>OZ035831.1:13556984-13889484 GCA_964034765.1 Knipowitschia caucasica
ACCGCGGTAAAGAGGTCCGGCTTTTCGGAGTCAACAGTAAAGAGGCCCGCACATTTCTAGCGGGTTGCCGCTTTATGCTGTTACTTACGGTAACACAGAAAAGAGAAGCCGCGGGGATCAGCCGCCACAATGCATTTTTTAACATGTTTATTATATATTTTTTAAATAAAAAACCTTAGAAAAAGCTTTCACTGCACACTTGTTCACTGTGATGGCCTCTATTATTGTGCAAAGTCACATTCACTTTTACTGTGGAAATTCCAAGAAAATAGGGGTCAAAGTGTGCAAAAATGATCCAAAATGCACTTTTTAACCTGGATTTTTAAAAAAAGTAAAAAACCTTAGAAAAAGCTTTCACTGCACACTTGTTCACTGTGATGCCCTCTATTATTGTGCAAAGTCACATTCACTTTTACTGTAGAAATTCCAAGAAAATGGGGGTCAAAGTGTGCAAAAATGATCCAAAATGCACTTTTTAACCTGGATTCTTAAAAAAAGTAAAAAACCTTAGAAAAAGCTTTCACTGCACACTTGTTCACTGTGATGCCCTCTATTATTGTGCAAAGTCACATTCACTTTTAGTGTGGAAATTCCAAGAAAATAGGGGTCAAAGTGTGCAAAAATGATCCAAAATGCACTTTTTAACCTGGATTTTTTTTTAAAGTAAAAAAACCTTAGAAAAAGCTTTCACTGCACACTTGTTCACTGCGATGCCCTCTACTATTGTGCAAAGTCACATTCACTTTTACAGTAGAAATTCCAAGAAAATAGGGGCCACTTTGACCCCTATTTTCTTGGAATTTCCACAGTAAAAGTGAATGTGACTTTGCACAATAGTAGAGGGCATCACAGTGAACAAGTGTGCAGTGAAAGCTTTTTCTAAGGTTTTTAACTTTTTTTTAAAATCCAGGTTAAAATGTGCATTTTGGATCATTTTTGCACACTTTGACCCCTTTTTTCTTGGAATTTCTACAGTAAAAGTGAATGTGACTTTGCACAATAGTAGAGGGCATCACAGTGAACAAGTGTGCAGTGAAAGCTTTTTCTAAGGTTTTTAACTTTTAAAAAAAATCCAGGTTAAAAAGTGCATTTTGGATCATTTTTGCACACTTTGACCCCTATTTTCTTGGAATTTCCACAGTAAAAGTGAATGTGACTTTGCACAATAATAGAGGGCATCACAGTGAACAAGTGTGCAGTGAAAGCTTTTTCTAAGGTTTTTTACTTTTTTTAAGAATCCAGGTTAAAAAGTGCATTTTGGATCATTTTTGCACACTTTGACCCCCATTTTCTTGGAATTTCTACAGTAAAAGTGAATGTGACTTTGCACAATAATAGAGGGCATCACAGTGAACAAGTGTGCAGTGAAAGCTTTTTCTAAGGTTTTTTACTTTTTTTTAAGAATCCAGGTTAAAAAGTGCATTTTGGATCATTTTTGCACACTTTGACCCCTATTTTCTTGGAATTTCCACAGTAAAAGTGAATGTGACTTTGCACAATAGTAGAGGGCATCACAGTGAACAAGTGTGCAGTGAAAGCTTTTTCTAAGGTTTTTTATGTATAAAAAAAGAATCATGTTAAAAAATGCATTGTGGCGGCCCATCCCCGCGGCTTCGCTTTCCTGTGTTACCGTAAGTAACAGCATAATGTGACACCCCTCATTTTACGTGCGGACCTCTTTACCGCTGGTTCTGGAAAGCCGGACCTCTTTACCGCGGTCTCCTGTATCGGGTCCAGAGCCAGGGTTAGGGTTAGGGTTAGGTCTAACATCGTATTTCTAAACATACGGTGAAAATAGTTATTTAAGACGGGATCCTCGAGCTAATCTGCCAGCACTACTTTGGGCTCATAAAGTGCTAAAATAAGGCAACATCGGACATGTACCGGTGACGGGGACGTGTTTACAAAGCGATGGAACCAGTCCGGACTCTGGAACTCAGGTGTCCGACTCAGGATCATATCTCCGGTCAGCCAAAACATCGAAGTTTGTCTTTTGAAGTCAATAATTCCCTTTGACTGACGTATCCAAAGTCGATGCAAGAGCGAGACAAGAGATCTTCACGTTTAACATCTGCATTTAATTATCTTTACAATCAGATACAGAATATTCAACAAAAAGTGCTGCGGGAGGTTCTAGTCACAATGATGGACCCGCAGCCGCCACCTGGCCCCTAGGGGAGTGGTAGAAAAAGGTCCATGGTGCTGGGTGAGAAGTGAGGTACGGCTGTGATACGACCAGCCCGGCCTCGGAGCTCGGGCCAGACGTTACAGGTCCCTGCATGGCGTTGGAAGGCTTGCGGCCCGGATCAGGCAGGCCTCTGCAGAGCGCACAACTTCGCTGTAGAATATTCATGATGGCCAGAGACAGAACTCACAAAAAGTGTACATCCCCTCCTGCTGGGCCTTACATTGATGAGGGAGCTGCACGGTCGCATCGCACTTGAGGACTCACTGGGTGACCATGGGGTGCCCAGGACTTTATTGTATTGTATTGTATTGTCAATAGGTCTGAGGTTGTGAGGGTTGTACAAGGATAAATAATAAATCATTACTTGATCAATGTTGCAGGATTATTAAAATACGATTCATGGTTTTATAACAATAACGACTGAAATCTGAGGTTCTTGCAAAATATAATTAACAGTACAAGAGTATTTTAAAACACTAATTTGACTATTTACACATAGCTGTAACTAAAACATAAATAAGAAGTCAAATTTATGAAATCTCGATTAAGAACTGCGCTACAAAAAGAGCGAGTACCAAACATCATGTCCTGGTACTCACCTGAGTGCCTCACTGAAAAAGTTATGTGCACCCTGAATACACACATGTTACACTAGCGGCTACATGATGTTATACACATGTTACACTAGTGGCTGTATGATGATGAAATATACAGTACACATGTTATACTAGCGGCTATATGATGTTATACACATGTTATACTAGCGGCCATATGATGTTGTTGGAAGATAAACAGCCACAAAATTGTCAACAAAAAATGTGGGAAACAGCGAGGCCACGAAATGTGAAAGGTGAACTTCTAGCGTAACTGTAAACATGAGAGGAGTGGACTGACCTGAAAGCCCAGGCAGCGGCCGTAGAAGCAGGCCTTGTGCATGGAGCTGTACTCTTGCACAAAATGGCGGCTCAGCGCTGCGTCCTGCAGTGTGCACAGGTGTCCACAGGGGGTGTCGTAGAGCAGCCGCTGGGCCAGATGAAGCAGTGCTCTCAGCTGACACAGGGCACTCAAGTACGCCTCCAGCTCGGTAGCGTTGTGGTCCGCCCTGAAGAAGGCCCTTCGCAGGTTGGACGAGATGTAGCGAGCTTTGTTTATGATGTGGAGTAGGCACGACAGCAAGACCTGACACGGAAAACAGTTCATAAAGTTAAATCAAATCAAGTTTATATACAGTCAATTGGGACCGTTGATTGTATATACATGGACAATGCTAACCCCCTAGCTAAATGAAGGGAAGAGCTCAGGGAAAAATCTGTCGTTTAGCGCCAGGGCCGGAGTGGGACAATTTTTTGGCCCGGGAATTCTGGGTCAGACCGGCCCTTCTGATAAAGTAGTCTATCAAAAAAAAAAACTGAACTGCCTGCTGTTGTAATATCCATAACAACCAGCAGGTGGCCTAAAATCAAGTTTTGTAAATTACAAGACTGGTATTAAAATTATTCTTCGTTCACTCCTTTAGACTTCTCAGTGCTAGTCACAAAATAACTCAATAATGCATTTGAATAAATCATGATATTTGAATATTCTGGTATCACAATATGAATTGTAGCAAATTTTAGACTGACCCTAGACTTATGTGGATATAAAAAGCATGAATTTCACAAATTTTAGAACAATGTCAATTTTCATTCAAATAATTGTCATTCACAAAGATTTGGCTATATTTTTTTTATTATACATTGAATTGACTCGAAACCATTAAACTATCATCCTCCTTTCAAGACTAAACAAAAACAAAGACTAATGCAAATACAACACTAAGACAAAACAGTGCTTGGTACAACTTTATACAAAACCAAAATTAATCTTAACGTACTTGAATGTTGTCCCAGGGGAGAACTAAAAGCAAACTAAATGTTAACCTCTATCAAGACGAGAAAACACAAACTGCACACTATTTAAATCAATCAAACCCAAATAAACAATAGCAAAATGAAGCACATTAAAACATGAGTAAACTCTGTAGAAGTGCACTTGTTTATGCAACTTTGTTTATGATAATTGTCATTATCCAATGACAAAGGATGTCTTTTCTGTAGATATGAGCATAAAGGCTTCACATCTTTTGACAAACACACAAAATATTCAACTGTTACTTTCCTAATGTACAAAGAAGTTAAAAATGTAATTTATGCAATATACATTATACATTATGAAATAAATAAATTCATGGCCTTAGTGGCTTAGTCAAATTTGATTAAAAATACAATCTTCTTTTTGGTTTTTACCTGCCCATTCCTGAGGCTCTTCATTAATATGAATGAACGATTGTTGTATCTGAGGACCCAAGAAGCAATAATTGTAATGGAGTGCTAATCATTTAGAGAATCACGTCATGTTTTGCCACAGTGTTTTGCATGTTTTTTTTGCTAGCTTACCGCGGTCTGATGCCTCTTCATCGGCGGAGCACTTTTTATAGAAAAAAACTACCAACTTTGCACATTTGGCTGCTACAGCTTCAAGAGCTTTCCTTTTTTTTATTCTAATCTTTTCTGCTCCGCCCTTGATTTTGTTCCTTTCCATTTTAAAAACACTCGTGTTGGACAGATGTCATGTCTGTGAGAAACGGCGCTTGCTTCAGTTCTATCTGTCATTCAACCTGATCTATGGCCCGCGCTCTCGCTTAATCCCGCCTACAATCTACAGACAACCAATCAGGCCGTTGCAGAACACATCGTAACCAATGAAAGCGGCCAAATGAGACTAGCCAGAGTGTGTGTGCTGTTTACTCGTGTGTGCGTGTGTGTGGGTGAGAGAGAGAGAGAGAGAGAGAGAGAGGCAGTGCGCACGGGCGAGCGACAGGTCCGAGAAGGCTGCGGCGAACAGCGGTGTCAGGAAAGCACGGCCGCCGGCCAAGTCCGAACCAGCAACATACAACATCCAGCCCACCGGCCCTTAGCCCAACCGGCCCACCGGGAAACCTCCCGGCTCTCCCGATTAGCCACGCCGGCACTGTTTAGCGCTCTCTTTGATCATGTTTTATGGCTCTTATCGTCTTTGTGCATCCAGATGTCTTCTTTCACAGGGAATCTCTACCTTGCCAGAGAAGCCATGTTAGCAACACCGTAGTTTGAATCTTCCCCTGTTACGGCGCGGTGCTAACTCTGTCAGAACAAATGCCCATATAAGGGACCTTTTACACATTTTGCAAACACTGTCACGGGGACACAAGACACTCGAAAACAGTCAAAACAGGATCTAAACCAGGACTAAACCCGGACTAACAATGGGGGAGACCGCTTGTGAACATTTGCCTCCAGCCTCATTCCCCCATGACTCTAAACAAGGCTGCTAACGTGCATTAGCCGACACCAAATGTTTTTATTTAGGTTAAAAAAAAAACAACAAAACAATCATTACATATCGTTATCGATCGATATGAATTACTTATATTGTGATATTGTTTTCAGCCGTATCGCCCAGCCCTAATCTGACGTGTGGACAAGTATGCTCAACCATGAGTGTTCTTTGACATGTACTGTCCCATTCAAATAAATAAATGAATGCAAATACAAAATAAAGTATTTATGTATCTATCCCTAACTACAGGTGACGTAGCACTCGGCCAGTCCAGTCCTTAAAATACGGTCTATGGTTGGAACTGGTGGCCATTGTTTTGTGGCCCGTGGATAAAGAAATGCCCCCTACAAATAGGATGGGATCACTAATAGACGACATGATTTATAATGTATTTGATAAAGCGTTTGCACATTTATTTTAAAAATGAATTAAAAATTAGGCTCAATTACCATAAACAATTAAATGAATAAATACATACATCAATATGACAGACATATCACTGTAATATTGTGTTTTATTGAACTTCACAAAAGAAGACAACACCAGCACCAACATGTTGGCACTGAATCTGCTCAATCTTCGTCGTAAAAATCCTCGTAAGTAGCAAAAACATTGCTAAAATTAAAAACATAGTGTCTAAGGCAGACTTGGAGACTCTTATACACGCTTTTGTCTCCAGTCGGTTAGACTATTGCAATGGCCTGCTCACAGGTCTGTCCAAACAGGCTGTAAAACAGCTGCAGTACATTCAACATGCAGCAGCTCGAGTCCTGACCAGAACTAGGAAGTACGACCACATTAGTCCAGTTCTCGGGTCTCTGCACTGGCTTCCTGTTCCTCAGAGAATAGACTTCAAAGCAGCTTTACTTGTGTACAAGTCTCTCCATGGTCTCGCGCCAAGGTACATCCATGACATGTTTGTGCCATATGAACCGACCCGGACTCTGAGGAGCACAGGGACTGGACTCCTGTTAGTGCCCAGAGTCGGTACTAGACATGGGCAAACTGCATTTCAGATTCATGCGGCTAGAGTCTGGAACCGTCTTCCTGAGAATGTGAGACAGGCGTCTACTCTGGCATCTTTTAAATCTAGGCTCAAAACAATTCTGTTTAGCTGCGCATATACAACTGAATGATTTTATCTTTTCATCTTTGTTTTTATCTTTAATCTTTTTAATGCACTGTGACTATTTATGATTTTAGTCCCATCTGTGATTTTAATGTTTAAAGGTTTTTAATTTTTGTGATTTTATTTTTTAATGTTTTTAATATATCTTGTGCTCTTAATGTGTTTGATTTATGCATGATGTGATAGGGGATGTGAAGCGCTTTGCGTTGCCTTGTGTAGGAAAGGCGCTCTACAAATAAACGTTGATTGATTGATTGATTGATTTGCGTACAAAATTGTTCTTAAGAACGGTTCATGAATGAGGCCCATTCTTCTTAGCAAAAACCCTCCCTCCAGTTCCTGTAAATTCCCGGGTACCCTTGCATGAACTGCATGTTTGAGATCTCCCCAGATCTTCTCAAAGGCTCATAACAAAACGTTTTTGCATCAGTCTGGTCATCTTGTCCCAGCAGGAGGCCAGTCCCTGTGCTCCTGTTTGTCCAAGTTTGTTCATTTGGTATACAGATCTACCACGTGCCAGGACGTTAAGAGATACAAGCAGAGACCTGAGACCAGGACTAACGTGAGGAAACTGAGACCAGGAAACTCTCTCTACTCATATTTGATTCTAATCATCTTTTTTAGATCACTTTTTAGATTATTGCCTTGTTTTTTAGTTTTACACTGCAAAAAATGATGAAAAACAAGCCAAAAAATTGCATATTTTGACTTAGAGCAAGATTTGCCAGTGGGAAAAGTAAAACTAACTAGTTTTAAAAAGATACAAGAAATGTCTCCCTTGGAATTAAAAAATAAAGCTAAAATTCTTGAAATCAAACTAAACGGCTTTGTCCCATTGGCTAATCTTGCTGAACGACTCAAATTAAGACTTAATTTGTGCACAAATTAAGATGGAAAACACTTGATTCAAGCAATTATGACCTGATATTCTATTGCAGTGTAGGGAGAGAAACTGGATGTGTCTCATAATTCTTTCACTTTATTTCTGTGAACTAAGTTTTGTCTTAAGCTGTAGACATTTGTTTTGCATCCTCTCTGTTGGATGCAGTGAAAGTGTGAACACCACATTTCCATTTCCGACTCTTCTTTTAAAACAGAATTATTACAATGTGCAGGAATCAAGCTGAAACTTCAGGATGACAACTTTTTCGGGAAGATGTTTAAAAGCTCTCCCCAGTCGCCTCCACGTGCTGCTGCTGTAATGAAGCCGCTCTGCTTTTCTACCCAGGGAGAATCCTTGCCTTTTCCAACACCACTGAGGGGAGAAGTGATGTAACTCTCTTCCCATTTTTCTCAATCATTTTGCCGCCGTCTCCACACAATAACTTCAGCCAGGCTCGTAATTACAGCAACAGTGATGCAAGCCACTGTACAGGCAGCATGAAGCCTCACCCGGCGGCAGCGGTGAGGGTGAGGGTGGGAAGGGAGAAAAACATGCTGTTCTTAACATGGTAAGTTAGACGCCACAGTCCCACGCATATCCAAAATTGCACAGCGACTTTTACTGTAGCAGATAAATAAATGGTTTAGACAGCATGGTCACTTGGGTTGACCATATATAACTGACTGAGTTGTGACAATGCAGAGGTTGGGGGTATGTTATAAAATGCATACCTTTTTTATATCCCTACTCCTTTTCTGGCTCAATGGTGATGAGAAAATGAAAAATGTGTATATAACCCAGTTTCCACCAGCCCTAGTTTGTCCTACTCTACTCTACTTGGCTCTATTCTACCCAGATTGGGAGCGATTCCATTGGTCCTGAAATGTCCTCACTGTGGGACGAATAAAGCATCACTTAATCTTAACCAGTATCAGGTACTTCAGAACTTGCTTGGCCCTGGTTCTATCCAGGCTGAGCTTCTATACTAAAGTGTTTTAACTGACAGCCATGGTTACCAAGGAATCTGCCCGGATACTGGTTTATAGTCGGTAAGTTGCTAGGATAGTAACTAAGTAAGTAATGTATATTTATATACCGCTTTTCACAGACCAGAGTCACAAAGTGATTTACAATTGTTATTTTTGGGCATTTGTCTCTCACTCCACACTGAGATGGGAGCGTGGTCGCCAGTACAGGAGGCGCATGCCAGACCTATTGTACATATTTTTAGTGGTAGGGGAAACCGGAGGAAACCTACGCAGACACGGGGAGAACATGCAAAGGATAGGATACCAAATACTAATGCGCAACGCGCAAACACAAACAGGTAAGGTAGAGTAGAGAAGAGTAGGGCCAAGTTGGTCTGGCGGGTACTATAGATGTATAATTTGTAATTTTTCAATAAAAGCTATTTGTTTATAGCCCTAAATCACAACAGCAGTCGTTGCGGAGGACTTTACAAAGTTGTCGATTCGCCGACAGCATATTAGAGAATCACACTATTTAACAAAAGAAATATAATAATAAAACAAACACTTATGGAAGCCATTGAGCCATATAACATCTAACAATAGTAATAAATTACAACACTTTTGGTCAGTAGCAGAAGTAGAGCAGCCTCAGGGTGGAGCAGAGCAGGTCGGAGGGGGGCTATGGAGCATGTTGTATTTAAATGCAATACAACATGTGAGGAATCTCTCTCTGATTGATTGCCACATGTGCGTAGGGCAATGACGTTTAACAAAGTATCTCCATTGTATGTGGCATTCGTTGAGTCGCTGTACCCCTAGACTCTGGAGGCAAAAACTCAGCTGTCACTGGAAAAAACGTACTGCAACGCATATGATCATGATGCACCATGGATGTAATATATTATATGGAGGGTATAGTTACTTCTGCCGGTCCTCAGCACGGTGGTGGACCTGCACTACTGCAGTGTCGGGAGATTTCCCCATAGACCGCAATGTTATAACGGCTCGTCCTCAGCTGACAAAGAACCCAAAGCTTTCATAAAGAAGGATCTCATGGGAATTTTAGTGTCCCTTGTTATTCTGAACTGTTTTTATGTACTGTATATCCATCCAAATTCTATAAATCCAGACTTTAGTGCAACAAATATGCGTCACTTCCGCAAAGATTTTGGCCTTCAAGGCGCAAGCAAATGCCAAAGAGCACAGGCCATTGATTTGAATGTGGCAGACATCTTGGGCCGCCGGGGGGCTTGCACTCATGAAGCGGCCGTCATTTCGCAGACATAATTACGATACACGAGTACCACATGCGCCTCGGCACTACTCGTCTTCTAGAGGCCCCAGGCTCCGAGCATTCAAAGATGTTCCCTATTTGTGGCCGTTGGCAGAGCAGCTTTCGTATAACCAGCTCTCGTCAACCTCATTACCGCCGCTCCGTCTCCGCTCTGGTCTCTATTTTGGCCTTTTTTCCTACAATGGTGAAGCGTTCATGACAAGATGATTAGCTGTGAGTGCACAAGCGCTGGATTGGGATGGTGGCAGCAGCAGTGGTGCCCAGTTCTCAATTGCTTGGATTCAGCCGCGTCTCTCCAAACTCTATCTATTTCCAACTCGTGATCACACATTTGGTTTTGAGTTTTTCACAGCTTTACAAGTGATGCTGGTTCACAGCAGGGTACAGAAGAGCGACTTTCTGCATCTGCCTGATTATTAGTTACAAAGGTTTACAAACTTTCTGTAATATTATTTGCTTTGAGTAATCTTTGTTTATATAGCAGACCAAGGTGACACAAAGAGCTTCATCATTTGGTGTCCAGTGGTCCTCATGCTATCACAAGGTTCTTGGCCTCACTGTTTTGTGTATTTTTTGTGTACATTTTCTTTTACAATGTTATCCCCACACACTACATGAGGATAATGTTGTTGAGTGTCAGAAATGTTGGGGCTTCCTCTGCAGCTGTCCTTTACAGTGCATACGCAGCTATACAAAAAATTAACAAACACTTTAGACTTTTTTAGCCACTCAAACTCACGGCTGAGTGAGTTCAAGAGCAGTGGCGTAATTGTAGGTCTGAACGCTACTGCAGTTGTCAAAAGCCGTGCATACCTATACAATTCAGCTGCAGAGGACACCGCACTGAGGGTCAGGAGCAAGACTGAGGGCTACGGGAAAACTGCAGTAGTCCTCTGAACTAATCTCTGCTCTGCACACACGCCACAAAAGTCAAGTTATTCTAGCGGTTACATGATGTAGTTTTAGATGATGGTGGAATCTACACGCTACAGCAACACACAAAACAGCAAGGCCTGCGAAAGGAGAACTGTTTTATTGTGAGAGATCACTTTATGATTTCTCATATTAATTTACTAATGTCTTCTTTCCTCGTCATTAGTGAGAAAAAAAACCTTTCTGCGTTGACTCTGCATGTTTTCCTCTATGTTTTCCCTGAAAAACCTTTACAATGGGTATAACGCGATTTGTATCTGGATGTTTACAACTGTAGCGGTTCATTGATTGAATGTGAATTCAAATCATTTTATATACAGTATACATTTTTATAAAAAATGCCAGTTTATGTGCTCACACACATTATGAAATCAGAACTTCATTACCCCAACTAATAAGTGATTGAGCATTCCACTGATGTTGGTTGGTTCCACCCATTGTCGATCTAAAGTGGAGTTAAATATCCCATCAGGAGACAAGCAGAGAACATAAGACATTCAGGACTAAATATGAGGAGGCAGCATTTCAGATTAATGCAGCTAAAATCTGCAACAGTCTTCACAGTCTTTAGACAGACTCTGCTCTGACAGTGTTCAAATGTAGTTTTGCCTCCAGCAGGAGGATTGTATGCACTGATTCTTTTTCATTTCAATGCCTGGCGTAATTTTTATATTTTTTCTTGTTTTGAGATGCCTTGTGTATGAACTGTGCTATACAATTAAACATGCCTTATTTTGATTTCAATCTATCTTCTAACTTTCTCAGCTTCTATAGGTAAGTATGGTTTACTTTTTCATTCCAACACAAACACCTGAATCACTTAATGCCTGATCTTTAACTGTTGACTTCCTCTCAGCATTGACTGTCGAATCTCTGACAGTTTGTAACAAGGCACAGTGGACCACAGCTTCACACTCGTGAAAGTAATATTTCATTTGTGCGAGCTGCAGACGGCCCGTAGGAGCAGCTCAATACTCTGCGTCCTGGTGGGGCACTCTGACGCAAGACATACAAGACACAAATACATCCTTTTAGCTTGGTTCGATGGGGGATGTGTTGTTCATGTTTTAACTGTATTTTTGAATTCAGCTCACAGTAAAAAGGCAACTTCGGATTCATTATTAGGATGCAAATGAATAGTATGAATACTTAAAGATCCCATATTTTGCTCCTCTTCCTTTTTCACAGTCCATCCTAAGCACAATGGGCCTCAACGCAGGATTTATGAACGTGTGAGATCCGCACAGATCTGAGCGTACGCAGCCGCGGGTGTTGATAAATGCCGAGCTCAAGACCAGCTTATTTATGAAAGTCACGCCTAGAAAAATTCAGAAACGGCCTGTTTCACGCCCCGTTTTTACGACAGGCCAGCATGGCAGCCGGCCAGCAAGACTAGATGGAAGCCTCAAAAAGCGAGTTTATATTGAGTTTTATTATATAATTTTGTTTAAAAAGAAAAATACGCAAATTTATATATACATTTTTCCCTATAGTGACCCACCGCAGCACTCATCTCTCTTGAACTTTAGAAGTGAATGAATAAATGAATCAATGACTGAATGAAGGAATCTTAATATCTCAGCGGTGGCTCATCATTAATCGGGTGAAGCGTCTGCGGAATCTTCTTGTGAATGTGATGGAGAGATCTCTGTGAGAGAGAAAGGATGCATAAGCTTTTGGGAAGTGTCCGTGATTTCACAGAGAAACTCTGGATCCAAAACGTCTGAATGGCGCGCACCACATTTGAAGAGTCCGTTCCTCTCTCTGCAAATAATGCCAGGTTCCAAGTTACCTGTAGTTCTGTAACAGTCTTTGGACAAGCCAAATAGTGTTGTCACATATTTACACTCAAAAACACATTTTCTCCACGTTGACATGATGCTAACACTTTTAATCGCTGACAAAGTAGAAAAACAGCAGAGCTTGATGTGGCAGACGCTGGACTCTAGAGTGAGGCTGCATGCGCTGATTCGATTTCTCTACCTGTCAATCATCTTCTCATGACACAAATTGGTGCCACGTGACTTACTGAACCAAGGCATTTTGCTGCCTTTCGAGCATGAAAGAGAAAGATCGCTCTCTAACTAACTAAAGAGCGATCTACAGTAGCTAAACTAAACTAAACTACTTTATGAAGGCCAAACTGAACTGTAATGATGTTTAAAAAGTTATATGGGACCTTTTTGTGACAAACCGAGGGTATGTTGGAATGTTTTACATTAAAATAATAAAACAACCTATAAGGTCACAGATAAGGGGATTAAGGGAGGACAAAAGGTTCCATGTAAGCACATTTTATTCATCAATTTTAGCTTATTTTGTACTTTGAGTAGTTTTCACTCGTTATTCAAATCCGTTGTAGTACAGCGTTCAACAACTTGTATTTGAGTATAACAGGAAAAAGCGTCTACAGACAGAGTCAAATAAACAGCGGTAAAAGACAGCGGTGGTGGTGCAGCACCGTGCGCCTGGTTCACTCAGGGTGTTCCAACTTCAGGTAGGACATTCTCTCAGGAGTTCTCACTGGGGAGGGAATGACTCCCAGCTTCAGAGGACCACCGGGGACCACACACACCCGGTCTACAATGAAGCGCCACCCAGTTGCGCGTTGAAAGCGCCTCGAGAGCCATCAGCTACCTGCTATGTGGCGTACCGACACCCAAACACGCACACTCAAGCCGAGTGACCAGCACCCGGAAGTACAGACGGCAAGCGGGACAAACGTCAACAATTTGCAGGGTTTTATAGTGTGGCGTCTGGCGCCCCCAGCTGGTGGGCGGATAAAATGTCCACACTACTACATTTGCGTAGTACAGTAGTCCCTCACAATAACACAGTTCATCTTTCGTGGCCTCGGTGTGCAGTTATGCATGCTGTATTGCAACGTGCTTCACATGTGCCACGTGTATACTCCAAAAACATCATGTAACCGCTAGTATTACATGACAGTTTTTGTGGCTTGTGTGCATCGTGGTAATTATATCAGAGGTTTGCTATCACTGTGATCGCACACATCCGCAGCCGTGAGTTTATGTGGTCTGAAAAGTGTGTGGTGAGGGGTTTTACAGCCTAAAAAAACAGAGTTGCTACTTCAAAGATTTCACTTTTCGCGGGTCATTGTGGGACCACTGTAATCTGTAAACTTTCTGACCAACACTAGTCACAAGGGCGTCTCTGAAGGACAGCACGAATGAATCCCCCACCCTTTCTGTCCAAACTTGTTACACTATGTTGCTTTGCTTTACTCTAGATATAAAATTATAATGTTATTCTGTGGAACATTTCAGGCAAAACAATAAAACAATGAATAACGGTTTTGTATCAGCTTTGAATTAGACCCTACATTTTTTAATAGTCTTTCCACATCAGAAAATCCGACCTTCAGAAGAAGAAAGGCAATAAGACAGATGTGTTGCCAGGTTACAGGTTACAAAAAGTGAATGCATACCAGTATGTGCCTAAAAGTTTCTGTGCGCCAGGAACAAATTCTATCAACTCAGTTTGAAAGACAGAATTGTGCACAGAGACTCCAGGTGGCAGGGTCCTGGGGTTTCACTTTTTCACATTCATAATCTCAATGTCATAGTATTTAAATCTGGAGTCAAGACAAAGATTGCATTAGAATGACATTTAGTGTCATGTTTGCATGAATATTTTAGCTTCATGTTAGACAATTTGACCCGATAAATAATGTGGTACTGAAATATTTCTTGCATTTGAGCATTTTATCTTATTAAAACAAAGTGTATTATACATACAATCGATTCTCTGTGATTTCTTGGTCTTTATTCAAACTTTAAAGTGGACATATCGTGTTTTCAAATAATTGATTTTTACATCTAAATCATTAATTTGTGGCCTATATAAAGCGTAACTGTAATGCCTGGGTCTGAGTCTCATTATTTGTAGCTCCACGGGCCTTTCTTCTACACCTGTTCTGAGGTTCGTCTGAGACCAACCTGTTTTGGTGCTGTCTCTTTAAATGCGAAAAAAAAGGCGCTTTTGACCACCCCCCCCATCCAGGTGACACAGGTTCAACTCCACCCCGAGCGGCCATTTTCGTAGTTTTTAAGCACATATACAATTATCTCATAGAAACTTCTCATTACATCGCAAACATGAAGCAGTCCTTCCTCATTGACTGAAAGCAAATGCAAATTTTCATTCTTAGTCCAGTTTTATTATCGACTCTTCTCTTTTTAGCTTTGGGATCTATGCGCACAGTCAAGGCAAGGAAAGGCAAGTTTATTTATATAGCACAATTCATACACAAGGCAATTCAAAGTGCTGAACAAAATAAGAAAGCATTAAAATCATAAATAATCACAGAACATTAAAAATAAAGATAATAATATAAAATCCCTCAGTTGTAGCACAGCTAAACAGAACTGTTTTTAACCTGGTTTTAAACATTGTCAGAGAGGAGGCCTGTCTCACATCTTCAGAATCCGGAATCAGAATCAGAATCATTTTTATTGCCCTGAAGTAACAGGAGGTCACAGACTAGGAAATTGCTTTGGCTCAGTGCAACAGTCAAAAAGAGATAATAAAAATAAGAATAAAAAAACACTTCTAAAGAATAAATTTAAATTTAAAATAGAGTTACAGTTACTATTTACAATATACAAGTGCACACAATGTAAGGTGACAGCAGTACAGTGAAGTAAAGTGACGTATGATGGGCAGTAAAGTGACTTTATAAAGGGCGGGGGGACAGGTTAAGAAGTGTTCAAGAGTCCAACAGCAGAGGGGAAGAAACTGTTCTTGTGGCGGGAGGTTCTAGTCCTGATGGACCGCAGCCTCCTGCCTGAGGGGAGTGGATGGAATAGTCCATGTGCAGGGTGAGAGGGGTCGGCTGTGATAAGACCAGCCCGGCCTCGAGCTCGGGCGACGTACAGGTCCTGCAGCGATGGAAGGCTGCGGCCGATCACTTCCTCTGCAGAGCGCACAATGCGCTGTAGTCTCTGTTTGCACTCTGTTCAGGAAGACTGTTCCAGATTTTAGCAGCATGAATCTGAAAAGCAGCCTCCCCATGTTTAGTTCTGACTCTGGGCACTAACAGGAGTCCAGTCCCTGTGCTCCTCAGAGTCCGGGCTGGTTCGTATGGTACTAACATGTCACTAATATATTTTGGAGCGAGGCCATGGAGAGACTTGTACACAAGCAGAGCTCACATGCCGGTTTGTTTACAACAGCGGCCGCCTGGCGCTGGCCTACGTCGCAGGATATGACGCACTACGGTGACAGAAATGTTTAAATTGAATATTACTTATGCACAATTTTATAACATTTAATAACGTTAAGAACGTTTTTCCTTCTACAGAAGGAAAAAGACGCATGCGCCTCCGGAGCCGCAGGTTGCCGACTCCTAGTTTATACAGTATGTGGAAGCAAATACTGTAGACGATCAGGATATGTGCAGTTTCAACGATAAAATAAAATGCAATAGTCTACATTACAAGAGGGTAATGAAGGCATACAGACCGGCCCAAATATGGGCATCGGCCCTTTGGGCATTGCCCGGTACGCCCGATGGCCAGTCCAGCCCTGTTCGCTGGCATCCTTGAGCTTGGACTACAAATTCGAAGTGATGCACAGTAGAGGAGGGCTGAGCCGAAGTGTTTTGTTAGACGCCCACGCCCTTATATAGCAGTCTCGCTGCAAATACTGTGACATAATAATTCTAAACACGTAATAGAGAATGGCAAAATCAGAACGGGTTGAAAAATCTTACCTAAATAGAATATGAAGTGTTCTCTGCAACCCATGAAGAGACTGATTTCAAATTTGTTGTACTTCTAGAGGCTCCAACTACACAACATCAGGCATTTAAGACACAAAAAGTGGATTTTTCATGATATGTCCCCTTTAAACAAAGCTTAGAGTCTTCTGTATTCTGCCGTCTGTACATCCACTGTCCATAGGAAGAGTCTGGTGTGAGCGGAGAGAGAGAAAGAGAGTGTGAGATGGAGACATTTGATTTCCCCGTCTCTCACTTCCACGTATATTTCTCATTTTATCATTTAGAATGTTGGTTTTTTTTCACCAGAAAATTAAATAAACTGACTGGGAAAGATTACGATGAACAACACTCCCATCTTGTGGTAGAAGTGGCAAATGACCTGTGTGTCAGAAGACTAATATGCAAATCTAACATGGTACGGTCTATTGAAGGCACTGTTCTGATTGGATAAATACCTGGAGGCAAGTTTTGTGGGCAGAACGCTGCTCTATCTCTTGCCTGAGGTTTCATCATAAAGACTTAATACACTGTAGGCCCATATTTTGCAGACATGGGTTGAAATGCTATGATGACCTGAGCAACAGTGGGAAACCTGGACATGTTTTTGAATCTGTGTTGGCTTTTCATTACAGAAAGACTGATTTTAAAATATGTCTAAAGTCACATTCTGCCCAGGACCTCAGGGGATCCTGAATGAATACGAGAAGTTTCTTACCCATTATAGACATTTTCAAACATATTTTAAAACTTTATAAGGGAATGAGCAGGGTCTGCAAATGCCCAACTCTTAAGTCACCCAAATATGGCTCCATGGCTAATCATTTTTTTCTTTAGCTGTAGTCTCCTCAAATACTGTAGTACATGACATTAGTGTCAACAAAAGGGTCTTGTAAAAACTGTCATCTTTTACATACTTCTAAGAAAGAGTCCTGTGAGTCACTAATTAGCTCTTTGGGCTGAGAGCTGATTGGTTCATCGAAAGATATGACAGAGGCAAAAAATAACTGTAATAATAATAATTTGATAACTGTTCTAACAAAATGTATTTATTGTTTATTTGGCTGGGACAGTACATGTTCATGAACACATCACTCTGGATTGTAGCCATGGGCTAATTTGCATCTGTTGTCCCACATTCACACTCACAAACACACACTCATTCACCCTGAACTATTGCACATGTTTTTAGTGGTAGGAAACCTACGCAGACACGGGGAGAACATGCAAACTCCACTCAGAAAGGCCCTGTTCCGACCGGGATTCGAACCCAGGACCTTCCTGCTGAGAGTTGGAGTGCTATCCACTCAGCCACCGTGCCGCCCATAATACAGTATATGTAATATATCATGTAATAGGCGACTAAACAGATACAAGATGCATTCAGAGACAATAGAAAATAAACCACACATACATACAAAATCTCAAGTAAGTGAGTTATGTTTACTCACAATGTTTGGACATTTTACATACCTGGGTTTTAGAATGTTCAAAGTTCAGCTATTGTCGATTCATTCCACATGATGACAGAAGTGAGTCGCCGAACACATTGGAGCCTCCAATCAACACAATCCATTCAATTATTACATTCATAGCAATTGTACGTGTTTTTAGTGGTAGGGGAAACCAGAGCACCCGGACAGAAACCTACGCAGACACCAGACACGGGGAGAACATGCAAACTCCACACAGAAAGGCCTGCCGCCCCAGGGGGTGTAGGGAGATGTTCAGGGAGGCTCAGCAGCCGAGGGGCCACAGACAGAGAGAGCAAACAGTGAGTCACCACTCCGTATTATATGTCAGCCGTGATATGGAGAGGGACCAGTGTTAGCAGGACATCAAAAGAAAATTTATTTCAACAATTACATTGATAAAATGGTTTTGCTTTGAAAATCAAGTAGCCCAGCTCACATTGACACGGCTGCCAAGTCGCTCAGTGCGTGAGGAAGAGGTGACCTGGGTTTTTCTGCTCAGTGGTATTCTGGTCAGTGGACCTGATTGAGAAGAGTTGGCCTTGGGGAAGCTCCTGATATCAGCCTGGTTCATCTAAAAACATTTAAAAAGTTGACTGTAAAAGAGCTGCAGTATATTCAAAACGCTGCAGCTCGAGGGCTGACTAGAACCAGGAAGTACATTAGTGACATGTTAGGGCCATAACCAACTCTGAAGAGCACAGGGACAGGCCTTCTACTGGGAGTCTGAGGAGCGCAGGGACAGGCCTTCTACTGGGAGTCTGAGGAGCACAGGAAGAGGCCTTCTACTGGGAGTCTGAGGAGCACAGGAAGAGGCCTTCTACTGGGAGTCTGAGGAGCGCAGGGACAGGCCTTCTACTGGGAGTCTGAGGAGCGCAGGGACAGGCCTTCTACTGGGAGTCTGAGGAGCACAGGAAGAGGCCTTCTACTGCGAGTCTGAGGAGCGCAGGGACAGGCCTTCTACTGGGAGTCTGAGGAGCGCAGGGACAGGCCTTCTACTGGGAGTCTGAGGAGCACATAGACAGGTCTTCTGCCCAACGTTGAGTCAGGACTAAAGATGGGCAGACAGAGTTTCAGATGTATACAGCTAAAATCTAGGTCAATTTTCTGAGAAAGGCTTAAACTCTGACAATGTTCAAATCCAAGATAAAAACTGTGCAAACAAAAGTTCTCTCTCTGTCTCTTTAATATTACTTTGTTAATTCCTTGTGTTTTCTTTATGTAATGTTTTTTTACAGGTTTTGTTTAGAACTTTGAGTTGTGTATCGACTGTACTATTCAAATAAATGTGCCTTGCCTTAGAAACACTTGCAGGTCAATATTTAACAAGGGATGTTGCCGCACGGATAACAGCTCCAAAATAGTGTCTCCTTTAAAGTGATTTAAAGGAGTCCATTGTGATGTATCTGTGGTAATGTAGCTAATCCTTCCAAACCTGCCGGCACCCCCGCCCGGTTAAGTGCGCACACTCGCTCCCATCTGCGCCTTCCCTCTCCCCAGACGTCTCCCCTGATTGATGGAGCTGCCGTGTGCTAAACAGCTCTATTTTTCTCTGCGTCTCATATAGCGAGGCGAGACCGCGAGCAAACATGTCGAGTGAGTTACTGCGGTTTCAAGCATCCGCTCCGTCACCGGCTGTGATCTGTGGAAGGAGACTCTTTTTGGTAAACAGTTTGTTAGAAAGAATCGGCACAGAGCGTTTCAAATATGTTTCAGGGAGAGGGTTCTGTGTGCAGTGTTTCAAGTCTCTAATAGCCCTGCTGATGAATCGTGCTGTCGGACCAACAATAGCAAGACAATCAACGGATCCTCGGCTGCTTTTTGGCCTCGACAAATGTGTGCTATGATTTATTCAATCTTTTCAGTAGTTATTAAGTCGGTCTTTCTCAAACGGACCAACGAGGAACCACAAATTATACCCAAACCTAATTTGCATCATCAAGAGATCATTTATTATAGAATTAATGTTCAAAAGAAAGTCCTGGGCTCGTGTCCCAGTTGGAAAATTCTTTCTGAATGGAGTTTGCATGTTCTCCTGTGTTTGCATAGGTTTCCACCGGGTGCTCCTGTCTTCTTCCAGGTGCAACTAACATGTACTATAAATGAAATCCTCTAGCTCTGGTAGTCCTGGCCAAGCTGAGTATCAATATCTGGAGATTAGTTCTGGAGCCCTGTACTACAGCTATGGTCTCTCTTTCTTTGGTCTCTCCCTCTCTCTGATCTCTTTGGTCTCTCTGTATCTCTCTCGCTGGTCTTTCTCTCTTTGTCTAGAGTCTCTTGCTCTGGTCTCTCTCTGTACTACGGCGGTCACTGCTCCTGATAGAGGCCCTAATGGCATTTGGAGACGGGTCAAATGCAGAGGGCACATTCCCCTAAGGCAGTGTTTTTCAACCGCTGTGCTGCGGCACACTAGTGTGCCGTATGGTATTGTGTGGTGTGCGGTGAAAAATTTGCCTACTTTGTCTAAAAATAACTGCATCCACCGTTGGCGAGTGCTGACTTGTTTTGAACTGCGGAGTAACCACGTAATACTTTTTCATATCAGTAGGTGGCAGCAGATAGATAATTACTTTGATACATAAGAATTGGAAGTAACCACAGGATGTAACTAGTAGCGGGAAGCATGTGGCGAAAAACTAAGAATTGGACACGACCAACAAATGTAACAGGTAGAGGGTGCATTGTGGCTCGTGAGAAGTGAAAGTCGTTTTTGAAAAGGAATTATGCCATTTCTGAACAGAATTCACATCCTCTGCTCTGACCCCAGGGCAGCTGTGGCTGCATTGTACTGACAGCCGCTTTGACAACAGCTCAGCGATCGCACACCCGTAGTACCGAGCGTGGACTTTAGACACGTGGACAGACGAGTGGACAGAACCATGGACGCACGGAATAGAACCTTAGACGCGCAGATAGAACCTTGGACTCGTGGGCAGAACCCTGGACAGAACCATGGACTCATGGACAGCTGAGAGGGATTTCTTAAATGCTTTTTTTTCCACAGTTAGTGTCACTTTATTCACAAATTCTTGTTAACTCATTGTATTGAGAAATATTAAACAAAGTTGAACTGTGTTTTTATTGTATGAAATAAAAACTATACTTAACCCCACTTTGCCCAAAAGCCCCCACTGAAAAGCCCAAAAAGCCCAAAGCCCCAAAGCCCCCAAAAAGCCCAAAGCCCCCACTGAAAGAGCAAGGCTATGCTCACACTCAGAGAGCAGCCGTCCTCCTGTGGACTCACCACCTGCAGAGGGTCAGTGAGGGGCTGGTGCTATGAGACTTGGGTGGCATCTCTGATTGCCACCCCCCTGACCCAGAAATGGATTAAAGGGTAGAAAATGGATGGATGGATGGATGGATGGAAATGTGGTTTTTTAAGAGTTTTTCCTTGTCGATGCAGGAGGGTCTTGTTGGACAGTTAGTGTCCAACAGAAAGGATTGGTGATGATCAGGACACTTTCGCATTCTACAACCTGTATGGACATTTTCTTCTGTGTGTGCTTTATATTCTTTATGTGTTTTAACTGTTGATTCTCTGACCTGTGTTGGTGATTTCAATGGTTTTGTTAAGTCCTCTGAGATTACTTCTGTTGTGACCTAGGGCTATACAAGAATAAATTGTATTGTATTGTATTGTAAATGTGTTCTTGTTCTCCCCTACTGTCTGTGTTTTCTGTATTTTATTATTGTATGACTTTTATCTTTAGGGAGACTATGTACACCTGTCCAGGGACTGCAGATGAAAAATAGCCTGCTTGGCTAATTCTGGTGCATTTACAGAAATGTTTTATTAATGCACAATGTCCCTGTCAACTAAACTAATACAAAATAGAGCTTAATGGCAAGGCCTGGATGTCTATTAAGCACTTTGATAAGAATGACTTTATTTGTGAATATAGGTACAGAGTATATACTTTACATTTTCTCCCGGTGGTGTGCCGTGAGATTTTTCAATGAAAAAAGTGTGCCTTGGCTCAAAAAAGTTAGAATAACACTGCCCTAAGAAGACAACAAAGTTAACTTGGCTGATTTAAACCAGGACTGAACCAGCACCAAAGCAGGACATAAATAAAGCATGTCTAAAGCAGGACTGAGACAGGACTGATGTAAGCCTAAATCAGGACTGAAAGACAAGACAGGCTCTAAGTTAGGTCTTTTTCTCTATTTGACTGAATCTTCAATCTTGACTGCAGATACTTGTGTGTATTTCTGATTTGTGAACATGTGCAGCTGTTGTAAATGTGCTGTATAAATAACATAGACATTGACACTTCAAATGAAGCCCAGCATTCTCCTGCTGAAAACCCCATTGGACATTTCCATTTGAGAGCTGTTAATTGCTCCTGATTGCCTGTCTGTCTGACTGACATTAGCCCATGTGGCTTATCAAAAACGTGAACAAATCCGAGCCTTTCTCTCGACAGCCGCGCTCCGGCAGAGATGTGTTTTTTTTCATGCTACGATTGTGCCGTTGCCGAGATTAACGCGACCATAAAAAAGGCACGAAGCTAGCCAAACAGCGACATCGTGAATAAAGCGGATAGGAAGCAGCTGCAGAGGACAAGCAATAAAACGTTCACTCTGAAGACACTAGCTTTATCAAATCTTCGCCCTATCTCCTAAATAGACCCTAATTTGAGCTAGAATGGAGGGCAGGAAGCTGGAATGAATGGACGGTCCCAGCGGAGGAGTTGCTAAGGCCTTGGTTGGTTGAATAAGCCAAGGACCACAGGGCTAATATTTACAACAGAGATGATTATGTGAGCGGCAGAAACCTTGCTGTGGATCTTGGGCGTTACAAAAGCTGAATGTCAATGTGGATTTTTCAAAAAGGGAAAGAAAAGAGCTTTCAGAAATTCAAGGACAGAGAAAAAAAAGAAGGCAGATGTTTAAGAGTTTAGGTAAGAGGGCGTAAAAGGTCAGCTCGTCTCATGTTAGACAGGGATATTAGAAAATATTTGTACCCATCATGTTGTCGAAGTTAACCCTTTAGGTGCCAGAGGTCTTGTCGTAAGAGGCTCAATTTTGACATCTTAATTTCGTAATAACTTGAAAAGAGATTTATGTGAATTAGAGAAATTATAAGGATGGCCCAAAGTTTATATAGGAAGAAATGTACCCATCTAATTTGCATATTATGACTTCATATGGTGGTGGCAATCGTGGATTTTCATGATCTTTCTTCTTTTTTTTTTACTGACAGTTACAAATCACATATTACACAAACATAACTCACATTGTACCATGCTCAAGGGTTAGGGCATTAGTAAAACAGTTTACAGTTTACACAAATTTATTGTGTGTCAGGGAGTTGGAATGACTTTTGAAACCCTCCTTGACAAAATCAGACGTTTTAATCAGTACCGCATATTGTCGACGCTAGTTCAGTTTAATACAAAGTGTGCACTCACAGATATAGGTGCGGACCTTCCCCGAAACTTCCTCGGTATGTCTGAATGTATCAAATTAGAGAATCAAACTTGTATTACTGTAAGCAGTGTGTGCCTTATATCCTGACACTGTGATGATATTTTACATAGTTTACTACAAGCGAAATATATTGGATTAACTATCTTCTCCTCTCTGCGACTTTATCCTTCATTGTTATGACTTCAACTGTAGTCTGTTCATTGTTTTTCACCTGCAGTCTGAGACCCCTGTAGGGTAAATATTTATATGTATTAGGTGTAATAATACTCCAGATTATGTTATGAGAGGAATAGTGCGGCTAGTCTTCAAATCAGAGTCTGGCCGTCCTATTCGAGTGGGGGATCTGCTTTATATTTATTTAGGCACCAGCAGTGTATGACACACTGCACAGATCCAAACCAACTTTGCCTCGAGTCAGTCTTATAAATCTAATAGGTAGTGAGTACTTTTATCGGCCAGTGATATTCCGAGATCTAACAACGCGACTCTGAAGGGGTTGAGTTAAAGAAAAGTAGTTTATTGATTACAAAAATGAGGGTAAAAATATAACGAAAAGGGATTTCTGGTCACATTAAAAGCAGGAGTTGTACACATATCATTCAAATCATACATTTAACAAAGGAACAGTCTTACTTTGAAGGAGCGTAGAGGATGGAGAAAGGATTTGGGTTGGGGATCAGTCCACGTGGTTCCTTTGTCTGGGCAGGCGGGAGGTACAAAACCAGCGAGTTGGTCCAGCTGCTGGTCCACGCGTATGCAGCTCAGTCCGGAATGGGCTGCACGCGTATAGTCCAGAGCCAAGGAAAGAGGCTGGTGATGAAATGGTTCGTAAGGTCCCGAGCCAGAGGAGAGTATGTTTGGCGGAGTAGAAGGCCCGATGCGTGCTGGCGCGACCGTAGTAGGAGACACGTGCCGCGGGACGCCGATGGCCAGGGAGGTTGCGATAGTGATTTCAGGAGAAGGCAAGAGAAAGAACAATGGCGTGTGGGTGCTCATATAGGCTTCCCAGGGGGCGTGTCCATGCCGCCCCTGTCCTCTGTGGACAGACCCCTTTTACAACAGACAGTTTGTAAAGGAAACACACAGGATTGATGCTAATAATCATAAGACATGTACAAACACACACCGTATTTCATTACTTTGACATTGATACACACATATGGGGCACAATGCAGATTATTGGAGTACTGGACCCAGGGGTACCGGTTCGCAATTGTCCGTCCCGGGTGTGATAGTGTCCATTGTTCACAAGGGGGCGTCAGAGCGCCGCGGGGGAGTCTTTGATTGTCCGGTGGCAGGAGTCTGTGAGCGAGGGCAGGGTTGTGATCTTTGATCTCTACAGGCAGGCAGAGACAGAGGTGCTTATCCCCGTGGTGACTTTATTGCCCTTTTTGGCATCTGTAATCCTCATGATTGATGGCGGCTTGTGGCTGACCCCATGGCTCCTTTGAAGCTGTATCTCTCCATTTGGTCAATGGTAAACAGAGTGGACAGGCTTGGTCCTGTCCTAAGTTTAACCTTACATACCCCCCCCACGGCAGAGATGCACCTTCCGACAAGGTGCATGTCATGTCGGATATGCTGTGGGGTTGTCTTCAGTCGGTCTTCTCGCCTGTTCGGGTGTTAGTGTACAATTTGTGGTGACATGTTACAACATTCCCGTCTCAATGTGACTCAGTAGCTCGCAAGCGCCTAACTGGGGCAGGCTCGTAGCGGTTGGGTCTCGGGCCTCTGGCTTGGTTTGTCGAGGCCGGGTTTTCTCTAAGGCGAGTCCTGGCCCTGCAGGCCAGTTCTAACCGGGATCAGGGGTTTTAGGGAGTGAGCTCCGGCCGTGAACTCTAAGGTTTGGGCCGGTGCGCCTGACTCCTGGGTCTCTTGGTCTGGAAGACTCAAAGTTCCAAGCCAAGAGAGTAGCAGGAGTTTCTACTTTAGGGGACTAGGATACAAAATAGGAAACTTCAAAAATCAACAAGGGTGGCTGCCTTGGCAGCGGGTAGGAGCGTCGTTAAGGCACTCGATGGTGAGGGGTTCCCATCTTGCTCGTTCTAAAAGGGGAGTGTGAGGGTTACACGAATATATGACGTAGCAAGTGGGAATTTAATTACAAGGGACATTTCCTGTATATAAACGGGATGACAGGTGTGATTATCTAGGAGACTGATTAGGCATCGAGGTAGATTGGTTGGGTCTGAGCTGGTGACTCTTAATGGGGTTTTAGGCCCTTGGTTCACCTTCTGTGATAGGAAGGGTGACCGCCTCGAGTGGGTGACTTTGGAGGTCCTCGTACTCTGACTCATTGACCTGGGGACGCCGACTCAAATTGCCACGCTCGACGGCGCTGTCGCCCCGGTTTGGTCGTCTACGGATCTGTCTCGTCATTGCCTCCGTGCACCTGTTAAAGCTATCGCGGAGTCGTCTAACCCGTCTATTTAGGACGAAGGCCATGACTACGACCAGGCCGTACCCGAGTCCTACCGCGATGGCCATGACTGTATCGGGGGCGGCCCAGGAGTAGGCTACTGGTTGGTGGTGGGTGGTCGGTCGCTTGGCAATCTCTTGAAGGAGATTGTCTACGACCGTAACGTCAACGGTTTGTGCCCCCTCGTAGGTGGCTTGGACTAGGGTAGAGGGTTGAAGTTCCAAGGCCCTTTCCTCAAAGAACTCTGGTATCTCGACCTCTGCCTCGTACTGGTTCGGATACAGGTGGTATAATGCCAGGTCGCCTACGTGCAGGATAGCGTCGGCTGGGACGTCGACCCAAAAGGTTTCGTCCGGGAGGCTTACTCGGGACGAGGTGTCGTGTTTGTCATAGGTCAGGGTCGCTGTTCTAAGGGGAGTGTTCACTAGCCAGCGTGCCCCTACAATCTCTGCTCTAGTTTCGGTTATTTGTTTCCGAGAGGTGACCGTCGCGGGGCATCGACTCCCTGGAGTCATGGGCCTCAGGCCGCAGATGCCATCGGTGCTGTCCCTGACGAAAGGTTTGCTGGGGCAGAGGTAATGGATGTCCTTGGTGAGGGTACACATCCTTAGGTTTGGCGTTAGGTATAAATTGGGGTTACTGTCGTGGTAGGCTACTATGTCTGGGGTCTGGACTCTGACGTGGGCATTGTCCCTCCAAGTCCCTAGGTTAGTGATCCCTTTTAGTCGGTAGATTTTGTCGCCGGGAACTATCGGTAGGGTGACAAGAAAGGCTACCTCGCGGTCCAGAGGATTAACATAGATGGGGACTGCAGCGCCCAGCGTGTACGCTAAGTGGGCTTGCATGGGGGTTACGGCGTCCCGTGTGGCTACGGCTAGAATGTTCTCAACTAACGATAGCGGCACGAGGTATGGCGGGATACGGCCCATGGCTAGGTTTTCGATAGAGGAACTGAGGTGACGTAGCATGTCCTCCATCAGTTGGGTGGTCAGCTGAGTATGGGCGTAGTCTAGTTGGAGGACGTCTAAGAGTTGGTTGACCGCAGCGGAGGTGCGTTTAATCGCAACCTCGTGTGTGTTAAGTACTAGCATGGTTCCTTTTAGGGATTTTCCCAAGGTTACCACGTCATTCTGTTGTTGGTCAAGTCTGGTTTTGACATCCTCGAGCTCAGAGGCCATTTCTTGTTGGTGGCGTCTGAGGGAGGATAGGCTGATAGCGTTTACCGTGGACATCCCTAAACTAAAGAGGGTGCCCAGGGCGGACGCCGCGCCGAGGAGAGCCCCAATAAATCGTTTGGGTCTGGGGCGAGGGTCACTGAGCTCTGTCCTAGTGATCGTGAACTTCTCTAGTTGCGTCAGCATGTGTTGTATGTCTGCCTCAGCATGCTCCACGACCGTCTGGGTCCAGCGTGCACCTGCCCAATCTTTGAGTGTGACCTTCAAGGGCAGGTTCTTGCGGCAGACTTCACTAGGATTGAGTCTGACAAAGATTCGCTGTGTGTGGAGTCGGACGTCCGTGATGAGGAGCCCGGGTTGTTCCTTTAAAACGATCCCGGAGGCTGGTCCGGTCTCAATAATTTCTGGGGTGCCGAGACCCAGTATGCAGGTCAGCACGAGAAGGAAAGTGGGCCACATGTTCTGCAAGGCGTGAAACAACTGTTAGGGGTTAGACAAAGACAGAGAAAGAGAAAGTCGATTAGTGCAGCCAAGAAGAGTGTTGGTGAGTGCTGGGCTAATCGTGTTTGAGGTCACGTGGTGTGTTCCTAACTGGGGTTTGTAGTGTGCCCTGCTTGTCCCATGGGGCTTTGTTTGTGTGGTTTGGTTTGGCTGTAACGGGCCCATCTGAGGGTGGGCTCTCTACCTTTTGTGACCTCGATTTGGTGCACTGCGGTTGAGAGTTTGTTTCCCACCCTGTATGGTCTTGACCAGCGGGGTAGCGATTTCCGGCGTAGTCTGGTGGGGCCGGTCCCCGCGTGTCCTGGGGAGTGTGCCAAGGTGTAATACCATACCTGGTTTTTGACCTGGGGGTGGTCCTGCGGGTCGGTCCTGTATTGGTTTGTCCTCAGGCGCCGGGGGAGTTTCACGTTCTCGTCACTCCGGTTTGGGGATACGTACCTTAGTATTTCGGTCGCCGTTCGGTCCGTTGTTTCTACCTGTTGTAGTGCCTGACGTGTGTTGTTTATACCTGTTTGTTTCGCGGTAGGTGCGTCATGGGCGTGTGCCAACATTACCCCCCTCATGCTTTGAGGCACCACGAGTACCGACGAAGTGAGTGTATCGGAAGCAGAATCTAACAGCCCATGGCGTATCGGCAGTATTCCTTCATCACGGCCGGAGGTTCCGAGCGTCGTGTCGATCATGGCGTCGAAGGGGCGTTCTAGTGTGGGGTTGTCGTGTCGGAGGGAGGCTAAGTCCGACCTGTCGAGGTCGGGGGCCGTCCCCCCCCAGTCCGGGTAATCCCGTTGGCCTAGGGTTAAGTCCTGGCGTGCGTCAGGGGGGTTGCCGTGGGGTTGTCCTCCATGTTTGGGGAGGTCCCCGGCGTTCCCATCGCGGGTCACTGGCCATTGTGTCGCAGCATATGCGGACGGCCCAGACTTGGGGCACCGTAAGTCGTGTGGTCCATGTAGCATGTTCAGATGTGGGCCAGGGGGGTCGTTGTAGGTTTGTCCGCTATGTTGAGGGCGGGCCCTTTCGTCCCAATGGCTGCAGTCTGAAACATGTCTCGTATGGACGTCAGGTGGGCCAGGGTCATGGGTCGGATAGTCATGTTGTCTGTGTCGCATGTCCATGTGTGTTCCCGGAGGGGCGTCGTGGGGGTCGCAGTGGTCGACGTGTCCAATGTTGGGTTGTGTATTGTTCCTATGACCTTGATTTTGGTCCTTTCCCGTCATGATACTTACCAGTTCGGCCACGCTCCTGCGTTCACAGTTGGACGATGGTTCGCCGCGGTCGGAGCGAGGGGAGTGTGGGCCGGAGGTAATGTCACGGCTGGTTCCGTTCGAAATAGCGGTCCTGATTTCCGCTGCGCGATCAAGATCCATGGTCGCGCTTGGAGTCATGCTCAGTCCCTGTTGGCGGTCCCTACTTACCTGTTGGATTTGTTGTAAGCGGGTCGCGGCGGATTTCCTAGTTTCCGCCAGTTGTCGTTCCAGGTCACTCACTGTGTTTTGGAGCCTTGCTTTCTGGGCTTCGGAGTCGCGCAAGGTTATCCTGGAGATTATGGCCAGTCGTCCTAGCCACTGGGTTAGGGTTTTACCTTGGAGTTTCGTCGTAGTAGCTTCGGATGCTAATATGGAGGTAGCATCTTGTAAGTCAGAGAGTGAGCTGTGCTCAAGCGTGTCGTAGCCCCCTGGGAATAACTTCTCTGTGAGGTCTCGCAGAAAGTTATCCACTATGCCGTGTCCTTCTGAGACACCGTCGTGCCTGCTCGGTCGTGGCGAGTTTCCGCCATCGATTTCCATATTTGTGTGGGTGAGTGTATGCGAGTATGACTTGGAACGTGTGTGTACGACACGGTGGGAGGAGGGAAAGGAGGAAAGCAGTGCTATAGAGAGGGTAGTTTAGCTGTTGGTCGTGTGGTGGTGTAGACCTTGGTGTGTGTCAAAACCGTGAGTACAGCGTCCTCTCCGTGTGGCGGTGTATGCGAGTAGGCGGCCTAGGGCAGGGGCCGGGCGTTAGTACTTCTTCACCTGTGTGTCAGCGGAGAGCGTTGGGGTTAGTGGCGTCGGCGCACGTAGGGGGACGCGGCGTTAGAGACGCAGCGTGACGGACGCGGCGTAAGACGCAGCGTGACGGACGCGGCTTAAGACGCAGCGTGACGGACGCGGCTTAAGACGCAGCGTGATGGGCGCGGCTTAAGACGCAGCGCGATGGGCGCGGCTTAAGACGCGGCTTAAGACGCGGCTTAAGACGCGGCTTAAGACGCAGCGTTAGAGACGCAGCGTGACGGACGCGGCGTAAGACGCAGCGCGATGGGCGCGGCTTAAGACGCGGTTTAAGACGCAGCGTTAGAGACGCAGCGTGACGGGCACGGCTTAAGACGCAGCGTGATGGGCGCGGCTTAAGACGCAGCGCGATGGGCGCGGCTTAAGACGCAGCGCGATGGGCGCGGCTTAAGACGCAGCGCGATGGGCGCGGCTTAAGACGCAGCGTTAGAGACGCAGCGTGACGGACGCGGCGTAAGACGCAACGTGACGGACGCGGCTTAAGACGCAGCGTGACGGACGCGGCTTAAGACGCAGCGTGATGGGCGCGGCTTAAGACGCAGCGCGATGGGCGCGGCTTAAGACGCAGCGCGATGGGCGCGGCTTAAGACGCGGCTTAAGATGCAGCGTTAGAGACGCAGCGTGACGGACGCGGCGTAAGACGCAGCGTGACGGGCGCGGCTTAAGACGCAGCGCGATGGGCGCGGCTTAAGACGCAGCGCGATGGCCGCGGCTTAAGACGCAGCGTTAGAGACGCAGCGTGACGGACGCGGCGTAAGACGCAACGTGATGGGCGCGGCTTAAGACGCAGCGCGATGGGCGCGGCTTAAGACGCGGCTTAAGACGCAGTGTTAGAGACGCAGCGTTAGAGGCGCGTTTGTGACGCACCTGCGTTTGTGACGCACCTGCGTTTGTGACGCACCTGCGTTCGTGGCGCGGCGTAGCTTTAGACGCAGCTCAAGTAAGCAGTAACAAAAAGGCAGCAGGCTGAGGCAAGGTAATGCAGTTTTAGCGACAGTGAGGGTTAGAAATAGAGTATTAGTTTTGATGTAGTACAATCAAACATAGAGTTTGGCATAGTAGAGTGTTAGTTTCGCCACTAGGTGGGAGTGCAGTATCTGTCAGATCACACGCCGATGTGGTTCAACAATAACGCGCATCATGCAGGAGCAGGAGTACAGAATAGGATTAGTTACCACAGCAATGTGTTATTATCAGTGGCAAGGAGGGGGGCGGGGGTGTGTGGGAGTGCAGTGTTTGTTAAATCATCACACAGATGTGTTACTGTAAACTAGCAGTAGTGAGTGAGCAGGAATAAAGCATAGAATGCGTATCACCAGCGACATGCAGCAGAAGGAGAGCAGAGTTTACAGCATTAACCTTGGCTAATGCAGCAATGTAGCTTAACAATTATGTTTAAGAGGAGAAGCAGAAACAGAGCGTTAGCTTTTGTTATGTATAGCAGTAATGTGTTCTAATAAAACAATATGACATGCAGAAGGGGGCGGAATTAAAATGATTCGTTTCAGTGTAGTACAATCAAACATAGAGTGGTTATTAGTTTGAGCAATCAAAACAGCATGGAACAACAGCTAGACCGTGTTAATGTTACCACCATGGGCAGCAGTGTGGTCTAGGCGTGACATGCAGAAGAAGGGGCAGGATTAAAATTATTAGTTTTAGTTTAGTGCAAGGAGGGGCGGAATTAGCGTATTAGTTTAGTACAATCAAACATCAAGTTTGGCAAAGTAGAGATTTTAGTTGGAACAGAAACAGCAAGGGACAACAGCCAAAACAGTGTTAATGTTACAACCACAGCCAATCACTTGATCATGAGACGTAGTGCAGGGTAAAAGTCAAGACAGCAGCAGTGTGGTCCCGGAAGTAGTGCCGGGACCGGAAAGCAATTTTGTGTTTAGACAATAAGAGGTGCGGCCCGTTTAGCAGTATGCCGAGACGGCTGGCGCCTTATGATCGTCAGAACACAGAATCAGAGTGGGATAGGATAGTACGAAGTATAGTAAGTAGTGTTATTGTTAGACAGCAGGTAGACAGTGCAGCAGAATGGTATTAGCAGTGGGGATGCGGCTCTGGCTTTTAGCGCGCCAGGGCCGGAAGTTAGCCGTATGCTAAAACAAAGGAGCGTAGCTAGCATTTAGCTTGCCGGCAACGGTACATTGTAGCAGCAGTTTAGGCAATAAACAATGAGTTTTGGTGACCGAACGCAGTTCGGTTAAACAGAGTGGCACTAGTTTTAACGGTAGAGAAGTAGCGTATAGTGGGAGCAGTAGTAGGAGCAACGGCGTTGTCAGAGTTAGCTTTGAGGCTAGCGGGGCCCGGGCGGAAGTTTAGCCGTATGCTAAAAACAAAGGAGCGTAGCTAGCATTTAGCTTGCCGGCAACGGTACATTGTAGCAGCAGTTTATACACGAAAGTCTGGAGCGAGTTATACAGTTCGCACAAGCACGTAATCACAGTGGTGGAATGGGGTTTGTATGTATGTACTGTAGGGTGCTGGTGTGTGTATACAACAGCAGGTTAGCAGGCAGAGAGAGTGGTGAGACAGAGTTAGCGTTAGCCGCCTTTAGCAAAACGATAGCATCACATTCAAACAGCTGCCATTTACAGCCTTTTACACAGATATACTCGGTTAAAATCCTGTGTGACCTGGGTCACCAAGGGACACAGTAGATCCGTACACCCGTGTTCTGGACACGGTGTACAGTGGAGTTATAAGAATAAGTTTGTGCGCTTTCTCTTCAGAGGGAAGCGACTTCACATTCCACGCTGCCCGCTGGCCAAGCGGGCGACACGTTGCAGGAGATGCGTAGTACCTGCGCCAAAGCCAGGATTTTTGAGACTAAATTAATAGTCTGGTGCATGCACGAGACGCTTTTATCGCAAGCGTGGGGCGTAGGGGGGCTCGATTGCCGTTGAAGTCACTATAGCAACGGGGGTAGCAGGGACAGAGGGGGTGCGGGAGTGGGGGGAAGCGCTGTGAGCGGAGCAGCAGTCTAAATTAGCGTATATTAACCGGTCAATTCACAGAGTACGAGTCGATAAATCTGGTCTATATTCGCGGATCTCACAAACAGGGTACCAATACTGTAGGGTAAATATTTATATGTATTAGGTGTAATAATACTCCAGATTATGTTATGAGAGGAATAGTGCGGCTAGTCTTCAAATCAGAGTCTGGCCGTCCTATTCGAGTGGGGGATCTGCTTTATATTTATTTAGGCACCAGCAGTGTATGACACACTGCACAGATCCAAACCAACTTTGCCTCGAGTCAGTCTTATAAATCTAATAGGTAGTGAGTACTTTTATCGGCCAGTGATATTCCGAGATCTAACAACGCGACTCTGAAGGGGTTGAGTTAAAGAAAAGTAGTTTATTGATTACAAAAATGAGGGTAAAAATATAACGAAAAGGGATTTCTGGTCACATTAAAAGCAGGAGTTGTACACATATCATTCAAATCATACATTTAACAAAGGAACAGTCTTACTTTGAAGGAGCGTAGAGGATGGAGAAAGGATTTGGGTTGGGGATCAGTCCACGTGGTTCCTTTGTCTGGGCAGGCGGGAGGTACAAAACCAGCGAGTTGGTCCAGCTGCTGGTCCACGCGTATGCAGCTCAGTCCGGAATGGGCTGCACGCGTATAGTCCAGAGCCAAGGAAAGAGGCTGGTGATGAAATGGTTCGTAAGGTCCCGAGCCAGAGGAGAGTATGTTTGGCGGAGTAGAAGGCCCGATGCGTGCTGGCGCGACCGTAGTAGGAGACACGTGCCGCGGGACGCCGATGGCCAGGGAGGTTGCGATAGTGATTTCAGGAGAAGGCAAGAGAAAGAACAATGGCGTGTGGGTGCTCATATAGGCTTCCCAGGGGGCGTGTCCATGCCGCCCCTGCCCTCTGTGGACAGACCCCTTTTACAACAGACAGTTTGTAAAGGAAACACACAGGATTGATGCTAATAATCATAAGACATGTACAAACACACACCGTATTTCATTACTTTGACATTGATACACACATATGGGGCACAATGCAGATTATTGGAGTACTGGACCCAGGGGTACCGGTTCGCAATTGTCCGTCCCGGGTGTGATAGTGTCCATCGTTCACAAGGGGGCGTCAGAGCGCCGCGGGGGAGTCTTTGATTGTCCGGTGGCAGGAGTCTGTGAGCGAGGGCAGGGTTGTGATCTTTGATCTCTACAGGCAGGCAGAGACAGAGGTGCTTATCCCCGTGGTGACTTTATTGCCCTTTTTGGCATCTGTAATCCTCATGATTGATGGCGGCTTGTGGCTGACCCCATGGCTCCTTTGAAGCTGTATCTCTCCATTTGGTCAATGGTAAACAGAGTGGACAGGCTTGGTCCTGTCCTAAGTTTAACCTTACACCCCTGAATCCAGCCTTATTGATGATGAGACCCCTGAATCCAGCCTTATTTTCCTGCACCTGTAAACTAGTTGCCCAAGGGCCAGATACGTGGACTGCACCTGGATCCCTAACCCTTCCCTCAGTCGATGTGAGCCTATCTGAGGTTTCTCACTTTTTCCCTGTTTTTTCTGAGTGGTTCCTTGTGATGCCGAAGGATCTCAGGACAGTGTTAAAGACATTGGTCATCCTTCTCTCTATGGACCAATAACTTTTATGTGTTATTATTGTATTCCCTGTGTTCACATTTTTTGATTCTCTTATCTGTTGTTGATGAATGGACAACTTTTAGACAAAAACATTGTATTGAACTGAAATGTAACTTGCATATGGCCGAATACTTGGTTCCTTTACTACTAAAACATGTACAACAGCTCCTCGCTGTACGGTGCCAGGACTCTGCTAAAAAATAAATTTTGAAATTCCTGCTTAATTATAGGTCAATGTATGTCATTGTAGTGTGTTAGACCTCCCCCTGGGGCGGAGAGAACTGCAAAGAGACACGAGTAAGAGCAAGAGAATACACAGGACTTATAAGAGCAGAGCTTATGGACTTTTTATTTTGATCCCATAACATTTCGGGATGGAATGCACTTTTATTTTCAAAAGAGACTGCATTTACCAGAGTGCTTTGATCGTCACAAGTCAACAGTGCAGTTTCTATCTTTGACTGTTCAACTGAGCCCTCTCTTGATCATAAACAGACAGTAGAAACTCCTCAAATGAATGCAAACACAGATAGAGAAGGGCTTGTTATTCGATAAACTTTGTAGGCTCAGATGTGTAGTGAATTGCACCGTTTTTAACAGCCCCACTTGGCCCCTCCCTACTCTAACTCTACCCCAATTGGGAGTGTTTCTACTGGCCCTGCTTACCTGGTGCCAGGGTGCTATGTTACCAAGGACTGTCCTCGAACACTGGTTGGAAATGGAAACACAGGTAGAGTAGAGTGGAGTAGTGTAGGGTTGTTGGTGCCACCTCCTGCAAGTACACACCATAAACCAAATATATATATGGACAATACCGACTCCATAGACCTACGTGGCCCTATGTGTCATTGTATGTGACCATCTGCCACTTACAAAAAGTAGTCTTTGAGATCATAAAAGTTCACAAAGACATCCTACTTTAGTTCAACCAATGTAGGCACCTTGCTGAAACGATCAACGCCTCTGGAATCCAGTTGTTGACAGACCTTTGTTTTTTTGCATACATAGCGCTAATGTAGCTGTTGTGAAATAGCCATCTGATTGGTCAAAAAATGTCTTTCCATTACCAGTCTTGTTTTAAAAGTTAGACATGGGAGGCAGAGCAAGTCCTTGAAGTACTTTAAAAACAAAACATGCATATTAAGCCACAGGTGTCAGTTACCATACACAGCAGACAGAAGCACTTTAAATCGTCTTTATTTCCAGATCGCAAATGCATATTTATAAACGCATGGGGAGGCATTGGTTCCTCATTAGAGACGCTTTGGTTTTTCAGGCACTGCATCAAAATATGTAAAATGCGTTGGAAAATGATAAGGTTATATTTTGCCCCACGCATGCTTAATGATGACCTTGATTCGGAGCCGGGAGCTTTTGTGGCGCGCGGTGAATCACTCTGCTCCACTCTACATTTGCAGAGGAATAATAAGCTTCTGCAGCGCATACATCATTGCGACAAGTGTCCCTGGTACGCAGCCATCGAGCAGGAAGCAGGAAGTGTGCATTCACCCCATTTCACCACATTATACAGTTGTGTTGGAAGACCCCAGCCTCAGTTATGAAGGTTACATTCAAAACGGTTTTCCACCCACTCGCTTTGGTTCCTATCTCATGTTCTTACTAAATTTAAAGAACATTTTTGCAACCTGAGACAAGAGATAAGTGACATTTAATTCATTGCAATCAAATCCATCAAACTAGTTGTATCCCCAGTTTACATTTGCATTTTCGATCAGCTTTTTAGACAGAAAAGTGAAAAGCACAGGATCACCCTCAATCATCTCTCATCCCAAATAATCAGAGTTTTCTCCAAATAATGATAATAATGGAACATTTTTATGCATTGCTTTTATGGACACTCAAAGACGCTTCTCGTGACATTGTTAATTCACTCCATACTTGGTGGTGCCCTGGGGCAAATTGGTGACCAGTTATGTGCCATTGGCCGCTCTGGCCACAAAAAACACGGTGGAAGCAACAATATTAGTAGCACCTGTGAAACGATTCTTGCATCCTGAAATGAATGAAAAAAATGAATGAAAACAATTCAAAAACATGGTGGAAGTGAATATTCTTAGAAAGTTCACATTTGTTATTGGTTAACTTTTTTTTTTTTTGGAGAAACTGCATGAATGACACAGCATACCTTCAAAGCAAATTATCACTATGTTGTTGTGTATGTCATTGTATTTGTGTATAGCCCTAAATCACAACAGCAGGACTTTATGAAGTTATGTGCTTATATTGTTCATGTCAAAAGAACGTTCTTGACAAAAGTGTACTGTATACTTTTGCCTTATTATAAGAAGCTTCTAAGCCTTAAACATAAGGAGACATAATGAACGTTATACATTCAAAGAAGCGTCTGCTTTGTCTGACCCCTTTAAACTTCGTCCTCTCTAACGATCTGAGGCCAACCTTTGTGTTTGTGCTTTGGTTGACAAGATGCTGCAGTCTGAAATACAGTCTGTCTGTAGAGATTTTTCACGGTTTTCCCTTTGGGTATTTGTGAGTTCTTGCCAATAGAGGAGGATTAAAAGACAGTGATAATCGGGACATTTAAGGACATTTATAGACAGTAGTCATCCGCGACTGCTGTTGTGATTCAGATCTATACACAAATAAATGTAATTGAACTGGTTCAACCTTAGTGTGAGCATTCTTTAAAGATGAGCTTGTGTTGTGAGCATCAGGTATGTCTGAACCTTACACAAAAACTAGTCCAAAATGTGACTTGTCAGATAATAAACATTATCTGTAACATCCTCACATTGAAGTGTGCCTTGTAAATAACCATATTGACCGTTCTTATCAGCCCTTATTGATAGTGGATTTCATTAGTCGCCTACGCTAAGCTAAGCTCTCCTTAGCGATAGCAGCGTAATTGGACAGTATGCAAACATCTTAATTAAACAGGTTTTATCTGGAGCTGGCACAAGCGCACTGAGTCATCGGATCACACACGGCAGAGGAGGAGGCTGGCATTGTCTCCGCCGCTGTTCAGTGTCGAGAGCGGATCAATCTCTGCTGTTTTATATTAATTGAGATAACATGTAATATTTATGGCTGTTCCTAGGTGAAAAAGATCAATAAGGACAAAACAATATGATGTATTTGTGCTCATTTTGGCTGTGAAATAGGATTTTGAGGAGATTTACTTTGGTATCTCATTAGAATGTAAATGATTATAAAATAGAAAATAAGCCAGACGGATGAACGAAGCGCGAATATGTGACGCATGCATCCGATCGCTTCATACAACTCAATACAAAGTTTTGTTTGTGCTCTTGCAATTAGTACCCACATCCAAACCGCTTTTATTCACTCTTTTGAGAGAAGGGCAAGTCCGTCCACTTAAATAGTCTGGGTGTTTGAGGCCTGTGCGCTGTAGAGGGATCCCCACTAAAGCTAAAAACATATCTCGGAACTTTCGCTAAAGCTAGAAACACATTTTTATGGTGCCCCATGGAGAATTACTGTTATATTTGCCTAATATCACTATTAGTCAAATGTCCAAATGGACCTCAAAATGGCCCCTATGAAGAGACATTTTTACAAAACGGATTAAGAGTAAGAGATCCTTTATTCATCTCAGAGCGGGAAAAATTTCAGTGTTGCATTACAAGTTACAGAAGAGGAATGAGGAGCACTCAGAACAATAACAATACTAATTAAAATAAAACATACTATAACTCTAGCATCAAGAAACAAATATAAATTCTCTATCTTTAACATAATAAAAATAAGAGGCAATTATAAAGTACTGTGTAGTGCAAGCAATATGTAGTTATATGTTAGCATCTTTAAATTAGCAGCAGTATGTTTACATCTGTACATTAGCAGCAGTATGTTTACATCTGTACATTAGCAACAGTATGTTTACATCTGTACATTAGCAACTGTCATGAGGGTAGTTTTTAGTGCTCCTCCTTCCTCCTGTCTCCCCTGGGGAGAGTATTTGTATGCTGGGAATCCACTCAGCCACTGCTAGCTTTTGACCCATTACAAGGGGCAGTCATTTTCTCTAAGCTAGACCTGCGTAATGCATACCACCTAGTTTGCATTAAAGAGGGTGACGAGTGGAAGACCACCAACTTATGCCTTTCGGTCTTGAAAAATGCCCCAGCAGTTTTTTAGGCTCTTGTGAATTCTCCGAGACTTCTTGGGTCGTTTTGTGTTTGTTTATTTTGGACGACATTTTTGTATATTCCCAGTCCCCAGCTGAACATGTTAAACATGTCCGTCAGGTGCTACAGAGACTCAGAGAGAATAAGTTTTATGTTAAGACAGAAAAGTGTGAGTTTCATTGCGACACTCATTTTTGAGGGTTTATAATTGAAGCAGGACAAGTGAGGCCCGATCCCCAAAAGACTAAGGCAGTGTTAGAATGGCCACAGCCAACCAGCCGCCAGAAGCTCCAACAGTTCCTGGGCGTTGCAAATTTCTACCTCATTCGCAATTTCAGTTCTGTTGCCCAGCCCCCTCATCTTCTATTCCATTCTCCTGGACTGAGGAAGCAGAGTCAGCTTTCAGGAGATTAAAAGAACTTTTCACTACAGCACCCGTGTTTATGCACGCCGATCCGACTCGTCAGTTTGTTGTTGAGGTAGACGTCTTGGACTCTGGAGTGGGAGCCGTGCTCTCTCAAAGGTCTATTTCGGAACAGGAGCTGCATCCATGTGCCTTCTTCTCTCGACGTCTTTCTCAAGAAACTACGACGTTGGAAATGGTGAACTTTTAGCCGTCAAATTGGCTCAAGAGGAATGGAGGCACTGGCTTGAGGGAGCTGAACAACCGTTCATCGTTTGGACAGACCATAAGAATCTGTCATACATTCAAACAGCCAAGAGACTTAAAGCTGCACTAACTGACTTTATTTTTGTATTCATCACAAAAATGCTATCCATGTCCATGTAGTGCATTGGGATACGTCCTTTTGAAGAATATGTAGCACAAGTTTGTGCTGGTGTGACATTATATTTTAGATGGAGTTTTGATGAAACAAGGAAGAGAATGTGTTTCGGGACTAGATTGTGACCAATCACAGCGGACCACTAGCCCCCCCTTTTGTGAGAAATCTACAGGTCCGTTAGCACAGACAGCTGAGTTAGCACAACAAGTGGCGGAGCTAACCTGAAGCTTCCTTGTCTTCGTCACCGGTCACTGCTTACACAGCGAAACAGCCGTCCAAACAAAAGTCCCGTTCCTCCGCGCTTCCCGGTTCTATCATTCTATGGTCACGCCATCCACGCTCAAATGTACGATACATGGATCTATCCATATTGGTAGACGCTAGCTCCGTAAACAACAGTGGGTGTGCCGTAGCGGGGGGCAATAGCTTTGTGGGTGCGGGCAGGGGAGGAGAAAGAGCGAGGTGAGCAAAACCACTGCTTTAAAATCCCAAAGTCAGTTAGTGCATCTTTAATTCAAGACAGGCCCGGTGGGCATTATTTTTCAGCAGGTTCAACTTCTCCTTAAGATATCGTCCTGGAACTAGGAATGTCAAGCCAGATGCCCTTTCCCAACAGTTCTCCTGTTCCGATACTCCTTCCAAACAGGAGAGCATCCTCCCCTCAACTTGCTTTGTTGCAGCAGTTTCCTGGGAGATTAAAGCAAATATTAGTAAAAATACTCTGGTTGTTAATACACACTTAACATGTTTTTGATGAGGGAACACTGTTGTACCATAAGTAGAAGATTAAACCAGATCAATCTGGCTAATAAACTGTATCCCCTTGAACTACTTGCTGCATTTATTTGAACTAAACCCACCGTTTCTATGCCTAACCATAGCACACACGCCTGTTATGCACCATGCAGGGTTGTTGTCTTGATGATTGGAGCTTCGTGTTGCTTCCTCCACAAACTGTGATCCAATTTATAGCTGGAGGCGTGCCAGGCTGTATATAACCATGTCCAACTTCACTCTGCTTTATGCCCAGCAACCAAAGTCACAGCAGTAAATCCAGCCTCAGTAAATACCATGTAAATCTCACTGACGGGAAGGTGTCCTGTTTATTTCAAAATAAGACCAGCTCTAAATCATTGCACAAGTTATTTCAGCCGTTTGTATTATGGCACACTCTTATTATGTGACAGATGTTGACAAAAGCATAACATCCAATCCATTTCAAATTGTGGCTGTGTTTACATAGGAAGAAGAGAGGAGGAGATATCGATTTGATGAGTGTAAACGTGAGTCCGGCTTGCCCAAAACATGTAAGCATGGATGGTATGGACCGTACTGTAAGTTTGCCTCATGTCACCATCAATTCTGACTCGACAGAGACCAGAGAGTGTACAGGAAACAGTCATGCTACTGTAAGGGTTATTAAGTTTATGATTGCTTAGTTCCACATATATGTTTGGATTCATTTATTAGTTGCTTAGATGAATGTAAGTCAATTAATGATTTTTAATCTTTTTTATGTATACTGGTCTAAGGCCTACGAGTGGTGTGAGCCAGAATGTATACTGGGACAAGAGTGGTCTACATGTATACCGGGGCATGTATTTGTGTGTGTGTGTGTGCACCATGTATCAAATATTGGGGAACGTGTTTCAAAAGGTATAAAAACATTGTGCAATGTGCATAGGTAATTTATAGTACTCAGTAAACAACTCACAATTTAATGAGAGGGTTTTAAATATCATCATTTAGTCAAAGTCACACTTTAACTTGTGTTCAAACTATGGCCTGTGGGACAATTGCAGCCAGTTATGATATTTTATGTGGCCCTCTGTCACTAAATCAAAGACGCGATTGAGGCATTTCACAGGCTCATCCAGCCATCCATGACCATGTCCCAAAATTGCATATATGCAGTAATGTCTTATTCTGTGAGACCTCTAAAGCTATGCGGGGCAGGGCCTAGTTAGTACTGTGATTGGAGACCTCTGGGAACACTAGGTGCCATAGTGGGGCTACTGGAACTTTAACGTACAAAGAGAATGAATGGTGCTTGGGCCAATGGCACATACTGGATGCCATGCTTCTGTCAGGGTGTCTGTCAGCTGTAGCTAAGGCAGTTGTTTATCACCACCGTGTATGAAGTGATATAATAATGACATGTGAGACGTCTTTGAGTGTCTTGAAAAGCGCTATATAAACCAATTTATATTTTATCATAATTTTCTTTTACATTTTTGAAATCAGTGTTGTCAGACAAAACTCTTTACCAATGTAATTTATGGGCCAAAAAAAATAAATATAAAAAAATAAGCATATCTTCTGGATTTCCAGACTGATCTTGCAGTCTTCCCGTGGATGGCATATTGTGAATGTGGTCCTGAAAACGCATCCACAGCCTTGTTAAACTTCTCTACCTCAGCCTGTCCTTCCCTTCACTCTTGTTTACTGCTCCCAGTGCGCCACAGGGCTTATCTGGACCATTTGATCTCCCATCTCCAGAAGCGCTTGTTGATTACATGTTTGATTACCGCCGCGCTGCTCTGAGTGGCCCGCAGAAACTCTCCATTGCGCCCTTGATCCCATATCGGGCTGCGGTCGGGGTGCTTTTCCCCTCGTAACGCCTCGCCGAGTTCACGAGCCGTGCCAGAGTGTGAGCGGGGGGTGGAGGGAAGGACTTCTCTGTGGACGACGACGCGAGGGCTAACTGCAGCAACAATTATGGCACAGCGCGAAACACTTCAAATGGAATTACAAGTCAGGGTAGATAAGATGAAACGATGTGGTTGGGCGAGACGTGTCGGTGATCAGAGGCTGTTGGAGGAGATGATGAAAAGTGGCCCATTGATGGTTAAAACTACCATATGAGTTAGTTACATTTTAATTTATTACAAGCAGATGGTTTTGGTCTTGAAAAAAGGAAAAACACATTTAGACTAATAGAAGCAGGTTTGCATTGGATTAGCCAGGCCTTAGCCATCCGTACACTCCGTTCAATCATCATTTCACTGCATGTAACGTCTGGGTCTAGTCCCCATGTTGGCGATTACAATCGGTTGAATTTCGACCGACCATTCAGAGAGCGTGGAAGGAGAGTGTTGTAGTTAGTTTTGGGTGATGTCAAGAGTTTGCGTCGAACGGGAAGGTTGTAGTTTGGCAATGGCGAAAAATGTGATAGTAAAGTAATCCGGTCTGGTTCTATTAAGAAACTGAAGCCGGAGCAAGAGGAATGTTTAGCAAATGTTATCGCTGGGAAAAAAAATTGCGCTACTCCCTACGGGCTCCGTTAGCAGCAAAGGAGATGGCTAGGCTAAATGCTAAATGCTAACAACAGACACGGGCGCATTACATACGCCACGGTAAACTCAGATCCAATCGTTTCAATCTGCAAAAGGAGTTAACCCCTCCCACCTGTAAACGGAGCTCAATGGAGCACCTCCAGACCTTAGTACGAAATGTCATTTGTACTATGGTGTGGTACAGCCAGGCAAGCATTGGATAGACATGAAAAACTTATGATATATTTTAAATATCTCTTGTATCAACCAACATTAGTTTTTGCTGTGGTGTAAAAAAACTATAGCACATCAATGTCCCCTTTTGTGGCGATAAAATTAACATATAAAGATTTGAACTTCTTCTTGTTTCAATGTCTTTTTTAACGACACATGCAGTTTTTCATACTAACTGCTAGTCCCACACTTTCATTTCATTTCTTTATTAAACTGGGACATATGGTTGAACACAGTGAGAGACATACAAACACACACACACACACACACAGAAATAGAACTATTGGTGTAGATCTGTTGGGTTTTAGTCAGTGTGAACACGCCCAAATGGCCAAGTCTATTTACAACATTTACTCCTTCTTGTGTGACTCTTTAACTTAGCTCCTTGATGGATCTTACTTTGTGTAGTGTCTGTTAGAAAGTCTTTCCCGCCGCAGTACTTAAAGCATACAAATAAAAATGCCTTCTATATTCCAAGTGATCTCTGCATGCTTGTTTTGCTGGTAGAGAAAGAGGCGAGCTGGCGTCCTGCTGGCCTTCTCTGCTACGGTAATTACTCCGTTCGTTTGAGCAATATTTGGTCTGACATTTTGAATCCCCTTTTGCTCGTAGGCCAAATTGGAACAAAAGGAGGCATTGCGGTTTGCCACGTGGCGCGAGGCTCCTTGCTCCGAATGTTTTTCTATACATATCTTTTTGGTTTTTTTCTTTGCCTTTTGATCATTTCTGCGCCTACTGTAGCGGCGCATCACGACTCGCCCCTCTGTGCGCCCGAGCAGAAAACACCGCAGCAGAATCACAATGGTACGGAAAGTGTCGGCACCAGTAAATGTCAGTGTGTTTTATATGCAGAACAGCGAGGATATATGTAAACAGGAACCTCTACAATAAAAGCAATTTATGGCAAAGAATGTTTGAATACATTTGCTGCGTACAGTGATGGGTCGCCCTCTGCGGAGGAACTGCAAAGAGCTGAATGCTTCACTTGTTTGTTTGCATCTTAATTCAGAGACTCTTTCATCTGCTGTATGCAAAAGAGTTTGAGGATTTTTCAGATTTGATTTAAAGAGATGCCCACTACAATGATAAAGAGGCTATTTTTCCAGTCATTTCATATTGTAGATTGTGAAATGATTTGAAAAAATTTATTTGCTGCAGAACTTGCACAGTTTCCTTAAAACGGTTAAACTCTGTGAAGTCAATGTTTACTTACTACGGGATGGAAGAGCAGGGCCGAGTAGGGCAGGTGGAAACAGGGCTCTACCCCAGATCCACCGCTCAAATGTCTCAATTTCCAAATTAAAATGTAGGACTTGGAGGTAACATTGTGGATATCATGGCAGTTGGAGATAAGTGGTAATGGTGTGTGTTTGTGTGTTTATAACTAGGCAAATAGTACTTGGTTTGCTAAATGTTTTGTATTGTATTGAGTATGTCAGCAATTCTTGTAACAAAGAAAATCCTTGAAAAAGACATGATCTATCCCAATGGAGCCATCCTTAAATAAATCAATGAAAATAAATTAAATGTGTGACAGCCGTCTGTTTTGGTTTCATCTCTGAACCTTTTCCAAAATTAAATTTCTGCATTTAAAGCTGCGTGGGATCCTCTCCTTGCAGATAAATCAGTACTTTCTATAAAATCTTGGTGTTTTTGGAATATTTCAAGGCCTGGGACGAAATGCCAAGATTTGAGTGATTCGCTATGAGCTCCTACCCCCTCAGGTTCACTGCACACGTGCAAAATCACAGTACATAAACAGAAGCATTCAACAGGTCGATAATATCCCATGCTTTTGAAACCGTCATGAAGCATCTTCTAACAATATCCCTTAAGTCTTGACTGATCGACAGGACCCCATAGAAGCCCGTCAGAGCTCAACAGAATGAATGATTAAAATGTCCGGATATGATCTGCGAGCTCATCAGTAGCGATATGAGACTAATTAAGACACAAATCCATGCCTATATAATTCATCAAAGAGTATGGGGCTAATGCCTAAGTAATGAGGAGCACAGGCCTGTAATAGAGCGACGTCCTGCCCCCGTCATGTGATCTCCCAGACGTCTGCTTTTCTGGGCATGAATAAATAATGAGAGCCAGGCGATCTTCAAGGCTGCCCTGGTCCGCTGTTGTCTGCCAGAAAAACACACGCCTACTCCTCTACCGCTCCCAGACTCTAGTTTTCACATGCCTGTATTTTTGTTTACCTCTGTAACATTGATCTTTAGATTTTTCACTTTTTCAGACAGAGAAGTAACAAAGAGAGGACCCACAGTAGTTTCAGTAGTTTCACAGGTTAAGAAGTGTTCAAGAGTCCAACAGCAGAGGGGAAGAAACTGTTCTTGTGGCGGGAGGTTCTAATCCTGATGGACCGCAGTCTCCTGCCTGAGGGGAGTGGTTGGAATAGTCCATGTGCAGGGTGAGAGGGGTCGGCTGTGATACGACCAGCCCGGCCTCGAGCTCGGGCGACGTATAGCTCCTGCAGCGATGGAAGGCTGCGGCCAATCACTTCCTCTGCAGAGCGCACAATGCGCTGCAGTCTCTGTTTGTCCCTGACTGTGGCTCCAGCGAACCACACGGTGATGGAGGAGGTGAGGATGGACTCGATGATGGCCGTGTAGAACTGCACCAACATCTGTGCAGGCAGCTTGGCTTTCCTGAGCTGCCGCAGGAAGTACACCCTCTGCTGGGCCTTCTTGATGAGGGAGCTGATGGTCGGCTCCCACTTGAGGTCCTGGGTGATGGTAAGCTGCAGGTGTTCATGTTGTAACGTGACACGTCACCTACGGATGGAGAAACGCACAACTGTTTAAACACATAGATCAGCTTAGGATTTCTGAATCTCTTTTTTTCAGAAAAAATCCTGAACCCAGAGTGGGGTTGTACAGAGTGTTTTGGGGGACTATAATACGTGTTTGTTTTTTAGTGGGCAGTCCCTCCTACTAAAAAAGACGTGGGCAGTCCCTCCTGTGGGCCCACCACCTGCAGAGGGGTCCGTGGTGGCGAGGTGCAGAGAGGACTGGGCAGCAGTCGAAGGCGGAGACCTCGACGACCCAGTCCACACACCCAACATCTGGCTCTTGGGACGTGGAACGTCACCTCACTGGGGGGGAAGAGCCCGAGCTTGTGGGGGAGGTTGAGCGATACCGACTAGAGATAGTCGGCCTCACCTCCACACACAGCTTGGGCTCTGGAACCCAACTCCTTGAGAGGGGTTGGACGCTCCACTTTTCTGGTGTTTCCCGCGGGGAGAGGCGGCGAGCTGGAGTGGCCATACTAATTGCCCCCCATCTCAGCCGCCACGTGTTGGAGTTCTCCCCGGTGAATGAGAGGGTCGCGTCCCTCCGCCTCCGGGTGGGGGACATGTCTCTCACTGTTGTGACAGCCTACGGGCCTAACGGTAGTGCAGAGTACCCGGCCTTCTTGGAGTCCTTGGGAGGGGTACTGGACAGTGCACCGCCCGGGGACTCCGTTATTCTCCTGGGGGACTTCAACGCCCATGTGGGAAATGCCAGTGACACTTGGAGAGGGGTGATCGGGAAGAACGGCCCCCCTGATCTGAACCCGAGCGGTGTTCAGTTGTTGGACTTCTGTGCCAGTCACGGCCTGTCCATCAAGAACACCATGTTCGAGCACAAGGGTGTCCATCAGTGCACGTGGCACCAGGACACCCTAGGCCGGAGGTCGATGATCGACTTTGTAGTCGTATCATCTGACCTTCGACCGCGTGTTTCGGACACTCGGGTGAAGAGAGGGGCGGCGCTGTCAACCGATCATCACCTGGTCGTGAGTTGGATCCGCTGGCAGGGCAGGAGGCCGGTCAGACCTGGCAGGCCCAAGCGTGTAGTGAGGGTTTGCTGGGAACGTCTTGCTGAGCCCCCTGTCAGACGGACTTTCAACTCACACCTCCGGGAGAGCTTCTCCCAGGTCCCGGCAGAGGAGGGGGACATCGAGTCCGAGTGGACCATGTTCTCTTCCTCTATCGCCAATGCAGCGGCTCGTAGCTGTGGTCGCAAGGTATCTGGTGCTGGTCCCGGCGGCAATCCCCGAACCCGGTGGTGGACACCGGCAGTAAGGGATGCCGTCAAGCTGAAGAAGGAGTCCTATCGCGCAATGATGGTTCGTGGGACTCCTGAGGCAGCTGTCCAGTACCGGCAGGCCAAACGTGCCGCGGCCCGGGCTGTTGCAGAGGCAAAAACCCGGGACTGGGAGGAGTTCGGAGAGTCCATGGAGCATGACTATCGGTCGGCCTCGAAGAGGTTCTGGCAAACCGTCCGGCGCCTCAGGAGGGGGAAGCAGTTCTTTGCCAACACCGTGTATGGTGCGGGTGGAGGGCTGCTGACCTCGACTGGGGATATTGTCGGGCGGTGGAAGGAATACTTCGAGGTTCTCCTCAATCCCCCCGTCACGTCCTCCGTCCAGGAGGCAGAGGCTGAGGATGTTGGGGCGGATACTTCCATCTCCCTGGCCGAGGTCACCAAGGTGGTTGGCAGCCTCCATGGTGGCAAGGCGCCGGGAGTGGATGAGATCCGTCCTGACTATCTAAAGTCTCTGGATGTTGTAGGACTGTCTTGGCTGACACGTCTCTGCAACATCGCGTGGCGATCGGGGGCAGTGCCAATGGAGTGGCAGACCGGGGTGGTGGTCCCTCTCTACAAGAAGGGCGACCGGAGGGTGTGTTCCAATTATCGTGGGATTACACTCCTCAGCCTCCCCGGTAAGGTCTACTCCAAGGTACTGGAGAGGAGGCTACGTCCGATGGTCGAATCTCGGATTCAAGAAGAGCAGTGTGGTTTTCGTCCCGGTCGCGGAACACTGGACCAGCTCTATACTCTCCATCGGATACTCGAGGGTTCATGGGAGATCGCCCAACCTGTCCACATGTGCTTTGTGGATTTGGAGAAGGCGTTCGACCGTGTTCCCCGGGGTGTCCTTTGGGGGGTCCTCCGGGAGTACGGGGTCCGGGGTCCTCTGCTGAGGGCTGTTCGGTCCCTGTATGACCGGAGCCAGAGCTGTGTCCGCATTGCCGGCAGTAAGTCAGACCTGTTCCCGGTGCATGTTGGCCTCCGCCAAGGCTGCCCTTTGTCACCGGTTCTGTTCACTGTATTTATGGACAGAATCTCTAGGCGCAGCCAGGGGCCGGAGGGGGTCCGGTTCGGGAACCACAGGATTTCATCTCTACTTTTTGCGGATGATGTCGTCCTGCTGGCTCCAACGAACCAGGACCTGCAACATGCACTGTGACGGTTTGCAGTCGGTTTTGAGTGTGAAGCGGCTGGGATGAGAATCAGCACCTCCAAATCCGAGGCCATGGTGCTCGACCGGAAAAAGGTGCCTTGCCCTCTTCAGGTGGGTGGAGAGGTCCTTCCTCAAGTGGAGGAGTTCAAGTATCTCGGGGTCTTGTTCACAAGTGAGGGGAGGATGGAGCGTGAGATTGACAGGCGGATCGGTGCAGCGTGCGCAGTGATGCGGTCTCTGTATCGGACCGTTGTGGTAAAGAGGGAGCTGAGCCGAAAGGCAAAGCTCTCGATTTACCGGTCAATCTTCGTTCCCTCCCTCACCTATGGTCATGAGCTGTGGGTAATGACCGAAAGAACGAGATCGCGGATACAAGCGGTCGAAATGAGCTTCCTCCGCAGAGTGGCTGGGCGCTCCCTTAGAGATAGGGTGAGGAGCTCAGTCGAGTAGAGCCGCTGCTTCTCCACGTCGAGAGGAACCAGTTGAGGTGGCTCGGGCATCTGTTCAGGATGCCTCCTGGACGCCTTCCTGGGGAGGTGTTCCGGGCACGTCCCACCGGGAGGAGGCCCCGGGGAAGACCCAGGACACGCTGGAGAGACTATGTCTCTCAGCTGGCCTGGGAACGCCTTGGGGTCCCCCCGGACGAGCTGGAGGAAGTGTGTGTGGATAGGGAAGTCTGGGCGTCTCTGCTTAGACTGCTGCCCCCGCGACCCGGCAACGGATAAAGCGGAAGAAAATGGATGGATGGATGGATGTTTTTTAGTGGTAGGGGAAACCAGGAAACATGCAAACTCATGCAACTTGACAATTTTGTGTTTGGTCCTAAAATTTTCTGTGCAGGCTGATGTTATGACACAACATTAAAATAACAAACATATATTGATTACAATTTACATTGGCCAAAATACATCAAAGATTTTGGCCGAAACCTCACATTCATATCGCTCATTTATACAGGTCAAACTCACACATATACACACAATGCACACAGCCCCTTCCCACACATCTTTTTAATGTAACTGCACTCAGTCCTTAAATAAACTAAACTGAACTAAACAAGCACAAACCACTGCACCACCGTGATTATCAGACAGGGAGCACCCTCACTCACCCAATCGGCTTGTCATCCAAAGCATCAAATAGTGGCTGACAGGGTCCTCTCTGACAGATATGGATATCTGTCCGAGATATCTGAAAGATAAAGATAGACTTAACATTTCAGATTCATGCTGCTAAAATCTGGAACAATCTTCCTGAAAATGTGAGACAGGCCTCTCTGACAATGTTTAAATCCAGATTAAAAACTGTTCTGTTTAGCTGAGCATACAACTGAGGGATTTTATCTGTTTAACTTTCTTTTTTAATGTTCTGTGATCATTTATGATTTTAATGCTGTCTTGTCTTGTTCAGCACTTTGAGTTGCTTTGTGAATGAATTGTGCTATACAAATAAACTTGCTTTGCCTTGCCTCGCCTTAACCAGACGACCTATGAATGTTTTACACAACACTGTCTTTCGGAATTAAATCACCGGGAACCTTCTGCACAGGTCCGCGAGATCGAGAGATGACCCAAAATGCATCACTTCCACCAATATGTCGGCCTTCGTGGTCTGAGCATGCGCCAATGAGCACAGACAATTGATTTGAATGACATCTTTGGTCGCAGGGGCTTGGTGTGGATAGATCTAAAAGCAACTCCTGGTTCGCAACAGATGAAGGAAAATGTTTTCACAGCTAAAAAAAAGTCAATATGCATGATGCGTCTTCTTGTTTCTGCTTGTTTCATTGGCAGCTGTGAAAGTACACCGTGTGGATGTTGCATGTCTGTTCTCCTGTAACACTACGTCCTATTACCTCTCCTTCTCCCGTTTACCTGACACATTGATTCTTCCCTTTGCAAACTCCCGCTTGCGAACCTCTTCTTTTGAAACTCCTGACGTGCCATTCAAATGGTAATTCGCAAAAGAAAAACGCCCACAAAATCTTCCACAACTTTTCCCCCCCTTTCCAGATCCAACAGCGAAACCTACCTAAACACAACGCTCCAAAGCAAATAGCCCAAGGCTGTGATGTATTGTGGCGCCGTGGAAACAAAGACACATCAAACCGTCTGCAAACTGCAGCTGTGATCGGCTGTGATCGGCTGTCGGGCCTTTGTTGGGCCTTTGTCGGCTCTGATCAGACAGCCAGCACCCCGGGAGATCCATGCACGTCTTCTCTGATGCCTTTGGGGAGTGAGGAGAGGGGAAAGGTACACTGCCAAGGCTTAAAAACAGTGCGTAACGGTACATGAAAAATCATATGGTATTATGGATCTTTTTGTACAGCTATGTAAAAACGGAGCTGGTCATTACAGCAGTGTGTACTTTTCCGCTTAATGTTTTGGTTGGAATGTCGAGGCAAACTTATCTGGTGCCATGGCAGAAGCTAGAAATACAAACACAAATATGTAGCTTTCAAACCACACAAATAAAAAAAGGTACAGTACAAAAGTTATTTTAGTTTACCAACAGCTGAAGGGGCAAAACACAAGCAGTTTTAACACATAGATCAGCTTTTGTATTACCAGTAATTTACCTTTATTTAACCAGAGGCCAAGTCCCACTAACATTTCTGTTGTACATGACAGAAGTCAGGGCACACCAACATACATACATAGATAAGTAGCTGTAAACAAAGGCCCAGACACTCCCCTACCCTAGACCTCTCTCCCCTGATGCATTCTATATCCATATAGAATGTACTTAAGAGCATTGTAAACATGAAATGCCAATGACATGATTGTATTTACCGAAATAGAAATATACAAGCCCACCTTTGCCCACTCAGTTTTGCTGAGCAGTACTTTTCACATATACTTCCTATGTAATTGCAAAATTCCAGTCATTTGTCCATTGAGTTGTGTTTTTCTGCCTGTGACCCAGCATGTGACCCTTGTGTGGGGATGCGTGTCACCTTGAACACTTCACAAGTCTTATTTACATACTGTAACACTCTTTCTGCCACCGTAACACCCGAAAGCTGTTTACAAAGACCTGGAAGAGATCCGTCCAAACCCTGAAGCTTTGCCTTTGAGTTGCTACGATGTAATGATTCAAATATAAACCCAATATAAATAAACAAATGCATTAGATTTATAAAATGCTTTTCTGCACACTCAAAGATGCTTCACAGCTTTATTCACTCACTCCAGTAGATTATGACCTACTACTGTGGCCACAGCTGCCCTGGGGCACACTGACAGAAGCGAGGAAACCATGATGTGCCATTTGCCCCTCCAACCACCAGCAACCATTCATACACACACCAAACTCATTCTAGTCAATGTGGGTGAAGTGTCTTGCCTAAAGACTGCACAGTGGCTCTTTCGATAGCACTTGTGCTTCACAGAAAGAAGGTCCTGGGTTCGATTCCACCTCCAGACCTTCCTCCGGTTTCCCCTACCACTAAAAACATGTACCATATGATTGTGTCGTGAACGTGACTAGGGGGACTGCAGATGGAAATTACCACATAGCTACAATCTGTTGTGTTAACATTTGTTGTCATGGCCAAATAAACAAATAAATACAAAATACGGACCCAATCACTATTTGGCACTTCACAGCCACCCTACTGTAGCACCTGGTTTTGCCAGAGGAAAACCAGGTGCTACAGTACTAACCAGGTCCTGTCCTGCTTAGCACCAGAAGTGTGACAGGTGGGGCCACGGGTAAACATCTGTTTCCTCAAAGAACACAGTAGTTATGGGAAGAGTAACCACTTCTTTGACCAGACAGGGTTCACACATCTGAGAACGGCCACATTTGGTCACAGAACTTTGCACAGAAAATTGGAGGACCAGACACAAAACAGTCCTGGAAATCGCCCCATTTCAGACTGTGCTATCTTCTTCTTTAACATTAACAGTAGAGAAAGTAAACATATATCTCTGTTCCGGTTCCGGATCAGATGATGTGTAGGAACTTGTAGAACAGATCAGGAAAATCAAGAATCAAACGTTTGTGGAAAGTTGTGTAGTTAATTCTTTGTATATTTACCCACAGGTGCACCCTGTAGTACTGCAAATTATATTTACGTGGGCTACCCAGACCAGCACTGTCCTGGTGAACTCAATGTAAACTAAAACAGCTGGACCTCAGCTGACAGAGAAGCTACAGCTTTCATAAAGGTTGGATTTTGTGGGTATTTTATTGTCCGTTGTCATCCTGAACTTTTTTTCTTGTTAAATCCTTCAGTTTGTTATAAATCTTCTCTGTAGTGCAACAAACTAATGCTTGCAATACCACTCCGGGCCGGTGGGGGTGGACCAGGTGGATTCAGGCCTATCTCCGCCGTTGAAACTGATGAGCCATCACTTTTGCCTTATGTCAGATTTTTCAAAATGGGCAGCCCTCCCTGCAGGAAAATGGGAAAAAGCGCATTAGGGAATGCATTAGCCCACACCAGCCCCATTAATTTAATGAGTTATTCTGATGTCCACAGCAGCTAAACTAGAGTGGTCCAAAAAATATACTCCCCTCAGCATTGACACACATCTGGAACGTAGCTTTGGGCCAAGAGGCAACTTTTGTACTATCCCGTAAAGCCGTTTTTGAGAGGAAAGAAGACGGTGTACAAAAGCATTGAATAATTCTCTTTCTGGGTCCACCCCCACCGGCCTGGGGAGGATTTGCAAGTATGTCAGTGCGAGGGCTCGCGAAAGTTTTTGTGCCGCCCCTACTGTTCATAACTTGCTGTATATGCTTCACACTATCTATCTTCCTATCTATCAAGATAGATAGAAAGATAAAAAATTGAAATAAAGCGATAAAATAATCAAAGGAGAAATCAAGCCTGGGTGAACATAGGTGGCTTACATCGTATCCTCTGGAGCAGGGGTGCCCAAAGTGGGGCCCGCGGGCCAAAATTGGCCCGCCAGACCATTTCAGTTGGCCCGCCAAACATTGCCCACCTCCGCTATAAGTTTCTATCTGCATCCCTCAGCCTCACTGAATTAACAGTGACATGTTTGAGGTCGCGCGGGCGCATAGTCGCCCTCTGAATGCTGACTGTCCAGTACTTAAGTGTTGTATCGAGATACACTCCTCACTCATGGTTCACATCAACTTGCACTAAAATGTTTTTTAAAATCAAACACATCTTTCAAAACAATTGGGTGCAAGGCCCCTTTATGTTCTTTTTTTTCAGCCTACTATTATTATTTTTTGGAGCTATTTAATGTTTTATCAAATTGAGAGGATTGTGCTGCCGAACTGCCACTCCCCCTCCTCACCGGAGGGAAATGGCGAGTGGAACTTTTCACCTGCGCAATCCGCACCCACCCGGTGTGTTAAAAAGGACGGACACAAACACTTCAGAGTGAGTTCAAGCAGGACAAGCAGGGATCGCAGCGCACGATCCAAGCAAGTAGAAGCAACAAATACTGTGCAAAACAAACCCTTCTACAAGTTGTAGACTACAACCCCATGAAAGAAGCCGGTAAGCGCCGTCCTCACTCGAGATCATTGAATGTCAGAACTTACGCGGAGTTTTATGATGCGTTCAAGAGCCCTTTGGAGGAGCGGAAACTCGGACTCTTTAACAGTTACTTTGTTTTGATTGTTTATAAATGTTGTACTGTGTTTAGGCAAAACAAAACAAAACTCCAGGAACAAATCATGGTTAACTAGTCTGATTTTGTTAGTTTAATATTCAGTTCACTACTAATTGAGAATACTTGTCCTATGTTAAAACAGAGTTAAAACCTGATCATGTTTAGAAAACGCAGTTAGCAATTATGTTCCCAAATTCATTACTTAATGTTAAAATGTATTGTTTAAAAGTGTGCTAAAACCAGATCTATTGATCAGTGATGTCTCCCCTTTTTGATAAAAGCTAAGATAAAGTGATATGATTCAAATGTAGTTAAAAACTTTTGTTCAAAATAAATATATGAAAATAGACTTGGAAATTGCTTTGGCTCAGTGCAACAGAGATAATAAAAATAAAGAATAAAAAACACTTCTAAGGAATAAATTTAAATTTAAAATAGAGTTACAGTTACTATTTACAATATACAAGTGCACATGGTGCACACAAAATGTATGTTTCTGTTCTCTTTTTGAGGTTTTTATATATATACATGACAGAAAATCTCCCTCCTCTGGACCTTGATTACCCGGCCGGAATCTTTCCGTACTGTAGTCTCCTCAAACCTGCATATTTCCCTGGAGCCTCCACTTCACTGAGACTGTGTTGTTTTCATTCATTCAGCTGTGATTTGCACTGATAGACAATAATTAATGCATTTAAAAGAACTTGATCAAATCTACATTTATTTGTGTTTCAGGCATAATATTGGTGTATTTGGCCCGCGGCCCACTGGCAAATTTTTACTTTGGCCCTTGGAAGCAAAAGGTTTGGGCACCCCTGCTCTGGAGAGACCTGCAGGTGTGGGGCCGCCTCGGACTACATTATGACACGAGTACAGAGTACTGTATATTTTATTAGCAGTGCGTTGCTTTTGTGCCATTTCATCAGTGATTGTTGTACAGCTAATAAGAAGTTGTGCTAATGCTAACCAGTGCTAACTCCACTAGACTTGGTTTCAGATGGCGTCGGAACTTGGGGTGCGGCCGCACCCCCTCCCTTCCGACCTTGTATACGGTCAGACGCCATGAGCCCCACAGAAAATAATAATAAAACATACATTTTAACTCAATGTGTTTCGTCTGTCTTGCATTTAGATGTATCTTGTTTCTGTGATGGCTTCATACAACTCAATGTGACGTAGGTAAAATTTATAATTAAAAAAATAATAAATAAATAAAATATATATTGTTTCGCGTTTGTTCCCGCGCATCAGCTATTGTTAGCCTTCGTCACATAGACTATCATAGCAAGATCAACAGATTCAGTTATGGCTCAGAAAAGAATTTCTTCATACTTTTTGAAAGCGGCCGACTCAGCGAAGCATCCAAGAGCGACACCTGGAGCTCAGAGTGTGCCAATGACTGTGCGGGCAACCGGACAGCAGCTGGCAGCAGCGGAGGATCCTCGTCCTCCCTCCCCAGTGCGACCCGGTGCTAGCCAAGAGGCTATATCTTTTAAACCACCCCAAGGGTATAATTTTCCTGTCAAAAAGTTCAGCGGTGAGAACTTCAGTCGTTCTTGCAAGGCCGCTTGGTTCAGGGAATGGCAGTGGCTGGAGTACATTGCGGCCAGTGATGGCATTGTGTGTGGTGTGTGCAGGTCAGCTGTCAAAGGCAAGTTGATTGTGTCAGAATCCGAAAGTCAGTTTTTGAATGATAACGGCTTTTCAAATTGGAGAAAAGCAACGGAAAAGATCAGAGACCATGAAAAGACACGCATTCATTTAGATGTAACCCAAAGATTGGCTGCATTGAAAAGCACGCCAATAAATGTGCTACTCTCCGAGGCCGCTGCTAAGGACCAGAGAACAGCGCGGAAAATGCTGGAGCTCATTTTCAGCAGTCTAAGATTCCTGGGGCGCCAGGGACTCCCTCTGAGAGGAGCTGCCAATCGGGATGGGGTGTTATGGCAGCTAATGATGGAAAGGGTGCGCACTGATCCTGATATGTAGAAGTGGATGCAAAGGAGAGACAACTCGCTGTCCGGCAGCATCCAAAACGAAATTCTGGAGCTCTTTGCGCATTACATCCAGAGAAACATTGGAGCCAACGCCGCCCAAAGTCCTTTTTTTGGCTTAACTGCGGATGGGACCACTGACTTGAGTGGCAAAGAACAGTTTTCAATCCATGTTCAGTTTTCTGATGACAATCTGGACGTTCAGAATTTCTTTTTGGAATTTTATAACGCCCCGGACACAACCGCAGAGATGCTCTTTTTATGTATAAAAGACGTCCTCGTTCGACTCAACTTGCCTTTGGAGAAGCTGAAAGGCTACTGTTTTGATGGAGCCAGCAACATGTCTGGGAGGTTCACGGGAGTACAGGCAAGATTGAAAGAAACATGTCCTGACTCTGTGTTTGTTCATTGTGCAAATCACTCTCTGGATTTAGTGCTGCAAGACGTGGCAAAAGAAGTGCGCCTTGTTGCTGATACATTGTCTCTGTTTTCTACAAATGCTTCATTGAATCAATTCTAACTTTCAACATTACAGCTTGGTTTGGTTCACTCAGTCTCATACATCGGAATTCACTCAATAAGATCATTAAAATCAGCAGCAAAATTATTGGACAGCAGCAAGACTCACTCACAGACATTTACAATTACAAAGTTTTAAGGAAAGGCTCCCAGATCTCCACAGACAGCTCCCACATTCTGCACTCTCACTATAGTCTGCTCCCATCAGGGCGTAGGTTCAGGTCCCTCCCATTCAAAACAAAAAGGGCCACATCCAGCTTCCTCCCCACCTCAATTCGCCTTTTAAACAGCTAACTTGGAGACCTGTTTTATGTATTTTATATTGAATTTCTGCTCTTTTACTGTATTTATTCTTAGATTGCGTGTCTCTGTGTTTTTGTGTACCCCCACCGGTGCTCTGTCTGTAAATGAAGTTCCTCACGGATTAATAAAGTTATTGAATTGAATTGAATTGAACTTCGTTCGAGAAGTCACAGTAACCATAAATGAATTAGCAAAAAGAAAAAACCTTTATCAGTCTCTTTTCGGATGTGGAGAAGTGGTTAACCTGCTTTCCCTGTGCCCAACTCGGTGGTGCGTCAGGGTTGCGGCACTGTCACGGTTGTTGACCTACTATGGAGAGATACATTTCAAACCTTGGAGAATGACAGGACTGTCAGGGGGGAGACGCGCGCAAAAGTGGCAGGCCTGATCAAAAAGGCCACTACTACGCGCACGGTTTTTGGTTTGTTTGCTTGTGTGGCTCGGTCACTACAAGGCACTAAAGTCACTGCCCTTGGATCAATGGAAGCTGCAAAACTTCTTTGCCAGCGATTGAGCACACTGCGACAGAAGGCCACCTTCGTCAATCTTGTGGGCAAGACGAAGCAATATGAAGACCGCTACAATCTACAGTGGCCACCACAGCAAGCGCGCACCTGCAAGACCCCAGTGCGTTTTCGCCATACAACGAAGAAGGAGGTGGATAAAGAGTTGGAAGATAAAGAGGGTAAATAAATAAATCATAATAATGCCAACTGTATTTTGAAACAAAGGAACGTCGCTTACAACATCAGCATGTATTAAAATGCAACAAATACGCACAGATAGTATAGCCGCCTATGGTTCTAATAACTTGTGGAGATGAAAATATGTAAATAATACTATACTACACAAACATCATAGTACACCTTAGAAATTAGCTTGGATTTAATATGTACACAATTAATAATACACAAACGATGTATATCATAAAAAATTGGAACAGGTAAAAGTAAGAAATCAAATTTGAGCATGTTTAAATAGGCAGCTCATATAAAATTGTATTGTTGTTCAAGTGATATGTTTAATATTGCAGATTATCCAAGCCTGTGGAAGAGGGAGATGTTTGAGGCCTTGGACTTGGTGCGCTCAGAGGTGGAGCGGCGTTTTGATCAGGAGGGACTCCGCGTAGCTGCAGGGCAAGAGCAGGCTATTCTTGAGGCAGCCCAGGGGAAACAAGTTAATGTGGGTTCCCCGGATCTGACCCCTTTTTCACGAGAGAAACTATGTCTTGAGCTGGACATACTGAGTGACGTGTGCAGGGGGCGAGAAGTTTTGACGATTGAAGATGTTACGTCTATCCTGCGCACCTTGCAGCCCCAAACCCGCTCCATGCTGTCGGAGGTGGAGAAGCTTTTGAAGCTCTGTCAGGCCCTGCCCATATCTGTCGCAGCCTCTGAGCGCTCTTTCTCAGCCTTGTGCAGATTGAAGACCTGGCTACGCAACACAATGAAGCAGGAGAGACTGACACATTTGGCCATTATGAATGCTCATAGTGACCTCTTAGATGAATGCGATGTTTCTTCTCTGCTTGAACAATTCATCAGTAGGTCTACTGAGAGAAGGTCCACTTTTGGTAAAATCTGAAAGTCCTCATATGATTGCAAACTGTTCCATGTCAGTGTCAGTGTTGTGCAATTTACTTTAAATTGTTCCGGTGTTGCAGCTTATAAAAATGATACAGCCACCTTTTTTGAAGCGCTTAATTTTTATTTGGAGCCTTGTGTTTGTCTTTCAGTGCGCACGTGTTTGTTATGCAGCTTTGAAATAAATTATTTCCAGTTTGAAAAGAGCCTTACTTAATTTATATTTTTTTTATTATTCTTAACCATTAAGATAATATGTTGTTATCCAGTCTACTACATTTCTGTCTCTCCCCGACTCAACCAAAAAAAAACCCCACCCCCCTCTCCAAAAATAGTTCCGACGTGCCTGGCCGCACTCCTTCTTTCCCTGAAAATGCATAACTCCAGGCTCAGTTTGGGATGGAAGCTTAGAAGGAGATTTGGGAACAGGATCAGTACCGACCAGAGACAGCACTATGCCACAGTATCTGCATCGATCCAGGAACGCATGATCGATATACATACAGAAGTGGACAGTCCCATAAAGAGAATGTCCCATAGAGAGAATCCTTTTTCACTGAGGTAAAAGTTGGAGTGTGGTGAGGTTTAGGGTTCAGAATAGGAGTAAGTTTATGAGTTATGATTAACTTGTAACAGTGGTCCTGGACTATTAATTACTTGGTGATATCAGGTCATGCCGATGGAACAGTTTCTCTATGGGACAGTTTCTCTATGGGACAGTTTCTCTATGGGACGGACTCACTTCAGAACTGCAAATCACTGCTCAAAACTGCCTACATTATGTAACCCAGGGTTAAAATCCAGTCCAGGTTTTCCCCTACACTCCTGGTTCATTCCTGGTTTTCTCTGCAGGCTGCATGACATGCTCCTGTCCACACACCTGAAGTGAGTAAGCGCTAATTAGACAGAGGTAAAAGCTGCCCTGGCTCCTCTCTGTTCACTGTGGTGGGAGAGAAGCCAGGAGACAGCAGCTGCAGAGTCCATAGTGTCCATTGTTTGTGGATTGGTTACTGTTCATGGGCAGGGATTTGAACTGAACTGGCCGGGTGACCCAACTCTGGGTCAGGTGATGGCGAGCTAGAGAGAAGTGCCTGGAACAGTCCATCGTATCATTGGTCAACACTACTGGTCTGGTAGGAGGCTCAGCCTGTCTCCTTCTTCCACCCGTCGTGGGTTTACACCACTCCATATTCAAACTCTGCAATACAACCGCGCTTGGACATACGTCATTTTCTGCCAATAACCATCACTGGACTTTCCGTGGTGCGCCACCGTGTGGGCAGTACTGTACCGCTCAAAAACCCTGGAGTACGGGTTGGATAAAGACTGTAGTTCTTTTGATTAGTTGGACTTTCCGTTGTTACCGGTATTATTTTCCATGCACTGTAAATATTTGGTTATTGTTCACTTTTATATATTTTGTAAAATACACTTACTTTAAACTTACCTTTTGGTTCCTTGTTGGTTTTTCACGGTTCCTATCCTCCAGTGGCGTACCTACTCTTCTGAGCCCACTAGTCCATACTTGAACGTCAACTCCATTATTGTATTAAACATTAATAACTAGTTGTTACAATTAACTGTTTATTTTAGCTTTTTCTTTTTAGGTTATCCCTTTGTATAGCTTCTTTTGAGTGTCCAAAGAAAGCGCTCATCAAGTAAGATTTATTATTGTTATCACTAAGCATTCAGTTCCTGTCTAATTATAAGAATAATTTGAGCCTGTTATCATCTTCCCGATGGCACATAGACAAATTGTCAAAAACATGCAGTGTGTCAAATGGAAAGTAAAGTTTCCAGTTTTCCCTTTAAGGTGCATAATGGAGTTTAGGAAGCACATTGTGGAAACAGATAAGCAATGTTTTTTTTCCCTCCTAAAGGCTGAATGCTGAATGGCTGAGCTTGGGCGCTCTGCCAAACGGGTTCTTCTCAGTGTTAAAAGTGACAATAAACAACCTGCTGAGGGTTTGAGAGAGACATTTAAAGATGACATCACGTGATAGACATAATGGAGTTTGCATTTGAGTTGGATCAATGCAGTGTAATTGTATTGTACCGTTTACACAAAAGGTTACTCAGAATGCTTAACAAAACAATGACAAAAAATTCTAAATAGTCACAGTGCATTTAAAAAAAGAGTGTGGGTACAGCTATTTACAGCTGACCTATTTTTATCCCGGACTAAAACGTTAGTAGAAGCAGAGTAGAAGCCTTGTAGAAAATTTTCAGGAAGACTGTCCCATCTTGTCCCTGTGCTCCACATAATCCCAGCAAGAGGCCCGTCCATACTTTGTTTTGTTTTTGCACTGCCCGTCATCACTTGTACAGTTTAAGCTTGCCTCTTTTGTTGTTGATTGTGTATGAATGTGTGGGAAGCATCGTGCTTTACCCTTAGTTTATGTTTTGTTTGAAATTGTTAACATACTATGAATGGCATTGAGCTGAGACGTAAAAACCTTCAGTATTGGTTCTTGGTCAAGTGGTGTTTTTATTGGTCATGTGGTGTGTTTATAATTTTTTGGAACAAGCCTCAACCTTGGACAACAAAGGTCCCTGTATCTTCTTTTCCCGCTGTCCCAAAGCAACAACCATGGTAACAACCTTTTTTTCTTTTCCTGGAACCAATATAGGGCTGAAGTACTCTGATGAATAATACATTTTGCATTGAGCTGCCTCAAGTGAGAAGTTAACAGCGACCCTGTTTTTGGCCCCTGGGGTTCCGGCCAAAATTGAGAAAGACTGATGTACGCGGTCAAAGCTTTTATTGCAATTTGGACGTGTGGATTAAAGGTGTGCACTATTGATGAAAGCAGAGGGTATGGTCAAAAGCAGTATGATGGTTGTTAGTAGGGGTGTAACGATACATCTATTTAATCGATGTATTGATGTGTCTCCCCTGCGATCCAGCTACATATATTTGGCCTCGATCCTAGCCGCACATTGACACTACATCTTTTAAATCGAAATATGGCAATTTTATTGATATAGTTCTTACATTAAATCATAGTCACAACGTGCAATGGAATTATATATTCTTTGTTGTCTGAATGTTAATCTAAACTAATTGAATTTGTTTTTCGTCTGTGTCATCAACAAACCCTTGCGGTCGCGCGGTAAATTTACATCACAGGCTTACAACATGGATAATGGTAGCAGCGAGGCTTTTAAACCTGCAAATTTTCCTTCGTCAGTCAGGAGATACTTTGGGTTTTTTTTAAAAAGAAAAAAGAAAAAGGGGCAACCTTGACAAAACGATTGGCTCTGTGGAGCTACTCTTCTCTTCTCGCTACGCTTCTCTTTGCATCACGGCATTGCTGGCAAACCAGAAGAGTCACCTGAGGGAACAGCATCCAAAAACAGTAACTGCGGTGCAAGAGCGGAGACCAAAAAGCTGTTGCTGCTATTTTCAAAGTTCTATACGAACTAAAGGCTTTCACATGTAGCACTAGAATGTACAGTGCTCACTGCTCAACAAAAGTTTTGGACCACCTTCATGACAACATATAGAACTTTAGTAATATTATATCAAGAACTTCAAATTAACAGTATCATTTTTATTTAATATTAATTTAGAAAATAATCAATTGGAATAACGAAATAGTCCTTGTTAAGTCTTATTTCCATCAAATCCAGCTTCAGATTCATTCCTATTTAACCACTGTTGAAATAAAAAAATCTATTTTATGTTAAACACTTAGGTGGTGCTGTAAAACACTTGTTAAGCACTGCATTGTTATACATCTGTTATTGTTGCTTCATGTGAGTTATTTATAATAAATATTTGTGTTAAATTTGTAAAAAATGTGTATTTCTTGTTCAGCACTTTAAATCTGAGTTAGATTTCTAAGTTTGAATTACTGTAATAGGTTTATTTACAGAAAAAGCCAATATTACTGTATCGTTTTAAAAATTAAGATTCATCAAAGTCATTTGCTCTCATATCGATACGGATCGTATCGTTCTAAAAAAGTATCGTTACACCCCTAGTTGTCAGGGTGTTCGTTAATTTCGCAGACGTTCCTTGGACAGCTGTGGTTTGTCACACTCCTGGAAAGGAGTTAGTTATCAGTGTACCTGTGTGTGGTCGTGTCTTCAGAGGATGACAGATCCAAGAAAATGGCAGGATCTGAGACTAAAGGCCACCAGGCCAAGGGGTGCAAAGTCAATGGTGCCGTTCGGCGATGTGAAAAATGGCTCGTGCGGTGTTGCACGCTTCTTCTGCGTGGAAGGTGTGTAGGAAGTTACCTGTGTAATCACCTGTGTAATAAGTAATATTTATTTATATAGAGTATTTTACAGACTAAAATCACCCAAAGTGCTTTACAATGTTCAGAAAACAGATATTTTCCCATTCTCTCCTCATACCTGTTGTACATGTACGCAGACAAAGGGAGGACATGTAAACTCCACTCAGAAAGGCCTTGTTCTGAACAGGATTCGAACCCAGGACATTCTTGCTAAAAAACGAGGGTGCTTAGCTTGTCAGCCACCGTATCGCCCCGGTAGTTGGATAGTGGTGTGTTATATAGTGCTTTCAATAATTTCCACCAAAGCCCTCTTAGGAATAATATAGGAAAAAACATTTTGCGCCCCCCGTTACATCCCTATATCAGCCCTAAGTGTCAAACAGTGACTTACCAGCCTCTTTCTTAATAGTGTGCCCAATTTGTTGTTTTTAGATGTCTTGTGTGTAACCAACATGCATTGTTAATGGAACGAAAAAGTTAAGTTCCCCTGCTTTAATTTAGAGTTTTAGATGAGCTTCAGGAGGAGACATGTCAGAGGACATCATGAGGTTCCCATAATCCAGGTCTGTTTCTTGCAGTGGTGTATAGGAGGATCTTGGATTGACGTCGTTGTTTATAGTTTTTTTTGAGCCGATCACATGACCGGGTGGAAATACAGCATGGAAAGCTATCTGGATGTTAGTGAGTTAGCTATTTTTAGATGTCTGGAGAGAGGTTTTACTAAATCAAACGGTCCATTCTTGTGGGGTCGGTTGTATGGCCAGCTTGGGAAAGTTCAAGTTTTTTTTCTAATTCTTTCAGAAAAGAACAGCGAAAAACGGCCGCCGTAAAGTGGTTTCCCTCTTATGCTGTCACCTACGGTAAACGTAGAACAAGAAGCCGTCCTACGTCTAAGGGGATAAAAATTCATAAACAAATAAGTTTTGCAACTACTTTCACTGCGCACTTGTTCACTCATTCATTCATGAATGATGATTAATTCTAAACATTGCATTTTGGTTGCTCATCCCCGCGGCTTCCTGTCCCACCTTTACCGTAAGTAACAGCAAAAAGGGGCAACCCGCGTTACATGGGTGGACCACTTTACCGCGACCGTGAAATGCCGGGCCACTTTACCGCAGTGAAAAACACGAGAAATGGCTTTTCACCACAGACTCTTCTTGAGTGAAGGGTCCCGGGTTTTCTATGAAGTAAGAATAAATGTCTCCGAGTCCCAGTCCCAGCAGATCGGTGCCAAAAGAGGTGAGTCTGAGCAATGTTTCTTCTCGTCATCCCAGGTCTCATTTGGGCTTTGAATTTGTGCAGTTCGGTCTCATATACTTACTTTTAGCTTGTCTTTATATCTCCTCTGATCTTCTTGCCTTAAAGTGCTTATATACAGTGCTATTCGCCCACTGAATCTTTTCAAAGTACTGGTCGCATCCTTGCTTCAGTATGTGCCGCTCTGTCTTCTTGCCACCCAGCGAGAAGCGCATGCGCACACGGGTGTAAACAAAGATCATTCTATACTCACGTATAGAGGCCCTGCAAAGGTGCACACACTTACATCGAGCTGTCCAGTGAAAGTTCCTGTTGTGCACTGGTCACATTATGGTCGCACGCTGGCTGCCTTTCACACTGTTGTCGAAGCAGTCGTATGTCTTTCTCCAGTTCCCAGTGTGAACTTTCGAAAGCAACTGGAGGCAGTGGATCTGGGACGAAGCGCTGTCATTCACTAAAAAGCAGCCGCAATTGCTCTGGGGTCGCCACAGAGCAAAGCCTGAGAGTATGGAAATCATTCTAGTACGTCTTGCACAAAAACGTTCCTCATAGAATCGCACGACACCCCGAGGTGGGCCTGCTCCTGACTTAATGTATACTGATGACTGAGTCCAGCAGCAGCTGTTGAATGTAAGATGCTGTTACAGCATAGAGCATGACATTGTGTGATGACTGTAAAAACTAATATGATATGGCCCCCAGGTCCACCAGGCAACGATCTTTTTCATAAGATTTAACTGTTCATGTGGGCGGAGTAAGGCTGGTGTTTAGTTGATCTTTAAGTCCATTATGCTATTTAGATGGTAACGATATTGAGACAACAGCAGAAATGAGACAATGATTACAGTCCATGATTCTGCCACGTGTTGTAAAATCACAAGAGAAGCCGATTAGAGCTATTTGAGGAGGAATCTCGAGTGAGTACCAACATCAGAGCAAACAAGATCCAACCAGGAACAGAGCTGATCTGAGCGCGCCAAAGATGGTAATTAAGATGGACTTGTAATAACCTTTCCATTCTACTAGCTTCCTCTAGAATGTGATACTTTTGGGCCTGAGAACTTCTAATGCTGCTTTTCCACAGTCCTAGTACGGTACGTTTTGACTCTACACGGCACGCCATGGCCCAGTTTGCGTGCTTTTCCATCAAAAATAGTACCCCCAGTATGTCCTCAGTGTTGTCAGACCACTTCATTTATGTGTGACGCGTAACTAGTACTGGTGCGGTGCATGGATTTATTATAATATCAGAGTAAGTGTTTAATAGAAAATTCAGCACAGCACGAGTAGTTTGTGAAAATGCTAATGTCTTAAAAGAATGACTCGGACACTGTGAAGTCAATGGTGCTGACTGCTCTGTACAATCTGAATGGACCTTTAGCAACAGCAGCCTGTGTAGCAGAGGAAGAGGGCTGCGTGTCCGAGGATACTGCTAGGCTATAGCTAATGCTAGCGCTAGCTCGAGACTCTGCTCACTCACTAACCCTGGATTCCAAAGCTACTACTGTACTACACTTAACCCTTTAAGCGCCAAAGTCGCAATATTGCGACAAGCAACATTGCTCACTTAAACAGGCTGTATCTAAAAATGTGGTGCAGAATCTTGTTAATACTTTTCACCAGGGGTTAGTGGACATGTGTGCCTGTAACATGAGCAACATTTGTGGGTGTGGTTATATTGAACGTTTTTGAGTAAATTGAGTTTGTAAAACACCTGCGGCGCAGCGGTGCGGAGGCGAAGCAGCAGCGGTAGAGCTGAGAGGAGCGAGAGCAGAGCAGAGGGAGAGAGTGGTTTTTATTCTACTCACGAGGTCTTCAGTACCAGAGAAGTACTTGGTCTGGTACTGGCTCACTCAGATTCAGAGGAGGAAGACACACAGGTGTCCAGTGAAGCAGACACGGACATTATTGGTGACGGGGAGACCGCGCTCCATAGTCCACAATCAGCCCCTGTGCAGCGGCTGCTTGTCCTCCGTGTGGCCGCGGTAGAAGCATTCTGTGAACGCCAAGCAGGGGCTGGGGTCGAGGGGACAGGGGGATCATAACACCGGGCATGTGGGAGAAAGTAGTGGGGGTAGACATCCACGGGGAACACGGGAGACGCGGGAGAAGTCGCGGGAGAGCCGCGGGAAAAAAACACATCGCTAATCGCGTTCACTGCCTTTACCAACAGCAATGATGAGGATGAAGACAGTTCTTGAGAGAAAATAATCCACAAAAGTGGATCAGAAGTGTTGAAGAGCCTGTTGTATGTTGTTGAGACGATCTGACAAGTTCTGAGTCCATTCATTTCATCTCTCTGTTTCTAAATGGTAAATCCTGGAGCCTCATTTCCACTGAGAAAAATAGTAAGCCCACTACTTCTCTGAAAGGGAAATATTGAAACCAATCTCAAGATTTCATGACTGTAAACTATAAAGAGTGCTGTCTTGATCTCTGAAGGTCTTTGAAAATAATACAATTCCATATGGCTGCGAACCAGTGCTAAAACATTATCTATAATCTGGATCAGGGAATTTATTTCTATCCCAAATTCATTTCATACTAAAGATATTTCACATTGACTGTTTATAGTATTCCCTGATCTCAAATAACTCCCAAGCTACAGCTTTTTGAAGTCTTTATACAATAATTAACATTTTCCAAAATGGCCGCCACCTTGATGACGTCACAATATGCAAATTAGATGACGAATCAACTTCCATCCCAAAGTTTGGTTCAAACTGAAGATATTTCTAATTTACAGTATGCCTTTATCTCAAACCATTTCAAAGTTATAGCCTTTTGAAATCTTGAAATCAAAATTGTATATTTTCTGGAAAAAACTCTGGCGCCTAAAGGGTTAACACATCTATCAATGCCCTCAGAGGAGGATTCAGGGTTTAAAAGGGACCTAATCTTATTTTGTTCGTATATTGTGGTATTTTTTTGTGTTAAATAAAACTCATTTTGACAGATAGTTTCACCCTTAGCAGTTTCTATCAATAATAATCATGCAAAAAGACATGGAAAAATTGCCAAGACCGGAAGTGACGTACACATAGGTGTCATTGGGCTTTGTTGATATGCATTTGTAAGCCATAACGTTGTATACGGACGTTTTAAACAGATATTTTTCATTCAGTGATGGACAATACAAGTCAGGGGCTTTTATTTATGAGCCCTTGCGTACTTGTTATGACAGTCATTCTGATTTTGAGGACTCAGCTCCTCATCTGAACCAAGTCAATCTGCAAGAAATTGACATTTGCGGACATTAGGGCCGTTTCCACGGGCTGGAGTATGGATCTATGGTCCGACCGGGTGCGACCCGTCTTGACCCGGTTATGCGGATGCGGTCAGTTTGAGCTCGATGGTGCACCCGAGTGACCGTGGTGAAGTTGGTTTCACGTTGGACGTTGGATATTCGCCTCCAGCACAAGATCGTTCGAACTTAGGGACCGTCTATGAATTACTGTCTGTGTAAAAAATGTAGTTTAGGTGTAAATCAATAATATGATACAAATAAACAATTTTAATGAAAAGAGATAGAAAATACACCTAAAGATTACATTTAGTCTACCACATTTAATATTTTATTGTATTTCATGGTTTTTTTCAAAGACTTTTGATGGAAAAGTATGGGTTTTTCCTCAATAGCTTTTAGAGCATTTGACCCAGTCACCCTAGAATACTTTACAAAATTAGTACTTCCTCTAGGCTATGGGGCTCAGGCAATGAAATTATGCTTAATAGATTTGATGTATTTTTCAAGGTTTTTTTTTATATAAAGTATGGGTTTTTCCTCAATACCTTTTAGAGCATTTGACCCAGTCACCCCAGAATACTTTACACAATTAGTACTTCCTCTAGGCTATGGGGCTCAGGCCATGAAATTATGCGGAATATATTTGGTGTATTTTTCACGGATTTTTTATATAAAGTATGGGTTTTTCCTCAATAACTTTTAGGGCATTTGACCCAGTCACCCCAAAACACTTTACACAATTAGTACTTCCTCTAGGCTATGGGGCTCAGGCCATGAAATTATGCGGAATAGATTTGGTGTATTTTTCACGGATTTATTATTTAAAGTATGGGTTTTTCCTCAATAGCTTTTAGGGCATTGGACCCAGTCAACCCAAAATACTTTACAAAATTAGTACTACCTCTAGGCTATGGGGCTCAGGCCATGAAATTATGCTGAATAGATTTGGTGTATTTTTCAAGGATTTTTTTATATAAAGTATGGGTTTTTCCTCAATACCTTTTAGGGCATTTGACCCAGTCACCCCAAAACACTTTACAAAATTAGTACTACCTCTAGGCTATGGGGCTCAGCCCTTGAATTTTTTCTTAAAAGCTTTTAAAATTATTTTTGGGTTAAAAATACCAGTTTTTCTTCAATAGCTTTTAGGGCATTTGACCCACTTACTCCAAACCACTTTTAAATAATAGTACTACCTGAGGGCTATGGGGCTCAGCCCTTGAAATTGTTCTTAAAAGCTTTTAAAATTATTTTGTGCCTAAAAATACCAGTTTTTCTTCAATAGCTTTTAGGGCATTTGACCCATTTACTCCAAACCACTTTTAAATAATAGTAATAAATGAGGGCTATGGGGCTCAGCCCTTGAAATTGTTCTTAAAAGCTTTTAACATTTTTAAATGATTTATTTGGTTAAAAATACCACTTTTTCTTCAATAGCTTTTAGGGCATTTGACCCATTTACTCCAAACCACTTTTAAATAATAGTACTACCTGAGGGCTATGGGGCTCAGCCCTTGAAATTGTTCTTAAAAGCTTTTAACATTTGTAAATGATTTATTTAGTTAAAATACCAATTTTTCTTCAATAGCTTTTAGGGCATTTGACCCATTTACTCCAAACCCCTTTTAAATAATAGTACTACCTGAGGGCTATGGGGCTCAACCCTTGGAATTGTTCTTAAAAGCTTTTAACATTTTTAAATGATTTATTTGGTTAAAAATACCAGTTTTTCTTCAATAGCTTTTAGGGTATTTGACCCATTTACTCCAAACCCCGTTTAAATAATAGTACTACATGAGGGCTATGGGGCTCAACCCTTGAAATTGTTCTTAAAAGCTTTTAACATTTTTAAATGATTTATTTGGTTAAAAATACAAGTTTTTCTTCAATAGCTTTTAGGGTATTTGACCCATTTACTCCAAACCCCTTTTAAATAATAGTACTAAATGAGGGCTATGGGGCTCAACCCTTGAAATTGTTCTTAAAAGCTTTTAACATTTTTAAATGATTTATTTGGTTAAAAATACCAGTTTTTCTTCAATAGCTTTTAGGGTATTTGACCCATTTACTCCAAACCCCTTTTAAATAATAGTACTAAATGAAGGCTATGGGGCTCAACCCTTGAAATTGTTCTTAAAAGCTTTTAACATTTTTAAATGATTTATTTGGTTAAAAATACCAGTTTTTCTTCAATAGCTTTTAGGGTATTTGACCCATTTACTCCAAACCCCTTTTAAATAATAGTACTAAATGAGGGCTATGGGGCTCAACCCTTGAAATTGTTCTTAAAAGCTTTTAACATTTTTAAATGATTTATTTGGTTAAAAATACCAGTTTTTCTTCAATAGCTTATTTGGTTAAAATACCAGTTTTTCTTCAATAGCTTTTAGGGTATTTGACCCATTTACTCCAAACCCCTTTTAAATAATAGTACTAAATGAGGGCTATGGGGCTCAACCCTTGAAATTGTTCTTAAAAGCGTTTAACATTTTTAAATGATTTATTTGGTTAAAAATACCAGTTTTTCTTCAATAGCTTTTAGGGTATTTGACCCATTTACTCCAAACCCCTTTTAAATAATAGTACTAAATGAGGGCTATGGGGCTCAACCCTTGAAATTGTTCTTAAAAGCGTTTAACATTTTTAAATGATTTATTTGGTTAAAAATACCAGTTTTTCTTCAATAGCTTTTAGGGTATTTGACCCATTTACTCCAAACCCCTTTTAAATAATAGTACTAAATGAGGGCTATGGGGCTCAACCCTTGAAATTGTTCTTAAAAGCTTTTAACATTTTTAAATGATTTATTTGGTTAAAATACCAGTTTTTCTTCAATAGCTTATTTGGTTAAAATACCAGTTTTTCTTCAATAGCTTTTAGGGCATTTGACCCATTTACTCCAAACCACTTTTAAATAATAGTACTACCTGAGGGCTATGGGGCTCAGCCCTTGAAATTGTTCTTAAAAGCTTTTAAAATTATTTTTTGCCTTAAAAATACCAGTTTTTCTTCAATAGCTTTTAGGGCATTTGACCCATTTACTCCAAACCCCTTTTAAATAATAGTACTAAATGAGGGCTATGGGGCTCAACCCTTGAAATTGTTCTTAAAAGCTTTTAACATTTTTAAATGATTTATTTGGTTAAAAATACCAGTTTTTCTTCAATAGCTTTTAGGGCATTTGACCCATTTACTCCAAACCACTTTTAAATAATAGTACTACCTGAGGGCTATGGGGCTCAGGCCTTGAAATTATGTTTAAAAACTCTAAAAATCGGTTGACAGCTCTGCCTCCCTCCCCGAGTGTCTGAGACACCCGGTCGAAGGTCAGATGATACAATGGCAAAGTCAATCATCGACCTCCGGCCTAGGGTGTCCTGGTGCCACCTGCACTGGTGGACACCCTTGTGCTGGAACATGGTGTTTGTGATGGACAAACCGTGACTGGCACAGAAGTCCAACAACTGAACACCGCTCTGGGTGAGATGAGGGGGGCCGTTCTTCCCGATCACCCCTCTCCAAGTGTCACTGCCATTTCCCACATTGGCGTTGAGGGACAGGGACTCCAAGAAGGCCAGGTACCTTGCACTGCCGTTAATCACAACAGTGAGAGACTTGTCCCCCACCAGTAAGCGGAGGGACGCGACCCTCTCATTCACCGGGGAGAACTCCAACACATGGCGGCTGAGATGGGGGGCCATGAGAATGACCACCCCCGCTTGCCGCCTCTCCCCGCGAGAAACACACGAAAAGTGGAGCGTCCTAACCCCTCTCAAGGAGTTGGGTTCCAGAGCCCAAGCCATGTGTGGAGGTGAGGCCGACTATCTATAGTCTGTATCTCTCAAACTCCCCCACGAGCTCGGCTCCTTCCTCCCCAGTGAGGTGACGTTCCACGTCCCAAGAGTCAGATGTTGTGTGTGCAGAGTGTGGACTGGGTTGTCGAAGTCTCCGCTTTCGATTTCTCCCCAGTCCTCTTAGCACCTCTCCACCCACAGATCCCTCTGTGGGTGGTTGGTCCACAGGTGGCCTGCCCACGTCATGGCCACCAGAGGCTCGCATAGGAGCCCCAACCCAGGCCTGGCTCCAGGGTGGGGCCTGGGCTGCTCCATGCCCGGTGACGTCACGGTTTTCAATAACATGCTATCCATATGTGATCTATTTACTCCAAATCAGTTTAGGATCATAGTCTTCCACTTGCTGCAGGGGGTGCACGTCTTTTTTGTATCATTTAAATGTTTTAAGTATTTTAAATTAATTTTTGTCTGTTAATGTTAGCATTTTAGCTCAATAGCTTCCAGGCCATGTGATCTATTGACTCATGGATATATAATATAGGATCATGTCAACACAGTGGCTGCCTGAGACAAAGTATGTTTATTTGGAAAAACGGAAGTCGATACACACTGCAACCTTCTTCTATTATTTATTTGTTTATTTGACAAGGACAGTGTACATTCATGAACATTACAGAATTAGCCACAAGGTTATTTTTTATCTGTTGCCCCTAGACAGATTTAAAATGTCACCTTAAAAGTAAACACTTAAAGAAAGACTAAACACCAAATCAACTTTTTTTTACTCGTAAACATGTTCATTTGTAGTGCTCTCTACAAATGCTGGACCTTTTTTTGACATCTTAGTGCAAATTAGATAAAATCTCACTTTTGAGCCTAAAAACGTGTGTGTGGCGCCCTCTCAACCTTTTTGGTGGCACTACATCTGAATTTGGTCCGGGCCTCTCCATTGACTGAATTCTGTGTGACGTCAGTTGGTGTGTGTGACATGCGTTTGTCTGCGCCAGTGATATAAACACTTTCAACTCTCACACACGGCTCAGCAGCCGGTTTGAGAATTCAGGCGACATCTAGTGGATTAAAATTAAATCACATTATTATATGACTTGGACCGTACACGCGCTCTGATTGGCTGATTACCGGTCTGATATTTTCCCATCTCGGACCGTTACCATAACAATTGGTCCGAACAGCGCGTATCACATTTAATATCTTTCCACGGACCGTTACCATGACAATCTGTCCGCAGCGCTTATCACACAAAACCAAGTCGGACATGAACATACTTCACAAATATCTCAAAAGCATTGATAAAGACACAGACGAGAGTCATATAATAAAACATTTATTAACCTCGCTTGCTCGGTTCGTAGAGAGAAATATCAGACCTTGGCCTTTTTGCACAGACCTCACCACGGCTCGGTCTGTACATTAAGGCAGCGGTCTGATATTTCTCCATACAGACCTCGCGCTCGGTTAATTAGCCGTTATTAGTTGACAGCCACTTCTGCTAAAATAATTCAGTGACTTAGGTTCAGGTGTGTGTTACGGGCAACGACCTATTGTGCCAGTTGTGCACTAGATTGCGCTCCCGTTGCTGTTTGTGTTTGTGTGCGCCGCCTTGCTCTGTACAGGATCTGCAGGTGATCTATTGGAGGAGCTTCGGGCGTGGGCGGGGCCGGTGTGTCATCTGAGTGGCTGCAGCGGGACAAGTGCGAGGACGTCCTCCAACCCCGGGGATCCATCAATGAGGGCGTCCCCATATAACCTCCCATTCTCCGCCAGCTCGAGGCAGCTGGACCTGTTCCGTGCCAGTCTGACTTTACCACTCCTCCTGTGTTGTTGTTTTATTTTATGTTATGTTGTCACTTCGTTACTTTGAGCTCTAGTTTTGTTATATAGTGACATTATTTTATTTACTATCATTATGGAAATTACTTAAAATGCACTATACCATTTCCATCTGGTTTTTGTTGCGTTCATTAGCTAGCTGAGCCGGACGTAACAGTGTGTAGCTTTACAATAATCTTAGTGTGTAAACAAGGGTGGAATGAGACTTTCTGGTGTGAACTATTGCTCTAAGCGGCAATGGCAATTGTCTGTTTTTTTGTTGTTTGACTGACCAATTCTAAGCCCCACTTCATGTCCCTTGGTTCTCCAGGCAACGCCCTGTTTTCAAATGTTCATGTGGGCAGAGCCAGGCTGGGCACAGGTGTTTAGTCGCTCTTTAATAATAAAATACCAGCGTACATGTCTCCCTGTGTTTACCGTACTGTCTGTAGTAGGGGTGAAATTAAATGTTGGAGTGGCTTTTGAGTCGCACTGTGCTCAGACCGAAGGAGAGGTTTACCGAGAGGGAACCACCGTTGAACGTCTTTCGGATATCCAAATTCAAACTAACTTCACCACGGTGGCCCGCGGCTGTGGTACACCTTCCTCTGTCTGCGGAGATCCACTCCCTCGCTGTCCAGTGATCGCATTAAAATGCGAACGGTCTCTCTGTCAGTCACAATATTATTCACAGAATTTCTGCTGCATCCATCGATAACCATGATACCAGATGTCACCAGTTTTGAACTCTAAAATACAAGTTTTAAAGTCAAAATTTCGAGTTTACAGACATTGTCATTTTGAGTTTAAAAAAATGAAATTACGAGCTTTTTTTTTTTTTTTACATGGATGAAACGGGCTTCCATACCAAAGGGATGTACAAAATGTATGCCCAAAAATAACTTTGGAAAGCTTACCTTTATTAACAAAACAATCTCTGAGTAGATTAAAAATAAGAAACGAATGGTTAAAAGGAACATTGAAAATCTGGGCAGTAATTAAAAGAAATTTAAAATGTCGAACTCAATATGCGGGCTTCTAAAATAACTAAGAACGCTGACTTTGCACCAACGCACACAGAACGGGGGGATATGATAAATGGGAACAAGAAGGACTAATTTATATCGGACAGGTTTTTAAAGGGGAGAACTAGAAATCATTTGAACATTGAACAATATGTATTTATGGCGAAGTCAGAAAGTAAGTAATCTTTATTTATATACCGCTTTTCACAGACCACAAAGCGGTTTACAATTGTTATTTTTTGGGCATTTGTCTCTCACTCCACACAGAGATGGGAGCGGAATCACCAGTACAGGAGGCGCATGCCAGACCTATTGTACATGTTTTTAGTGGTAGGGGAAACCGGAGCACCCGGAGGAAACCCACACAGACACGGGGAGAACACACAAATTCCACTCAGAAAGGCCCTGGTCCGACCAGGATTTGAACCCAGGACCAAGATAGCAAGAAAACGCTTAAAGCTATATAAAGCTCTGCATATGGAAGATGACAATAATACAGATATCAAAGAGAGGTGAGAGAGTGAAAGACTTATACTTTATTGATCCACAAGGGAAATCTAAAAATAAGAATATAAATTAAGAATAATAAGATATTTGTGAGAATAGAACAATCAGAAGTACTCAGGAATATACATATCAGTGAATATGGACACATTTACAGTATGAAATAGTATACTATTATACATCTGTTAATATACAGAATAAGGACAAAGCAGATGTATTATCTGTCACAGAGCGGTGACTTGTTGAATAGCTGGATGGATTGTGGCATGAACGTGCTCTTGTACCGCTCACTGTTGCAGCGGAGCGGAGTCTGTTTTATAAGGAGCTCCTTTGCCCCTCTATAGTCCGGTGGAGTGGATGTGTTGGGTTGTCCATGACGGAGAGCATTATTTCCAGTGACCTTCTGTCTCTCATTGTTGTAAATGTCTCCAGCTGACAGCCAATCACCTGTCCAGCTATACAGATCAGCTTGTCAATCCGAGAGCGGTCCCTTTGGGGGTACTGCTCCCCCAGCAGACCACAGTGTAAAAAAGGGCACTGGAGACCACATACAGTACTGGACAGTTTGCTGCACACATGGAAGGATCTGAGCTTCCTCAACTCAGATCTAAGAAAAATTATAATACCAAATGAAAAGTGGGCAGAGACATTTGGAGAAGGACATGCAAGCTTTGTCAGTGCTACTTGGAGGGAGTTTGAGTGGAAATTAAAATCGGGCTTCTTCCTGGTACCACTACATGTTTTCAAATCTAACAATGTGCCCAGCACAGGCTGGAGAGGTCAAACAGGTGATAACAAACACATCTTTTGGAACTGCCCTAAAATTATGGAATGCTGGGAAACACTCAAAAACAGACAAAAGTCCAGTAATAAAAAAAATTATATAAGCTTATTATAAATCATAACTTGAGCCCCATAGCCCTAAGGTATTACTATTATTTAAAAGTGTTTTGGGATGAGTGGGTTGAATGCCCTAAAAGCTATTGAAGAAAAACAGGTATTTTTAACCAACAAAATAATTTTAACATTTTAAATGCTTTTAAGAACGATTTCAAGGGCTGAGCCCCATAGCCCTCATTTAGTACTATTATTTAAAAGTTGTTTGGAGTAAATGGGTCAAATGCCCTAAAAGCTATTGAAGAAAAACAGGTATTTTTAACCAAAAAAATCATTTACATTTTTTAAAAGCCTTTAAGAACAATTTCAAGGGCTGAGCCCAATAGCCCTCATTTAGTACTATTATTCAAAAGTGGTTTGGAGTAAATGGGTCAAATTCCCTAAAAGCTATTGAAGAAAAACTGGTATTTTTAGGCAAAACATAATGTTAAAAGCTTTTAAGAACAATTTCAAGGGCTGAGCCCCATAGCCCTCAGGTAGTACTATTATTTAAAAGTGGTTTGGAGTAAATGGGTCAAATGCCCTAAAAGCTATTGAAGAAAAACTGGTATTTTTAACCAAAAAAAATATTTTAAAAGCTTTTAAGAACAATTTCAAGGGCTGAGCCCCATAGCCCTCAGGTAGTACTATTATTCAAAAGTGGTTTGGAGTAAATGGGACAAATGCCCTAAAAGCTATTAAGAAAAACAGGTATTTTTAACCAAAAAAATTATTTAAAAATGTTAAAAGCTTTTAAGAACAATTTCAAGGGCTGAGCCCAATAGCCCTCATTTAGTACTATTATTTAAAAGTGGTTTGGAGTAAATGGGTCAAATGCCCTAAAAGCTATTGAAGAAAAACTGGTATTTTTAGGCACAAAATAATTTTAAAAGCTTTTAAGAACAATTTCAAGGGCTGAGCCCCATAGCCCTCAGGTAGTACTATTATTTAAAAGTGGTTTGGAGTAAATGGGTCAAATGCCCTAAAAGCTATTGAAGAAAAACTGGTATTTTTAGGCAAAACATAATTTTAAAAGCTTTTAAGAAAAATTTTATGGCCTGAGCCCCATAGCCTAGAGGTAGTACTAATTTTGTAAAGTATTCTGTGGCGACTGGGTCAAATGCTCTAAAAGCTATTGAGGGAAAACCCCATACTTTATATAAATAAATCCTTGAAAAATACACCAAATCTATTCAGCATAATTTCATTGCCTGAGCCCCATAGCCTAGAGGTAGTACTAATTTTGTAAAGTGTTTTGGGGTGACTGGGTCAAATGCCCTAAAAGCTATTGAGGAAAAACCCAAACTTTATATAAAAAATCCGTGAAAAATACACCAAATCTATTCAGCATAATTTCATGGCCTGAGCCCCATAGCCTAGAGGTAGTACTCATTTTGTAAAGTATTCTTGGGTGACTGGGTCAAATGCTCTAAAAGGTATTGAGGAAAAACCCATACTTTATATAAAAAAATCCTTGAAAAATACACCAAATCTATTAAGCATAATTTTATGGCCTGAGCCCCATAGCCTAGAGGTAGTACTAATTCTGTAAAGTATTCTGGGGTGACTGGGTCAAATGCCCTAAAAGCTATTGAGGAAAAACCCAAACTTTATATAAAAAATCCTTGAAAAATACACCAAATCTATTCAGCATAATTTCATTGCCTGAGCCCCATAGCCTAGAGGAAGTACTAATTTTGTAAAGTATTCTGTGGCGACTGGGTCAAATGCTCTAAAAGCTATTGAGGGAAAACCCCATACTTTATATAAATAAATCCTTGAAAAATACACCAAATCTATTCAGCATGATTTCATTGCCTGAGCCCCATAGCCTAGAGGTAGTACTAATTTTGTAAAGTATTCTGGGGTGACTGGGTCAAATGCTCTAAAAGGTATTGAGGAAAAACCCATACTTTCTATAAAAAAATCCTTGAAAAATACACCAAATCTATTAAGCATAATTTTATGGCCTGAGCCCCATAGCCTAGAGGTAGTACTAATTCTGTAAAGTATTCTGTGGTGACTGGGTCAAATGCTCTAAAAGGTATTGAGGAAAAACCCATACTTTATATAAAAAAATCCTTGAAAAATACACCAAATCTATTAAGCATAATTTCATGGCCTGAGCCCCATAGCCTAGAGGAAGTACTAATTGTGTAAAGTATTCTGGGGTGACTGGGTCAAATGCCCTAAAAGCTATTGAGGAAAAACCCAAACTTTATATAAAAAATCCTTGAAAAATACACCAAATCTATTCAGCATAATTTCATTGCCTGAGCCCCATAGCCTAGAGGAAGTACTAATTTTGTAAAGTATTCTGTGGTGACTGGGTCAAATGCTCTAAAAGCTATTTAGGAAAAAAACATACTTTATATAAATAAATCCTTGAAAAATACAAAAATCTATTCAGCATGATTTCATTGCCTGAGCCCCATAGCCTAGAGGTAGTACTAATTTTGTAAAGTATTCTGGGGTGACTGGGTCAAATGCCTTAAAAGCTATTGAGGAAAAACCCATACTTTCAATCAAAAATCCTTGAAAAATACACCAAATCTATTAAGCATAATTTCATGGCCTGAGCCCCATAGCCTAGAGGTAGTACTAATTTTGTAAAGTGGTTTGGGGTGACTGGGTCACATAACCATAAACCTATTGAAAAAAATATTGTATTTTTTGGTGATTTTCCAGGATTATGATTTTTCTAAAGTTTCAAAACATGAAAATAGGAATAAAAACGTGTGGTAAATATTATTTACTTTGCTGGTTCACATGATTCCGAATATAGGCTTATTGAAAATATATAGGCTACATTCAACAGTAGGTATAAAATACTATAATATTAAATGTGGTAGAAAATACACCTAAAGATTACATTTAATCTATCTCCTTTCATTAAAATTGTTTATTTGTATCACATTATTGATTTACACCTACATTATTTTTTTTAAACCAACGCCTTTTTACAAAGACAGTAATTCATAGACGGTCCCTAAGTTCGAACGATCTTAGTGCTGGAGGCGAATATCCAACGTCCAACGTGAAACCAACTTCACCGCGGTACCCGAGTGAGTGTAAATAGCTAAGTGTTAGCGAAGGTAGCGCTAGGGACGAAAGAGTACATCAGGGACATTGTAGTGCAGAGAAAAGTTTAGAAGCGTAAAAGTGACTACCGTGAAATGAAAGATCCCAGCCGTAAAAGCGGACAGAACTGAAAAGTCTGGAGGTGGTTTGACAAGATTTTTACGGACATCAGCTAACAAGCTAACACCAGCTAACACGTCAATACCCGCAACTCAGAAGCCTCAACTCTATGTCGCAGTGTTATGGTCTTATTCTGAACGTGTGTCTGTGGTTCTAAAGTCTAAAACGTGATGGTATGCGTCATCTTTTACTAAACGTAGTTAGAGTGAAACATGGATTCATGGTTCAATGACAGTTGTGTTTTCTGCTGAATACTGGGTTGAAACTCGTAAAATTGGTTTTAGTTGGAGCTTGATAGAACTAATTTCATGGACCTGGCGCTGGTATCTTCTCTCAGTTTGTTTGGACCTTCTCTGAATAAGTCGAAGATTGTAGGGACTGCTGTTTACACTCTTCTTTTGTTACTTTCATTGCTGCATCCCGGGGCCGTACAAAATACACCCATTTTAAGGTTTATTTGTGTCAAAGCGGCAGCAGGAGCAATGCCATAAACAGCGAGGCGAGAGCAGGCGAGAGCTGCGAGCCCTACAAGTACATCATAATTTTTCTGGCCAATCAGAGGTGTTGATATTAAAAGGTTATTTTCCTGATTTATTACTTATGTATAACACAAAAACACATTGCAAAGGTGGGAAATACATGCTTTTAATGTTTTTAATAACGTTAGTGCCCTTTTAAACTCGTCATATGACAACTCGAGCAGTAAAGGACCGAGGGAGAGACAGCGGCAGCCATAGGGGTAGCAAGTTAGCGGCTAAGCTAGGCTAGGCTAGTCCGGACTCGGGTCCGGACTACAGCAGACTCCGAGACCAGACAAACAATCAATACCCAAACCTCAGCTACAATAATAATAAATGAATGAAACACGGTCTTGATACAATCACAGATTTATTGAAAACAAAAGTAAAGTGCAAAACCAACAGCTTACAAAGCTCTCTCATTGCCCGTTGGTAATCTCCACACTTATGGAAAGGGATTCTCATACAAATATGCACACGACAACTTAAATACAAGCACAAAAGAGAATGACAACACGTGAATACTGCAGATAATACGAGATAAAGCACAGTAGCACAGGGAGGACGTTAGCTTAGCTGCTATCGATAGCTAAATGAAGCTAATAGTAGCTAGCTCATTGTGTACAACAGACAATCGAACATTTACACAGTAAATCCATTTCAGTGAGAGCTTTGGGCCAACGGGATTTGTAGCTAACCAGTTATTTCCAGGATTACCACAGACTAGTCACAAATCCAGAGCTGGGTGATCTCCCTGAAAACTGTGTTGAGCCTCGAGCTGCCTTTGAATTCTTTCTTTTGGCCTGAAGAGAGGAACGTGTGGACCTCGTCCACCGACCAGGACTTTTGGGGCTTTCTGTGCAATTCCATTTCTCTGGAGTGAGGAGGACGTAATGTAGCCGAAGCAGAGCCGAGCCGAGCAGCCGGTTTTAAAGATGGCGGTTGAGTTGTTATTCCCAAAGGGTCAGATGTCGCTTCCAGTGACAACACTCGTTGACCAATCAGTGTAAGGCAGTGGGCCGACGTGACGTCATGGCACGGGTACTATGGGGATGGAACTACGGCTGAGGCAGTACGGAAAAGTACGCAAATCTCCCATACCATCCACTAGTGGAAACTCAAAATACTTACTGTACTGTACCGTACTGATACTGTGGAAAAGCGGCATTAGACATCCCCAACAGATGCTTGAGCCACCTCAGCTGTCTGACTAGAATTGGAATCTTGACAAAAGATGAAAAAAACCCATTTGATGAACCCTTGTGTTCGAAAAATGCTAAATATGTCACCAGTGCAGTTCCATGGTGACATTTAGCTATGATAACGTGACAGAAAGGCCACCGATCCCCACATGTCATGGATCAGCTGGCTGAATGTATTCTTTTGATATGAGCCTTTATATCTCCTGAACACCTCAAGCAAATCCACTGCAAGAAAGCTGTGTATTTTACAAGATTTCATACAAAACTGCCATGCATTTGATGTCACTTCTTTTCTTTACAACCCTATTAAACGTTTGGTATCACATCTAACTACATGTTCCAAACGGCTCTGCTCCCGTGGTTACATAGGTCAGCTTGAATTCGTCAGATCTTACCATATCTTGGCGGCTCTGATAAAAAAGACAAATTAAAAAGTGTGATGAACCATAGAGGGGATCTGAAATGGCAAATGTAAATGATCATGTGGGGAGCTCCCGCACGGTTTTACAGATGGAATACTGCAAATTAAGAACAATTTGTCCACTCAGAAACTATTTCTATCAATTATTAGTATTTATAAAGGGTTGAGGAATCACATGCCTTCATTCAAGGGGAAACTCCAGCTTGAATTGGAAATCCTGGCTCCAGCAAGCTTATGTTCAAATCAGCTTCTTCCACATTCGGGTAACATTATGGTGATGTCAAACTCGGTCAGTCCACTAAAATGGACATTACACACTTGGAGTTCTACTTAGCGCATAAACATGTTTGTCCATGCATTACTCTATGTTGTTCATCAGTTGAGTTTTTAAACCTGTTGCACCAGAGGATCCTGAACCTCCTGCAGAGTTGCGTCTCGGTTTTGTGAAAGCAGCCAAATGGATGAGTGGGATTTTAATTGGTGAAAATGTAATACAATGTTAATTGTAAGAATGACTTTCTTTCCTTTACATATACAAAGCAGATGGTCAAACATGCTCTTCCTTCTTTCTTTTTGTTTTTTAAACGTTACTTACAGAATATGTGAAGTTACTGATAGCAAATTGAACATAGGGATGTTTTCCCCTAGTTCATGTTACACGGGATGAAGGAGTAATGTGAATTTAATAATACAACTATGCTTTAAAAGCACTTGAGTGAAAGTGTTCAAGAATGAACACGGAAATCATGCAAAAAGTAATGCATGAAAATCCACAAAGACCATCATTGAGAATGATGGACCAATTGGAAGTAATTTTTGTTTTTCTAATTTACTTTTTTTCTGAGGAGGAATATAAATTAAGTCGTATTGTATGGTTGTGTAGTGTTTTAGTTTTATCTCATAGAAAAGAAAATATAAATGATCATGAATGAGATAAAAATTGTATCACAAAATATAAATGGCCTTAATAACTGTATTAAAAGGAAAAGAGTTTTGCAAAATTTGAAACGAGAGGGGGATATAATATTGTTGCAAGAAACGCATTTAAACAAAATAGAGCATGAGAAACTTGGTAAACTGGCATCAGCCCAGGTCTTTGCATCGTCTTATGGCACAGCCATAAGAGTAGCTATTATAATACCAAAACGTATTCCGTTTGAACTTGAAAAATGTGTTAAAGATAAAGAGGGCAGGTATGTGTTAGTAGTGGGAAAGGTAGATGGTAAGGCGATGTCTTTGTTAAACATTTATAATCCACCTGGACAAGATTCTGAGTTCATGAGGAGAATGGTTTCATTACTAATTACAGAAGCAAAAGGGTTAGCAATCATGGGAGGGGATTTTAATATGGCAATGTCTACTAAAGATACTCAAAGTAAAGGGAAACACAAAGCTGAAAAAACTGCTACATTATTAAAAAAGATAGAAAAGGAATTGGGGTTGACTGATATATGGAGGCATCTTAATCCTCATGAAAGAAAATATACCTTCTACTCCGATGCACATAAGATTTATTCCCGGTTGGATTATTTTTTTATGTTTAAGGATGACATCACAAAAATTAAGAAGTGTGAAATAAGACCCATAATACTGGGGGACCATGCTCCAATTACGTTAACCATTTCTTTGGGAAATGGGAAAGGAAGAACACTATGGAGATTGAATAATTCTTTACTCCAGGACGAACATTTTAAAGACAGAATTCAACAAATTATAGAAGATTTCTTTCAAAATAATGACAAAGAGGAGATAACACCAGTTATACTGTGGGAAGCCGCAAAAGTTACCATACGTGGTGAAATAATATCCCTCACTTCTTGGAGAAAGAAAATGTATATGCAAGAGATGAATGCTGTAAAAAGTGAAATAGAACGACTGCAACAGGAGCATGAACAGAAAGGAAACTATCAAATTAAGAAAAAGTTAATTGAAAAACAAAATAAATTGAATGAAATTTTGACAGAAGAAATAGTCAAAAGTCTTGCACTTACCAAACAACAATTTTATGATAACAGTCCTAAAGCTTTAAAACTTTTAGCATTTAAATTGAAAAAACAAAGAGAACAGGCAACTATTTCAAAAATTCTAGGAAATGCTTTTAACTACCATACAGAAAAAAATGAAATCACAGAATGTTTCCTCAAGTACTATAACGAGCTATATGAAGAAACAGGATGTAGAAGTAGTGAAAGCAGTCAATATTTGAAGTCACTACATTTACAGCAGGTAACCTCAGAACAAAACGCAGAACTTATAAAACCAGTGACTGAACAAGAAGTCCTGGCTGCTATACAGAAGAGCAAGGTGGATAAGAGTCCAGGAAGTGACGGATACACTAATGAATTTTACAAATATTTTAACCAATTACTAGTACCAATTCTATGTAGGTTGTTTAACTGGATAATCGTAAAAGCTGTTTGGCCCCCCACATGGAACGATTCAATAATTAGTGTTCTTCCAAAAGAAGGCAAAGACCTAACTAAATGTAGTTCATACAGACCAGTGTCTTTATTAAATGTGGACCAAAAAATATTTACATCTATTATGGCTAACAGACTATCAATAATAGTTCCGCATTTGATAAATAAAGATCAAACCGGTTTTGTGCAAGGAAGATTGTTGTCAGACAATGTGAGGAGGATTCTGAATTTGGTAGATTGGGCAGAGAAACATAGGCAGCAGGCTCTAATGCTGACATTAGATGCTGAAAAAGCCTTCGATCGGTTATCTTGGGATTTTATTTTTGACACTTGCAAAGCTTTTGGTTTCCATGATTATTTTATAAATGTTCTGAGAGTGATGTATAAGAATCCTCAAGCAGCTGTAAAAGTAAATGGAGCATTGTCGAGGACGTTTAGCCTGCACCGCGGTGTAAGGCAGGGCGACTGTCTCTCACCGCTGGTTTATGTACTATGTATAGAGCCTTTAGCAGAGAGCATAAAACAAAATAAGAACATATGTGGGATTAGCCTGGGGGGTTATGAATACAAATTAGCGATGTATGCAGACGATGTGATGGTGACAATGTTGGAAGTTGGGAAATCTTTGGATAATTTAATGGAAGAAATACAAATATATAGTCAACACTCCGGGTACAAGTTAAACGCACAAAAAACAGAGGCTATGGTGATAGGAGGTGGATAATGAAATTAAGAGTACATTTAATTTTAAATGGGACTGTGACAGTGTAAAGTACCTGGGGGTACATATACCAAAAAGCATGGGTAAACTTTTTGAAATTAACTATGATAAATTAATTAATCAAGTTAAAACGGAGTTTAGTAGATGGAAGATCTTGAATTTATCAATGCTTGAGAAAATTCAATCTATCAAAATGATTACTCTGCCCAGATTTTTGTTTATGTTTCAAACTCTGCCGAGCTACATACCACCCATGTACTTTAAAGAATGGGATAACTTGATGAGGAAATTTATCTGGGTTGACAAAAAACCACGGGTGAAGCTTAAAAACTTAAAATTGCCAAAATCAGGGGGAGGGTTAGCATTACCAGATCTAGAGACATATTTCAAAGTAGCCCAGGTGAAGTCAATAATAACTTGGATAAGCGATTCTAATAATCCAAGATGGAAAGAAATGGAAAAACATAAGTTATATTTAATTAAATCTGCTATATTTATAACTAAAGATAAAGAACTCAAAGAAGAAATAAAGAATAACTACTGTATAGAAAACACCATTAAGGTGTGGAAGAGAGTTATTAAATGCATGAAGATAAAGGAGGAAGGAATGGTTTATCTAAGGGAAATATCTAGAGACCCTGAATTTAAGGCAAACGCAACAGATCAACTGTTTAATACGTGGGCAGAGAATGGACTCACGAGATTCCATCAACTGTTTAAAAATGGTCAAATAGAATCTTTTGAAAACATTTCTAAACAATATAACATACCAAGAAATCATTTTTATAAATATCTGCAAATTAGAAGCTATTTGAATAGTAAATTAGGAAAGATTAAAGGTGATCTAAACCCCCTGATAACTTATATGGCAAATAATGGTCATAAGAAATTAAAAAATGCTACAGTAGGTCCCATTCCGTTTTGTCGCCTTTCACGCGTGAATCACACGAGACTCACGTGTGATTCACGCGTCTTTTATTTTCCCCCCTCCCAGTGACGTTGCAATGACCAAAACAACCACCCGGTGGCACTTGTGAGCAGGGTTACATTGGCGTCTCATCGCTCCTTCTTCTCTCTTCACTGGACAACTATCTGTGGCTTTAAGCCTAGCGTACTGTACTGTATCGGACTGGCAACTGATTATATCCGTCGCCTACTGTATGAGTTTCTGCCCCGCGCACATCGACAATCTGGTTAAAAAGGGGGCAACTCCTTGTAGCAGGCCAGTCTCTGGAATAACCCGCAGACATTAAAACTACTGCATATAACGTAAACTTTTGCATCACGTTGGTGATCTTTCCAAAAAGAGAGAATATCGTTATGGAAAGAGAAACTATTGGTAATATAACGCTGAACGTTATCTGACTCAAACAGCTCCGCTGGTGTCTCCTCCCACTCAGAAAAAAAGCAGACGCCTTTTCTCTGGCATCTCTAACATTTATAATAAATACATAAATGTAACAATCATAATGAAGATGCTTTCAAATAATTTAGCAAGCTGTAATTCATTTATTTTAACTCCCTGCCAAACTTCTCTCGCTGCTCTCTCCTCCGCAAACCACTAAATGAGGAAAAGGGAATATTCACTCAATCTATTTTGAATGTTACACATACAATATTAATATAGTCTAAGCACGTGTACCACATGTAGCCCGTGTATTTACCACTCAGACTGTAAGTATATTAAAGTAATGAGGCCCCTGCTTTAGGCCTCTGCTGTGAGGCCCACACTTCTGGTCCATGCACACTGTAAAAAGAGACAAAGGTTCAACTCAAATTTCAAAGCAACCAGCTGCGAAGGTTTTTGAGTTGAAACCCTAGGCGATTAGACTTAATTCTTCAATGTTTGAAGAATCATATTCAGTTGTGTCAGTTAAACACGTTCTTCCAACTATTGTGTTTAAAATTCAAAACTGGAAATTTCAAGTCTGTAAATAACTTACTTTTTAGTTTCAGATTACTGTCCCCTATCAAAACTTTGACTATTTTGAGTTTAAATTAGCCCCATCATTAAAAGATCATGTGTTTATTTATATAGCGATTTATGGACCAAGGTCACTTGGGAGGGGAAACCGGCAGAAGGAAAACCTATGAGGGATCATCAGTGAACATGCCAATTTCCACCAGAAAGGCCCTGTCCGAATCCGGGCCATTCTTGAACCCAGGACCTTCGTGTAAGAAGTAGAGGTGCTATCCATCAGCCACCCGTGCCGCACACCCTGTGAAACCCGAGGGGAAAACTAATGTTTCATACTGTGCGGCAGTCAGCCTCAGTTGGTAGAGCTTTGGCCTTTGAGCCAGAAGGTCGTGGGTTCAAGCCCCCGCTCTCAGACTTTCACCATCGACTCCCACTTGACTACTGTCGTTGTGTCCTTGGCAAGACACTTAACCTCTGGGAACACCAGCCACAGTGGGGCGGCTGCGGCTGTAAAGTGCCAAACTGCCGTTGTGTCCTTAGGCAAGACACTTCACCCCCATTGCCTAGAATGAGTCTGGTCTGTGTGTGAATGGTTGGTGGTGGTCGGAGGGGCGATGGCGCATACTGGTTGCCTCGCTTCTGTCAGTGTGCCCCAGGGCAGCTGTGGCTACAGCAGTAGTTTATCACTCACCGTGTTTGGGAGTGGAATGAATAATGTTCCATGTGAAGCGTCTTTGAGTGTCCAGGAAAAAGCGCTATATTAAAATCACCGATGCATTATAAGACTGACCCAGAGAAAAATACAGGTGCTAGTTGGGCAGTGGCCTGTCGATTACGGGTTGGTAAAAGAATATTGGTCATTTGCTGCTGTCCCTGTTGTAGTCAAAATAAAACTTATCACGACTGGAATAGTTTCTCCCTGTAAAACTAAAGCTCCATTCAAGGTTTGGTCATCAATACAAAAACTGATTGAAACTCGTTCGAAAACCAAAATCTTTTCATCTGATTTCATACCAATACTTTATTTTTGAACATCCATGGAACATTTTTTCCTAACACGACAAGGTGTGTTTTTTTATTGTTTACATTTTTCATAGTTTACATAATGGATTGTGAGATGTTTCATAACCCTTTTAACGCAAATTTTGTTAAGTTAAACATTCTCATCCCATTACCTATGAGATTTATAACACTTGATAGCCAACTTTTGATAAGTTAAACTCATCAATTCTATCCCAATGTTGCAGAAGCCAGTACTTTTCCCTTGGTTTTGTCTATCTAAGGCCAAGTACAAGCACACCGAGTGAAGCTGCTGACTATTGGAGGTCTCTCGCATGCCTCCGCTCTCGCTTAATTACACTTGCAATTCTGTCTGATCATCTGTGATCGTGTGCTTTGATTCGATGCTGTCTGTCTTAACATGACAATAAAAACATGTCTTCTGTCTCTGAATTTAAAGAGCGATCCCTGAACTATGCCATTCTTCCTTCAGGTGTTGGAAGGATGCAGGCCTCTAGTCTGTTAACATCTAGAGAACAGAAGGACCTTTTTTTTTCGAGACACAAAAAGGGTTTTTTTTTTAAAGCCAAAAATGAAAACCTCAAGAGAATGCATCTTGGATCAGCACTTGGACAATCTGCACGCCCCTGATTCCCACTCAGGCTTGTGAGCTGCTGAGACATGTGAAAATACCATCGTCCTCTTTTGCAAGATGGACATGATTTGGAACACTGAGATTTCTGACTATGGACATCATTAGTGACTGAATTGGATTTTTGAATCTGTCCCCCCCCCCCCCCCACCCCCACCCCCCCCCGCCCCCCCCCCCCCCCCCCCAGACACTAACGCTGGAAAGTGTGATTTGACAAGACGGTCACATAAGAAGATTTCTATGGCTCGACACAACAAATGCAGCTCTGAGAAACCAACACTGGAGGAAAGTGGGAGAGAGGTTTTCGAAAGCAAGCATCTGGAAACCACCATCGCTGATGAGTTTTGGTACTTTTACTGATGATAGTTGACAAGGTTTTATGAAAGATCTGGAAAATGTTGTATGGTTTTCTGAGTTTTTCGAAGTATTTCAGCTTCTGAGTTTTTTTGAAGTACCGAGTGAGAGTACCGAGTTTTAAGTATTGAGTTATGATGGTATTTTGCTGTTATCGAACCTGATGGTCACACGTGAAATGTGGATATGACCAGAGGGGAGGAATGTAACACTTTGAAGCAACTTTTGTTAAAGTTAAAACTCATCATTCTATCAATGTGCAGAAGCCAGTACTTTTCCCTTGTTTTGTCTATCTGAAGGCCAAGCTACAAGCACACCGTGGAAGCTGCTGATTGGAGGTCTCCATGCCTCCGCTCTGTATAATACACTTGCATTCTATTGTTTCTGTGATCGTGTGCTTTGTTCGTGCTGTCTCTACCATTGACAATAAAACATGTCTTCTGTCTGAATGTAAGACGCGATCCCAGACTATGTCATCTTCTTCAGGTGGTGGAGGATGCGGGCATTGTCTGTAACATCTAGAGAACAGAAGACTACTTTTTTTTTTACACAAAAAGTGTTTTTTTTTAAGCCAAAACTGAAAAACCTCAAGAGAAACAATGCATCTGGACCAGCACATGGACAATCTGCACAGCCCCTGATTCCAGTCAGGCTGTGAGCTGCTGAGACATGGACAATACCAGCGTCCTCTTTTGCAAGGACATAATTTGGAACAATCTGGATTTCTGAATTTGGACATAATTTGGACTGAATTGAATTGCTGTGTCTGGACACTGAATCTGAAACGTGTGATTGAAAGACACGTCACAGAAGAATTCATGGCTCGACACAACAAATGCAGCTGAAGAAACCAACACGGAGAAGTGGGAGAGACTGTTTTCAAAGCAATATCTGGAACCACCATCGACTGATGAAGTTTGGTATTTTACTGAAGATTGTTGACAAGTTTTATGAAAGATCTGAACATGTTTTATGAGTTTTTGAAGTATTCCGAGTTCTGAGTTTTTTGAAGTACCGAGTGAAGTACCGAGTTTATGAGTTTTTGAAGTATTGAGTTATGATGTTATGTTGCTGTTTATCGATCCTGATGGTCACACGTGAATGTATGACCAGAGGGGGGAATGTGAGATTTCATAACACTTTGAAGCAACTTTTGTTAAAGTTAAACTCATCATTCTATCAATGTGCAGAAGCCAGTACTTTTCCCAATTGTTTTGTCTATCTGAAGGCCAAGCTACAAGCACACCGTGGAAGCTGCTGATTGGAGGTCTCCATGCCTCCGCTCTGTATAATACACTTGCATTCTATTGTTTCTGTGATCGTGTGCTTTGTTCGTGCTGTCTCTACCATTGACAATAAAACATGTCTTCTGTCTGAATGTAAGACGCGATCCCAGACTATGTCATCTTCTTCACTACAACTATGAAAAATAAACATACGATAAAAATAAAAATGAACAAGCCAAATCTGTTGAGTACTTGCGTTTAAAGCTTTCTAAAACCCAAAATTTAAACTCTAATTTACACAAATTTAACGGGAGAAGATGAGAGAGAAGACAAACTGCTCATCTGCATGCGGTGTCTATTTTTAGACCCGAAACAGGTTGCCGTGTGAGAGCGCGCAGTCACTGTGCGGCGCGCAGTCACACACACTCCCAGAGCAATGAAAAATACGTAACAGCAAGATTTGAAAACTTGTTTAGCTTCAAAGGGCTTTTCTTAAAAATGTTGAATACTATCTGAACCGAAACCAAAATGCATATACAAAAGTTTAGCTGGAAATAAAACTCTGCATCTTCTGGTGAGCTCTGTCCAGGCACAAAATCCAAAAACTCCCTTTTTCTATATGTAATTTAAACCGTGATCACTGAAATATTTGTTGCTTCTTTGCTTTTGTCATTTATCAAGCCTGGAATTGGTTAATTACAAAACTTTTTGTGACAAAAGGCCTCCTTAACACGTTTCCCTTTTTATTGCTTTTTAATTTTACACCATGGTTTCACTTATGGATCCTACACTTTTATGGCCAACACTTTACGGATCCTATTCACTTTAATGGCCAACACTTTTCACTTATGGATCCTTCACTCACTTTATGGCCAACACTTTTCACTTATGGATCCTATTCACTTTAATGGCCAACACTTTTCACTTTATGGATCCTATTCACTTTAATGGCCAACACTTTTCACTTTATGGATCCTATTCACTTTAATGGCCAACACTTTTCACTTTATGGATCCTATTCACTTTAATGGCCAACTCTTATCAGGTAGCGAACCTGTTTTTAATCTTATCTATAGATATTAGACATTTGGCAGACCTCTAAACAGACCATAATTTAGTTCACTCAATTAGCAGACTTTGAATAAACAGGTGTCCGCTCTTACCTTTTGTCGAACAGGGCCCAGGTACCGTCAAAAGTCCACCAAATATCAGCTTTTCCACGTCCAACCGGGGTCTCCAAATCATGAACCAGCGCTCACTAGTACCGGGAACTAGCTTCTATCGGCAGAGACCAATCACCCGTCAGAAATCCCTGGAATATGGACATGGAAAAACAAATTTAAACGCTTTGTCAGTCCAAAAAAGAGGACACAAAAAAATATAGTGAGAGAGCAAAAAAGCCCCGGAATCGTCACCTCTCCAGCTTGGTAGATAGCACCCAATTCCAGATGCTCTCAGCCCTCTCACGCTGAAAAAAACTTTCTCACAACAGCCGAGGCAGAGTCGCATTCAGCGCCGCATTCTTCCACCACCTGATAGGAATCAGACTCAAGCAAATTGGGATCTTTGTACGACAAAGCCTCCTGGCTGGTTTATTCACAAAATGGTCGTTAATTTTCAGGCAGAACAAAAGACACAGATACATTATATATGGAAATCTACGTCATCATAGAAAAGGCCAAACCTTCGGCACAAATAGCCTAAACAACGAAAGTCTCTGTGGTCCTTGAGACCTCCACAAGGCCAGGTTATTAATACTATTTTGTCTTGCATTTGTCCACCTGTGCAGTACATAGGTCACTGTTTACCACGTCATTTAAGTGAATCACTGATCTGCATTTGTAATCGGCAGCTACGGCTTGTGTACATGGTTCCCCTCCAGTGATCCACCGCGGTAAAGTGGCCCGCATCTTTCAGCTCTATGAACGAGCAGCCCGCATCGGGGAAAAGATGGTGCGCATTTTGTTGACAACTTACGGTAACAGCGGAACATCCTTTCGGAGTCACCGTTTCTTATCAAACAGAAAGCGCGCTGGGGTCTGGGAGACATGTTTTTGTGATTAAAACCTTATAGAGATGCCACCCAGTACACGTAGCACCAGCCCCCTACGATTCCTCCTGCAGGTGGTGAGTCCGCAGGAGAATGGCCCCTCTATGGCATAGCGGCTATTGTGTACAATTGTTTACATATATAGGGTACACAATTTTGTCCGATAGTGCAATTTCCAACAATTGTAACTGTTTACTGTAAAAAGGTGTGCGACTAATTTCACTGGATTCATGACCTCATTATTGTCCTCTACCACTGTGCCAAAGACCAGGAACTTTTACTGTGGACATTTTGAGAAATATTGAGTTAAAGTACCCAATTCCGTCTAAAATACCTCAAAAATGGTCCACTGTCATCATGGACAGAATTTCTAGTTGCAGCCAGGGGCCGGAGGGGTCCGGTTCAGAGACCACAGGATTTCATCTGTGCTGTTTGCCGAAGATGTTGTCCTGTTGGCTCCAAGGAACCAAGACCTGCAACATGCACTGTGACGGTTGCAGCCGAGTGTGAAGCGGCTGGGATGAGAATCAGCACCTCCAAATCCGAGGCCATGATGCCTGACCGGAAAAAGGTGCCTTGCCCTCTCCAGGTGGGTAAGTAAGTAAGTAAGTAATGTTTATTTATTTAGCGCATTTTACAGACCAAGGTCACCCAAAGCGCTTTACAATGTCGAGAGTTCAGATATTGTCCAATCATTCCACACACGGTGATGACTGAAGCGAGTCGCCAAACACACTGGTGCATCAGCCCCCAATCAACACCATCCATTCACTCTCTCATTTACATTAATACCTATTGTGCATGCTTTTAGTGGTAGGGGAAACCGGAGCACCCGGAGGAAACCTATGCAGACACGGGGAGAACATGCAAACTCCACTCAGAAAGGCCCTGTTCTGACCGGGATTCAAACCCAGGACCTTCTTGCTGAGAAGCGTGAATGCTATCCACTCAGCCACCGTTCCGCCATAGTGGAGAGGTCCTTCCTCAAATGGAGGAGTTCAAGTGTCCTGGGGTCTTGTTCACGAGTGAGGGAAGGATGGAGCGTGAGATTGACAGGTGGATTGGTGCAGCGTGCGCAGTGATGCGGCCACTTTTGATTTACAGGTCAATTCTCGTTCCCTCCATCACCTCTGGTCATGAGCTTTGGGTAATGACCGAAAGAACGAGATTGCAGACTTTCTCCCGCGATTCGATTATCGATATGCATTTGCCAAGTATCAATATCGATTTTTAACTTTTTTTTTTTTTTTTTAATTGGTATCAATACTTAATATATGGCTACATTACGCATCTCCATTCCATTTATCATGAAATAGAGTATTTTTTATTTTATTTATGCCATATTGGCATATTGTATATTTCTGATCAATAATCGTCATATCGTGATAAAATCGTTATCGTAATATCGTTATCGTGAGCTTTGTATCGTGTATCGTATCGTATCGTGAGGTACCCTTAGGTTCCCACCCCTATTGCAGATACAAGCGGTGGAAAAGAGTGGCTGGGCGCTCCCTTAAGGTGCTTGCACACCGGACTCAACTTCGACTTCAAAAGCGTCAGGTTTGCATTAAAAATTGATGATGAATAAAAAGCTTTAAAAGATGAGAGCATTACGCGCGTCACTTGAAGCTTTTAACGCGCAGATGCCCTAGTCCTGGGCGAGTGACATGCGGAAGTACTGCTGAAAGTGAAACTCCGTACGCAGCTCCTGTAGTAAATGGTGAAACTCAGCAAACACTGCAACCTCTCAAGTCTGTGGTGAACCCAGAACACTTTTTGTAGAAACCCTACGACAACGTTGTTTGGCAAATAAAGGCTCGCTGCTCTCTGGAAATCCACGGTCTGGACTACCGGCAACAGAGAAGCTCCTCCCACCCGGCGTCAGGCACGTCAAGCGTGTCAGGAGCTTCAAGCACCAAGGGGCGTTCACACCGGACCCAGCGTCTAACATCGCGCGTCAAAAGAGTTTTGAAGCTTTTGGTCTGAAAGCACCTTTAGAGATAGGTTGAGGAGCTCACAGCAGTGCCGCCGCTTCTGCACGTCAAGAGGAACCAGCTGATGTGGCTCGGGCATCTGTTCCTCCTGGACGCCTCCCTGGGGAGGTGTTCTGGGCACGTCCCACCGGAAGGAGGCCCCGGGGAAGAGCCAGGACACGCTGGAGGGTCTCTCAGCTGGCCTGAGAACGCCTTGGGTTCCCCGTGGGACGAGCTGGAGGAAGTGTATGTGGATAGGGAAGTCTCTGCCTATACTGCTGCCCCCGCTACCTGGCAACAGATGAACCGCAATTTTGTGTATTTTTTACCAAAGGGGGAACTTAAACTCAATATTTCTCAAAATGTCTACAGTAAAAGTTTCTGGTCTTTGGCACAGTGGTAGAGGACAATAGTGAGGTCATGAATCCAGTGTAATTAGTCGCACACCTTTGTACAGTAAAAAGTTACAGTAGATCAAAAATGGGAATTTCGCACATTATTTGGGGTATTTTGGACCAAAATTGGTACTTTAACTCAATATTTGTCAAAATGTCCACAGTAAAAGTTTCTGGTCTTTGGGACAGTGGTAGAGGACAATATTGAGGTCATGAATCCAGTGTAATTAGTCGCACACCTTTTTACAGTAATAAGTTACAGTAGATCAGAAGTGACATGTTTTGACCCTTTTTGAGGTATTTTGGACGAAATTGGGTGCTTTAACTAAATATTTCTCAGAATTTCCACAGTAAAAGTTTCTGGTCTTTGGCACAGTGTAAGCCAGTGTAATTATTCGCACACCTTTTTACAGTTAAAAGTTACAGTGGATCAAAAATGGGAATTTTCACACATTTTTTTGAGTACTTTGACTCAATTGTACTCAACATTTCCACAGTAAGGTTTGTGGTTGTAGGCACAGCGGTTGAAGGCAGTAGTGAGGTCATGAACCCAGTGAAATAAGCCACACAAGTCTTTATTGTAAAAATGTACAGTTGCTGAAAATTGCACTATTTGACCAAATTAAATGTCGAACATTTTAAGTTTTTACATGTTGTCCAAATAAGGGTTTATTCACAAACGAGTCTCCATAGGGTGCGCTTTCTGTTCGAGGAGAAAAGGTGACTCCGAAAGGCTGTTCTGCGATTACCATAAGTAGTGTAATCGCTGAACAGCGCACTGTTTTTTTATAGATGCGGGCCGTTTTACTTTGGAGGTGAAAGATGCGGCCCACTTTACCGCGGTATTGAACCAAACCTTAAAAAACACCATTACCCATAAGCTCTTGGGGGTGCGTAGTGACGTCCTATACAACGTGCTGCTCGCAGTGTAGGTAAACATGGCGGCTTTCGCTCCTCTGAGAGGGTTGACTAGATGGGGCTCTTCCATCTGCAGAAGCCAGCGTTTCATACTGAACAGGACTGGTGCCAACAGAGGAATAGCTTCAAGTATAGACCGTAAGTGCCACAACGAACCCCGGGGAGACTGTGAGACTGCTCCGTGCTCTTTCGATCCACAGATATATAACTTATCATAGCATGTAACTTGATTCTAGTTTCATGATTATAGCCATAGATCTAATGATCAAGAACTATGGAACACTGTAAAGTAAGTTCTTGTAGTCAATGCTAGTCCACTCTTAAATGTCATCGTGAAGTATTGTGTAAAAAGACAGTCCATGGTCAAAGATGTGTTACAGCATCAGTCTGTTATTGGTCAGTCTGTGTCCTCCAGTCCTGGACCACAGAGAGCTGCACGCCCCTGAGCACTGTTAACACGGCTCCCACTGAACTTTCTATGTTTTCACAATGCAATTACACCATTTTAGCCATATTAATATTCATAGAAATATAATTACAAAAGGTGGAGTACTGAAATTCAGTAGATGGATGACTATTAAAATTAAAAAAAGAAACATGTAGAGAAAAGTTTGTGGGAAGCCAGTTCGGGGCATAGAAAGTGTTCTGGATTCAGGAAAATCCAGAACACAATAGAAAATTACATTGTACAGATATTTGTTCATTTAAATGAGTGGATCATGAAAATGATAAAAAATAATAGGTTTGTAAATTGTGCCCAACTTTAGAATCTCCCCTGCCCTGTCTGATGTCCTCATGTTATTGAACAAACGTTCCCATTATTTTTCACAATCTGTGGCTGTAAACTCTCGTATAAACTAACAACAATAACTTGCAGCTAAAGACTTTTGCTTGTTGCCATGGAAATGTTAGTAATTTGCTTGAAATGGTCTTCAGTATGGAGTAAGTGGAGTAAATTGCAAATAATTTTACTTAAAAACAACACGTCTCCATGTATTTGATCTATAACATAGCCCCGCGAAGTTGCTTCTCTCTCCGATGGATGGACTATCTAATTTGGACAACATTTAGATGGACATTAGATGGACATTTTTTGCACACAAATTATACTTTCGGACTTAGTAATAGTAAATAGTTTGGACACCCCTTATGTGTGGTTGTGTGTGTCCATGAGATTCTGACTAATTCATTTTTCCTCACAGCTTCACATGGACTCTCAGACGAACAAAAGGAGTTTCAAAAGGTTGCTTTTGACTTTGCAGCCAATGAAATGGCACCACAAATGGCAGAATGGGACCAAAAGGTATTCATTTGGTTATTATTCAGCTCTTGTGGTGATTAGATAATACAAACACACACGCATAAAGAAACGCTTTTTTTTCTTGTTTTAGGAAATCTTTCCTGTGGAGACTATGAGAAAAGCTGCCCAGCTGGGCTTTGGGGGCATTTATGTTCAACCAGATGTTGGGGGATCTGGCCTGTCCCGACTCGACACATCTGTTATCTTTGAGGCTTTGTCAACAGGATGTGTCAGCACTACAGCATACATCAGTATCCACAAGTACCAATCTATGATTCACTTTCAAAATGTTTTTGATTCTTGTCACAATTATCCAAAATAACCTTTCTCCATTATAGTATGTGTGCATGGATGATCGACACGTTTGGCAACACTGAACAAAGAGAGAAGTTTTGTCCTGACCTTTGTGCAATGGATAAATTTGCTTCATATTGTCTGACTGAACCAGGTTGGAAGATCAGTGCTAAAGCAGAGTTTAAAACCTGAAAGCTCCATGACTTTTGTTTTTGTTTTACAGGTAGTGGCAGTGATGCTGCATCCCTCCTGACAACTGCCCGTAATAATGGAGACCATTACATAATGAATGGCTCAAAGGTTAAAGCTGTTCTTTTAACACCTTTTTATTCTCAGCACATTGTGATGTTTGTTTTATAGCATACTTTTACTCTTTGTAGGCTTTCATCAGCGGAGGAGGAGATACCGATGTTTATGTTGTGATGTGCAGGACAGGAGGCAAAGGTCCCAAAGGCATTTCATGTCTAGTGGTGGAAAAAGGGACGCCTGGTCTCAGCTTTGGTAAAAAGGAACGCAAGGTAAAAATTGGACACAGTATATCCTTTTCCATGTCTTGTGTGCTGAGAGCCACCAGATGGCGCCAGTATCAACTATATGGTGAGTTGCTTTGTAGGTGGGCTGGAATTCGCAGCCAACCAGAGCAGTAATATTTGAGGACTGTGCAGTTCCTGTGTCCAACCTGCTCGGTGAAGAAGGACAAGGATTTAATATCGCTATGAAAGGCTTGAATGGAGGCAGGATCAATATAGGTGTGGGAACTTTTAGTACATATTATTATCTCCTGTTTAATCAATAAAGGTCACAATTAAAGTCTTCAACAAACATTTTCCTCAGCGTCTTGTTCCCTTGGAGCTGCACATGCATCGTTGTTGTTGGCAAGAGAGCACCTTTCAGTTCGTAAACAGTTTGGAGAAACACTGTCCAACAACCAGGTGCAGTACATTTTGTACATTACAGAAACTTGTTGATTTGTACAAATAATAATACAAATACATTATTGTAAAAAATACTAATTGTGGGAATTGGTATAGTATCTTCAGTTCCAACTGGCAGAAATGGCCACGAAACTCATAGCATCTCGACTAATGGTGCGAGAGGCTGCCAAAGCTCTCCAAGAGGGACGATCTGATGCCGTTTCTCTCTGCTCCATGGCAAAACTCTTTGCTACAGATGAATGCTTTTCTGTGAGTGACAATTCTACTTTATTAGTTTGAGTCGGAAGATCTCAGACACATGAATAATTGTTTTATACGACTGTATTCCTTTTTATTACTATTGATTTTAGTCCTCTTTTCCTGTTTCATCAAAAAGTGCAGTGGCCCTTTAACAATTTATTGTGTCCAATGTTAAATGTACTTTAGTCATAGATGCTTAAATGTCTGAGGAAACTCGATGTTCACAGATCTGCAACCAGGCCCTTCAGATGTATGGTGGATACGGTTACCTTAAGGATTACCCCGTTCAGCAGTTTGTCCGAGACATTAGAGTACATCAGATTCTGGAAGGTGAGTTGTACAGCAGGTATTATCACACTGGCAATATCTATTCTGAACAAGCACAGCAACCAAAAACACCAGTTTTATAGCCATTTGAATACACTTCACATGTGGTACAATTAGGGCTGGGCGATAAAACGATAACGATATATATTGCGATAGACACGTGTTTGATATCAATAGAAAACGGGGTCGATAGAACTTTCGATAGTTTAACTTCACATAGGAAGTAAAGCCGAGTCAGAAGCGCGCGGCATTCTGGGGGATGTAGGCAGAGGCTTCTCGACCTATCACAGCCGACTGCAAACCGCAAAACTTTCTGGGAATGCAAAAACAACAACCGCACCATGCGGAGCGTCCATGGATCATGGATCTATTACAATAGCCATGGATCTAAAGATTGTGTTTCAGTGCCGTGTCAATGGTTAAACACGTCCATGCGAGGAACAGCCTGTGCGGCGCGGGAGAGGCAGAGACTCGATGCATTCGGCAAAAGCAAGAGATTAACTTTCCGGAGCCGCCACGGGGACACAAGACACTCGAAAACAGCCAAAACAGGAGCTAAACTAGGACTAAACCAGGACTAAACCAGGACTAAAGTGGGGGAGACTGCTTGTGAACATTTGGCTCCAGCCTCATTCCCCCGTGACTGTAAACAAGGCTGCTAACATGTGTTAGCCGACACGACAAATGTATTTATTTACGTTTTAGAAAATAAATAAAAAACAATCAATATATATATTGTTATTGACTGATATGAATTACTTATATTGTGATATAGTTTTCAGCCATATCGCCCAGCCCTAGGTACAATACTTACATAAAGGCAGAGCAACTGTGTCTGGGTAAGTGAAGCTTTTGCGTAAAAGTTTGGCCTGTTGCTGCTCTTTACTTTTAGAGTTACTTTTACGGTTAGGAAAGGGTTTGTCCATGTAACAAATATGTTAAAAGTGTGAATGATATAATGCCATTCCCACTGCTACTGGCTAGACCTACATGCATTTTGATCTCAAAAGTTGGGAGATTAACTCTTTTATTTTGACACATTACTTTTATTTGTTATGGTGAAAACTGTGAATAATTGTAACTTTGTTTTATAGGTACAAATGAAGTCATGAGAATGATTATTTCAAGAAATTTGTTATCAGAGTCTTGATAGTGTTTTTTCATTCAAATGTGTACTTGGTATGTCCTGTATGTTTGCCCTCAACTCAAGTTACAACTACAGCCATTTGTAAACACTAAGGTTTTCAGGCCTCTTTCAGACTGCAGAGGTATTCAGAGCCAACTGTGATTATTCATTATCTGCAAATGTGGGAGAAACACCTGGCCAACGCAAAGAGATCTTATCCATGGGTTTGACCAGAACCGGACTGAACGTAGCCTGGCTCTGCCAGACCCATGTAGTTCCGCCGAGCTCCACCACATGGGTCTGGCAGAGCCAGGCTAGTCTGAACGAGGACTAGTCAAGGATTAGACCAGGAGTCAAAAAGGTCTGATTTTTTTTTTTTTTATGAAATATGTTGCTACAATTGTCCATTCATTTATTTCACATATTCCAACAAAAACACTGAATGGATATAGTTTTCATTGATAAGTCAGTTTTGGCATTGAATCTGCTGCGCTTTGCAAGAAACAGGCAAAAAAAAATCATGAAGTTATTAATTATTACCTTTTTTATTATGACTTTGAACTGGCTGCAGCAGCGCAGTGAGCGGATTGGCGCTACTTTAGACTATTCCCACTAATGCTCAAGATTCTTTAGTGATTTTCTTCTGCTGTATGAATGGGGCCAAACACACTTTCCTTTTTTAAAGATTTAGATTGAGTGTAATGCTCTTCAAGTGTCCTTTACAATGTTATTATGATGTTACTGTGTGTTACTGAGGGTTTTAAGCTGTTTTGTCTTTGGTGTTTGTTGGTCTATAGGTTATTTTAGCACTCCAAATATTTTTCAAGAACATTACTCATTGTCATTGTTTCCTAGAGTGTAAGATAATTCAGAGCTCTTAATAATGATAACACAAACATGTATACACAGCCTTAAAAAATAAAGTTTATTTAAAAAAATTTAACAATTGTGTCAGTGCTTCGTTTACTGTATTCTCCCCCACATTATGCAATAGGAATAATTCATTTTTCAGCCGACCTGCAAACGATTGCTAGCTAAATGTATAAAACATGTCATTGTTGCTTACAGTTATCAGGTCACATCATAGTAAGCACCTGCAACATAATAACTTTAATCCACAAGTTTGTTTTGATTCAAAGCCATTTATCATCTCATTAACCAAAAACTCTTTTCATTCAAAGAGTTTTTACTGAGTTGTGTTTAGTGCAGAAAGCCTGAGAATAGTTGAGTAAAGGTAAACCTAAAATCATCAACAATCTACTAAAATCCACTTTGTAAAACTGCCAGACATTTTAACCTGTAAAGTCATTGTTACAAGGTTCGTTTCCATGTCTGTATTCTTCATAATAAAAGTTGCTAGAGTTTGAAAAATAATCCTCTGGAATATAATTCAGAATAGAAAATGAAGCTAAAAGTAACAAGATGAGCCACGCCATGTACAAAAGCATTCACTTTGAAGTCCTCTATAGTCGCTCAAAAGGTGCTTTCCAAAGGCATTCTTCCTCCAGTTTTAGAAAAGTACTTCAGCGTCAGTCTTGCCTTAAACCAGAGACCCTGCGTGGCTTTGAGCAGGTACCATCACCGCTACGGCGCCCATACGCGTCAAGGTGGAGGAGCTCATCTGAGGAGACATGCTGAGTGGGGGTGCCACTTGAGGTTGTGCGCCTTCTGGCCTGCAGGGGGAGCCATTCCCAGGGCTGCGGATCATGTATGGGGGTGCACCGTTTGCAGTGGGGGGTGGCTTGGGTTTACGCGGGGTAGTGCCTCCAATGTTGTAACCTGGAAGTCCCTGTAAAGTATTGGCCTCTCCAGGCCTGAGCTGGTAGGCGTTGATGACAGAGCTGCTGTCTGAAGCTGGCATTGGAGAATAGGGGTAGTGAAAGTTTGGGGGGTCTCGTGGCCGAGGACTGGTGGCTATAGACGAAAGTGTGCCATTTTTAGACATGATGTCAGATCCTGTGTTGCTTTTAGCCCAAGAAACGCGCTTTGGTGCCTGAGCATCTTCCCTGTGGAAGAAGAAATCCCAGTATGAGAACACACAGATATACAAGTACAGCTGGTATCAATGGATCCTTGTTATTTATGAGAAAAATAAGAAAATATTGTCTATTAATATTGTCTTTATTTTTTAAAGCTGGGACTTGATTATTTAATTACAAAGCTCATAACTAGATTTTTAATCACACATAAATATTTGACCTGAGAAGTATTTTTTTTTTTTCACAAGGATTTTTAGTATACCATGAGTAATGACTGAGATATCAATCTTTGTCCAACCAACTCCATCAGACCAGTGCAAACTTTTGCCATTAATTGTAACAATTGCATATTTAGAAATATTATTCATTTTGCAGGCTAAAGTGGTCTTCAGTTGAGTGAAATCCAATGAGCCATGTTGTTGGTTATTTTTTCAGAAGTGGACTTCTTGGTGTGAAAAATGTGTTAGCCCTTATAGAGAATTTTACATGTTCATTAGAGTTGTGATAGACAGATGTAAGTCCCGCCTCTTGCACATACAACACTCAACACTGGTCATTTTAGCCAGCCCTAAAGCCAATCACACAGGGGCAGATCAAATGAGTTTGCCACGTTTTGAACATTTGTTTTAATATATCATACTAACTAGCCACACTCACATCGCATTTTTCCCTGTAAAACATTCCTAATGACTGCTGTATGTTCACACCTTGTTTGTTTGTTTATTTCATTCATTTCAGGCATTTCACATTAGGCACAAGTCACCTCTTGTCACTCATAGTTTCCAACAAAAATAAATACAATATTGCTAACATGCATAAGAGGGAAAAAAATAAACCTTGCCCTAACTATTACTTAGTGTCTATCTGTGTATAATCTCCTCTCAGTTTAGTTACAGCTGCTCTGTGAGGGCTTCAGAGCTATGGTCTGTGTGTATTGGTCTCTAAACAGCATCATGAAGGCCAAGGAGCACACCAGAGCGAACAAGGACAACACTGATCACAGATGTAGCTACAATTCATGGCTGCGTGATATGCAAATCTAAGACACTGCTTGGAAAAAATACCTCCCCTAATGTTTTTGAATACATTTGTACTCAAAAGGGGAAAATCTCAAAATCCCTCGTTGGAAAAACCAAATAGTAATGATTTGGACTTCAAAGATAATAAATAACACTTCCTACTTGATCTCATTGGCTGTCTCCTCTTCAGAGTCCCCTCTTCTCCTCAGGATAAATATGAGAAACAGAACCATGGCCACCAGTCCCACGATGGAGCCCAGAGTGGCAGCTGCGATCATGCCTGCATTTGAGGCTTGGAAAAACAAAACGACTTAAAACAAATGAACTTGAAATAGAAAGGTTATAATAAATTAAAATACATACAGGTGACGACCTCCAGGTTTATGGAGCAGGTGTCTGATCCTGCCGTGTTGCTGGCCCGGCAGACGTACTTCCCTGACATGCTTTTGGTGAGGTTACTGAGGCGGAGGGTGCCCTGTCTCTCGTCTGCAAGTAAGTACAGCCATTTATTTGTTACAATTCATGAATTATACCAAATATTGCTGGAGATGGTGTCATCTGACGGCCATAATCAAAACCTGGTATTCTCCACTCAGTACATATGTGCCATCCTCAGGTCAAATTAACCCACCACAGTGATAAAAAAATTACCCTTTTAATATGAGTAAAGCACAAGTGTTACTGTAGCCTCCAAGATGCATAGAACCTGAGCTGAAAAGATCTATAGATATACAGTATTTTAAAACATAAGTCGTGATATTTGGTATGTTTTTATTTTTCACTTTTGTTCATTAATTTATGGTTTTAGCAAAACTCTAGCTAGTGTCTGTTGGGATTGGTCTTGGATTGAATGTGCAATGTTTGAAAATGAGTTCTTTCATGATCTTTATCCACAGAAAATAACATTTCAATAATCCATATTGCTGTAAGAGGGATGATTAGAATTAATAAGTGTGTATCATTCAAGACATTTAATTCTATTTTGTAAGATTCATAAAATATCAAAACCTCATTAGGATGTGTTCTGACATCACAATATTCAAAAAGTCTTGTTTATCATTATGGTGGAGGGTAGCTGAAACAACTTTGGTGGTAACTATGGTAACTGTCAAAAGTGAGACTTCTTTAGTTTGACGCTAATTTCTCTCATTCCTGGGTTTGATGCGTCACAGTGTCAAAGTCCCACCCTTCTTTGTCCGTACATAGCAACATTAGAACATTAAAAAACATGTGCATGATGTGGCCCATCAGAAAGGACTTTCAGACAGAAGAATGCTATGGCAGATTTGAGAATCTAATATCAAAACCGATAATCTTGTAAAACACAAAAAATATCTTATTTTCCACAGAGATGTGTTGACACCTGCCCTGTTCTAAAGCATCCTTCACTGATCTGTTACCAGATATAGAATATACTGTATCACAAAATAAATGTATACATAGAATAAAATGTATTATGAAATAGTTAACATTATTAGTTAACAATCTACATTTTCTTTCATGCAGGTACAACCACTTTTACTTGGAAAAAACTCAATGCACTCTTTCCACGACTGCTTTTCTTTAATCTTGTCTCACTTCAAAGGTCATGACACGGATTATGCGTTTGACCATTACTGTCGTCTGACCAAACACAATCAATTCCTCTTTGCACTTCTTAAATGCATTTGTCGCAACACAGATTGTGCAGAAATAAACAAGCTTTATGAGAGACTTATCGCCACAAATCCTCTGCAGTCCAATTTCAGATATCACAGAGCAATATGATTTCATCGCCTGTCGTTTTGCTTTCACAGAGACGGGGAAATAACTGGTGTATATTTGGATAATCTCTGGGATGAAGTGATATGGTCAGTCTTCTGGTTCACTCTGAGGATGATTCACTGATACAATCAGCAATAGTTAAAACACTGAGGAATTATAAACAACCAGCAGCTGCTTTTACCCGGAACTCTGTGATTGACAATGTTTGATTTGTACCATCTGCTGTAGTGGTGCCAATCACTTTAGACTAGGGCTGTAACTAATGATTATTTCATTAAGCAATTATAAGTGCAGTATAACACACACTATACTACACTTGATTATGTTTAAGACACAAATATGAGAATTTAGTTATCCTCAAGCTTTGGGTATCATTTGTCATTTTTATATAATTGCTGTTTTGTGTGAGCATCAAAACATGTCCCATATAGAAAGTCAAGCCTTTGGGCAGCAAACTGTTTTTTTTTGTTTTTTGTTAACAAAATAGAAGGTGAAGCACTGAAACTTTACACAAGATAGAGGACTACTAAAACCACTGACAAATAAATACAAGAAAAAAAGCAATGAATATATTCCTTTAGTTCATTGATTCACTGAACCATCCCTACCTTACTAAAGCCCTTCCTGCTGTAGAGGACATGTGTGTTTTAAATGGTCAATAGATGATCAAAATAGTTAGCTCCCTGCCCAGAGAACACATTTCAGTATGAATATATTCAAACCATTATGAAGCAGCTGTCTTACAATGACTTGCTAAAGTTTGGGTCGGCCTGCACCTGCATTCTGATATGGGTTAATGCGCAGGATTGAAACCCAGCTGTGAAAAACAAACCCAGTTTTGAGGATTAGCCACATGTGCAGAGACTGAGAGCTGGAGTGAGTTCAAGCCTCAGAGCCGGAGGGGGCTGACGCGTTTAGGTGCTGAGGCGGAGCATTACTCATGATGCTTCCATTAATGCAAGGTCAATGAGTGGCATTCATCAAAGCCATGAGACCTCACAGTGCCGCATGTATACCAGCTCCAGCTCATCACACGCACATACAGCTCCATATGTACACATGGGGATAACAGCTCATATCTAAATATATGCTGTATCATTAGAATATTACGTTAGAACCCTATAGTCAACAGTGTTAGTGCATTCAAATATAACAAAAGCATCATTAGAATTCCAGTATTATAATATAATAAAAGTATGCAATAAAATTGAACCAATTTTTCTAGTTTGTCTTTTCAATCGACCAAACTGTTATTATGACTAGAACAGAAAACTTGCAAAATCATTTTAAGTTGCTAAGACTTTTAATCCTGACAAGGAACAGCTGCCCAGATGAACATCTGAGCGGTTATGGGTTTACAATGGGTCTACAAATAGAACACAAATGAATGGACATTGGGTGGAAAACAGAGTAAAAAGATAAAACTCAACCTTGCAACAGACTAAATAATGTAACAAATCATGTTATTTATCTCTTCATCCTTCAAAACACAGGAGAAAGCTACATTGTGTCAGAACCTTGACTTTTTATTTATATATGTGTACACCTGTGTTAAATGTGGTTGTCTATGAGTAAATGTTGGTTAAAACTGTTCTATCAGAGCTGATAATATTAATATATAAGGTGTGAGGCTGCATTAAATGTCTGGGTTGAGTTTTCCTTTTCAATTCTTTACTACAGCTCCAATGGTACTCCACTAGTTCACGGTGACTATCAGGGGTCTACAGTACAGCAGAGATATTAGTGAAAGCCCTTACCCATGAACCCCAGGACAAACAAGGGCTGCGGGCATGATCTCCATTCTGATGTTTTTGTGAGCACCAACCTCCTGGTACTTAACACACTCTCTCATACTTTAACCCTGTGTTCCTCCCAGGGTACATGTGAGTTCCAGCATTGATTAGCTGTTTTGACTCCCAAAAGACCATATCCACGTCTCGGCGGTGGGACATTTCATATTTCTTGTGATCTTAATGTTTATTTTAATGCCTATCTGATTTGATTAGTATTTTTTTTATGTTTTTGTAGATTTGAATGAGCGTCTTTCCTACCACAAGGCCACACTAAACTCCTCACAACCAATCTATCCGTAAAGCATTATATCATAATTAATCTTTAGACAAAATCATGAAAAGTCATAGTGCATTAAAAATAGTACAATATACTTCAGTTGTTGCCACAGCTAAACAGTTTTTTAACCGGGATTAGTATAGCTTAAAACCGTTAGCTTCCAACTCATTCACCTTCTACTATTTCTGCTGCATGCAATGAAACCAGTGGCCTATAGGTACTAAAAACTTCTGTCTTAATTATAGGCTCTACCCCAATAAAAAATACGGTAATTTTTTTAAAATATATTAATAATGCGTCAAATGTTCCGCTCGCTGTTTCTCCAGACCTAGTATCTAAACTTTCTATAGTTTTGCTGGATCATGGGCCCCATTGTAATTTTTTCCTAAGAATAACAGATTTGAAAATGTGATTTGTTAATTTAATTTGTTATACACACTGTTTTACACACATCATTCAATAATGTGATGTAAAATTGAAAACATGACCTGTCCCTTTTAACCCAGGGTTTCCTAACATTTTTGTAATTGGACCACTGTGTTTAACAGACTAGTCCAGGGGCCGACCACCACGGATTGATAAACTGGTTTTGAAGCGTTGTGGTATTTCTGCACAGGCCGAGGCAAAAAGAATGTAAAACAACCAAGAGCCAATCGATAGTCTTAGTTTAGTCATTAGTAAAACGTGACATATACAATGATTAACAGAATCGTTACCGATCACCAGCTGCAGCTCTGAGACCGACGGCACCAATCAGGATATGAGGGAACATTAAACAGACCAGAGTAAACAACTACATTAACTGCTCTAGATATGACATAAATGAAGTCAGATTGATGTGTCGCTCAAGGATCCTATCACGCTTCCTCACGTGAAAAAACTCTGTAATATAAAAACAATCTCAGTCCAGGAGTATTGTTCTTAGCCAAGTTATGGTTCAAAGACATGTAGAAGCCCGTCTCCATCATCAGCTGACCTTGCTGCCGACCATATTATAGGTGCTGGATTTGATTTCAGAGTTGAGAATTGCGTTAGTAACTCACTCTTAAAACTATTTGATGTTTCTGTATTTTTTGTGTCTTATCTGTTGATTCTTCGATCTGTGTCTGTTATTTCACGGTTTTTGCTAAGTACCTCTGAGATAACCTAAGGTTGTGATTTAGGGCTATACCAAGGAATCATTGAATTGGAATTGAGTTTCTATGATATGTTGTGTTAGAGATGGCAGAGGGCCCTAATCTGTGAAAAGGCATTAATAAAACACATACTAACTACAAATACTTCTTTAAAGGATAACAGTAGTTCTGATGTGAATTTCCTAATTAGTTTTTCAGCCCCTAAATCTTGTCATTGATTTCCTTTCAATGTCCCGCCATCCACTGTTTACCAATCAGGAAGTCCGTGATCCGTGTTGTCTGAACTCAGACATGCGTCAAGCTTAATTCAGGGGTAAAGCACCATGGTGGAGCAGAACTAAAAAAGCTTCTTGTTATGGTTTTCAAATGATTAACGACAAAACAAGGAATATAATCGGATTACTCTTGTCTATTCAGATTATTTATGGTTCCCAGTGGATTTGTCCTGCAAATCTGGCAAACCTGAGTCAGGGAGAGTGGGAGAGGCTGCAGTTCCACTTATGCCAGATTTTTACATACTGCTCCTTTAACTGTTGTTTCTCTGATCTGTGTTGACGTTTCAACAGTTTTGTTAAGTTTTCTGAGATAACTACTGTTGTGATTCAGGCTTATCCAGAAAACATTGACCCGCAGTGTCTATGTTTTGTGTGTTAGCGAGGCAGAGGGCCAGGAACATCATGCGCAGAGGGCCGCATTTGGCTCGTGGGCATCAGTTTGGACATTTTAACCGCACATCCTCCCACCTAGTCCAGTTCCAATTCCGCATCACACTCTCTCACAGGTCCCAAAACATTCATAATATTTGCTCATTGCGCCTTCGACGGGGACGCGGAAGTGTCTTCGACCGCCACTAGCCCAGGACCAGCCCAGCCCAAGCCCGGCCGGCCCTGTCACTGCGCCAGGGTTCCAGCGCAGCCTGTGCTCACTGACTCTACATTGTTGCACACCGCGTCTGCAAACTTTCGTCAAGCGTCTGGCCCACTTGGAGAGTGTGTCATTCGTGGCGGTGAACCCCCCAGCGTGGTCTCTCACGAACCCCCCTCGGAGCTGCTGGATTCGGCCGCGCAGAAGGATGAGACGCAGGTAAAAGAGAGGCCAAAGCGTGACCTTAAGATGCAAAAAAACTCGACGCGATTAGAGCTGGCTCCGAGCCGAGTTGTCAAGATCACCCGTCCACAATGCAGCCTCTTTGCGTCATGGTGGAAATGTCTGGTTGTTGGCCACTTCAGCTGACAAGTTTGATTTATTTTACTTTATGTGACTCGCGGTTTTCATTTCAAACGCCACGGTATATCTTTGCGACGGTCATTAAATCTAACTTCTGAGACATATTGCTTTAATTTATGACAGCCAAAGTTTGCTTGATGAGGCCGATATGGAAACGTCAGTGGAGCCTTTGGTCCGAGCCAATAAACGATAAATCTTTTTTTTATCACAAGATATGTGGGTTGTGTGTTATTGGCCATACTTGCATGTGAAAAAAGCCAGTCCCCGTCAGATCTCTGAAGCTGTGCAGGGGCAGGGCGTGGGTACTGCTGTGATGGGAGACCTCTGGGAACAGCAGGTTGGCCACAGTCTTATCCTGAGGCAAGACACTTCCCCACATTAGAATGAGTCTGGTGTGTGGGTTGTGAATGGTTGGTGGTGGTGGGGCAGGGGTGATGGCACATACTGGTTGCCTCGCTTCTGTCCGTGTGCCAGGGCAGCTGCGGCTCCAGTTTGTAGTTCTCCACCCTGTTTGGAGTGAATGCAATCATGACGATGTGAAGCGTCTTTGAGTGTCCAAAAAATGGGGCACTCTTATAAAAACCAATACATTATTTTTTTTAATTTTATTATTGACTGTCTATAGTAATGTCTCAACAAAAATAAACATGTGCTTTCTCTGGTTTTTCACATGTTTTTTTTAAAATATAAAAATATATTTGTTTTCACTGGTTATGCACTAAATGTATGTTGAGTGGTGGATTTGCTCATGCGTCTCAGAATAGAAGGTGGTGGGTTCGATCTCCGTTCGGCCTGAGGCTTTCGTTGTGGAGTTTGCATGCTTCTCCTTGTGTCTGAGTGGGTTTCCTCAGTGACTCAGGGTTCCCAACCCCCTAAACATGCACTGTGGGTAAAAATTCCTCCAGCTGCGATAGATAATCCACCAAGATGGAAATGTCCTCACAGCATAAGGTTCATGGGTGTGATTCACCTCCAGACCTTTCTGTGTGGATTTTGCATGCTCTCCCCGTGTCTGGTAGGTTTTCTCCAGGTGCTCCGGGTTACGCATACCACTAAAAACATGTACAATAGAAAAAACGTAACAAGAGGGTCACATGTGTGGAGAGAAAGAAGATAATTCTGAGCAAATTTTAAGTATCTATACTAGACAGTTTTTTTTTTGTTCTTTTCACCCATTGTGCAAAACAGTAATGTAATTAATAATAATAGTATAAATGGTAGACATAGAAACAAACATGAATAGAAGTGGCCTGGGTTAGCTTTAGTTCACAGATACAGATAGAGAAGAGAAAAATGATAAATCACTCACTTACGTGCTTTCAAAGTAATATTTGTGAATACATTTTTTGAGTTTTTCTTAAATTCTGCGGCCGGAACGTTCTTGGGCATGAGTCTAGAACGTGAGTTTAGGTTTCCGGCAGATAAAGTTGTTATCTCTCGTGACACTATACCGGTCGTGTCTGTTGCCTCTGATCACGATCGAATGATGGCGGCTCCGACGCTGTGTGACTGTTGTGTTTTTTGCAGTGCTTTGTTGTTGCCACCACTCATCCGTCTGAATCATCGGGGCCCAGTTTAGACGGCCAATATTTTCATTCACTCACGTCCACGATCGTAAGTAAACTCCCGCTGACCTGTTTGATGATGATCAGTCTGGGCATCTTTAGTCCAGATCCTCGTCCCAGGTCTTGCTCGAGTACAGAAAGAGACACTGATGTAGGGTGGATTTTTGTATTGCTGTTGCAGCCAATATGTGAAATGTTTAAGATTAAGAATGAGATCCTTTTCTCTTTGCCAAAGAGAGTACCATCAAACACGGGGAAAAGACTTAAACAAAACTTAAAGTCAATTTTACTTTTTACTTAGATTAAAGAGATTCTTTATTCGTTCCACAGTGTGGAACTATTCAGTGTTGCATAACAAGTTATGCACAGGTAGAAAGAGGAGCAACCTGTACAATTTAAGTGAACAATAGATGCTAATAATTAAACGCATCAATTATAAGTATAAATCTCTATCTTGAAATAATATATGGTAAAAAAAAATGTGTGTGTCTTCTCTCTCTGTCTGTGTTCAATCTGTTTCTATGTCCTCTTCGGTTATCTCTGTCTATTTCTGTCTCTCTCTCTGTCATTTTCTCTCTCTCTCTCTCTCTCTCTCTCTTTGGGCGGCACGGTGGCTGAGTGGATCGCACTCTGGCCTCGCAGCAAGAAGGTCCTGGGTCGAATCCCGGGTCGGCCCAGGGATCTTTATGAGTGGGTTTGCAGTTCTTCCAACGTTCTGCGTTGGTTTCCGCCGGGTACTCCGATTTCCACCTACCCACTAAAAATATGCTACAAGAGATCTGGCTGCGCCTCCTGTACTGTCCGCTCCCATCTCTGTGTGGAGTGAGAGGTCAAACACGCTTTGTGGATCTGCGTCTGTGAAGGCGCTATATAATTAAGATTACTTACTTACTTTCTGCTTATCTGTCTCTCTCTCTGTCTCTCTCTGTCTCTCTCTCCCTGTCTGTCTCTCTCTCTCTCTCTGTGTGTCTGTCTCTATCTCTCTCTCTGTCTCTCTTTTGTCTGTCTCTCTCTCATCTCTCTTTCTGTTGTCTCTCTGTGTCTCCTTTCTCTCTCTGTGTGTCTCTCCTTCATGTGGGATCATTCTTAATACTCATGTGCTGTATAAATTATTTTAGATTGTACTGAGTCTATTGGGGGAAGATGTCCATATACTGTATGTATTTAATGTCCACTAAATGTCATAGACCCTCTCCATCAGCAAGGAACAGACGGGTGTAGATCCAGGACCATTTGTCATTTAAGAATTCACCAAAACACAATCCCGGGACGAAACAAGAAAACACACAGCAGCGACCGAAACAACCTTTAACTTTTTTTATGTCATTTAGTTCGGACCACCTGAGTATAAATATAAAGTTTGTATATGGAGTGTTTAAACATGTTTGATAAATGTTTGCTTTAGTTGGTTACTCGCTGTGGAGCAGAAGCATCGAGGAATTGACGTTGGGGTGTCGTGGCCTCGGGCTCGTCTCTGTGTGAGATTCTTTTAGGGTCAGGAGGTTGACGGGTTGATTGCCTGATAGCACTCTTGCTCAGAGTCTTATTTCTGAGCAGGCGACTTGTCTTCTGCAGTGGTTCCTTCTCTCCGTGTGTCATTGCTGGTTTGCGATTTAATTAAATGTATGTAATTAGGAAATTTGAGATAGATCTTTTACGTATGATCTATCTAAGCAAAGCTTCACTACAGACGATGCTGTGTCCCTGGGCATGTGTGATGTGTAATGATAATACCGGAGCCACAAATGAGTTTAGAGAGCCACATTCTTTTGAGGGGGGGGGGGGGTCTGATCTTAGCTTGGGTCGGGGCACCAATTGAAAATAAGGTGCTGGTCCAAAGTATTTTCCTTATAAATATATAATCAGGACACGGTATTTTGGCAAATATAAAACAACTTTTATTTTGTTTGTATTTCCCTTTTTGGTACATTTTACAATACAATATCTGAATAATACAGAGATTGAGAGAAATGTTTAGCAAATGTCATTGTGCTAGATGTGGTGGCTCTACTCTCCACCAGGCTTCGTTTGTGGCAATGGAGATGCTAAAGATATATTACAAAAATGCTAAAGCTAGGTTAAATGCTAAATACTAAACTCCAATCGTTTCCTCTGCAACGTGCACAAATCCAGACTTTAAGTACGAAATGAGTATGATTGGTTTTTGGTTAAGACAGGCGAGGATTGGAACCGAAACTGGCCAAGGTAACGATACTTAATCATGGGACATTTTGATTATGGCAGTTTGACCATGCCTGATTTAGAGAGTGTTTTCTTATGTGTCGTTTGGGTAGTGGTTTCTTCTGGCACCCCTCTGCTGCTCTCTGTTAGTCCACTGTTATGCTCCAATAGTAGTTCCGCGTTAGTTCGGCGTTCTCTAATACCGTTCTCACAGACATTCTTCTTTACTCTGCTAAATGTTAGAGCCTATTTTACGTGCTTCTTTAATATGCAAAAGTTAAAGCTTGGGAATCTACGTATGCACGAACCACTTTCGCGTTTTAGTTTTAACGGCACTTGCTTCCGGTGCGCGGGGATCGTCTTGAGTTTCCCTGAAGTTCAGCAGGTTAACACGAGTTTCACTAAATATGCTCAAAACAGGAAATTATAATGTTTTGATATCTGGGCATTTTTTGGGAACAAGCAGTGCTCTTTGATTGTGCTGTTCATTTGATTTTATAAAGTTAACTAATCTCTCTAAGTGGCCCAGTCAAAGCTTTTCCTCAGAGAGAAAGCACTTCGACACTTTTGGGTCAGACTCAGCTGAATGTATCAAATCTAATTTACCTAAAAAACAGTCACTTCAACTCACCACTATGTCGTAGCGATTAGCACAGACAGCGAAAGTATACGAGCTGATTCTTTGTTTAAAAGAATTGATGTCATGCCTCCCTGTGCATATAGTCAATATACTATGCTAATGTTACTGATTCCACCATGCTCTTGTTGGCTCGGCCTCTACACAAACACCGTCTCAGTCTATCAGATGCTTTTTTTTTTGATGAAGGCGGGGACCTTTGTTCTCTGCAGTGGGCCTTCTTCTCGTTTTGTCTATTGCATGGTTGGGGATTTAATGAAATGTTATGTAATTATGAAATGTAGTTAGCCTTTGACCTGCTGTGACCTGGGTGTTGTGTGATTGTGTTAATGACATGTTGTATAGCAGGATGTGTTTATGGAATTCATGAAGCCAGACCGAGCTGCTGTGATGTGAGTTGGGTGGGGTGGGATTAGCACTCTTGACTCACGCCACAGCGGGGTCCTGTGTATGTTGGGGACTACATTTTAGAATCTAGTCTCAAATAAAGCACAGATTGCAGCTGACATCGTAGGCAGACAAACGGCAGCGTGTGGAGAGAGACGTCAAAAGGGAAGTGGAAAAGGAGCAGAATAACGAGACGGGACACTACTAAATACTGAAGCTTCGAAAGTTTTAATTCAGTTTTGTCATGTTTACAACCATTAAAATACAGATTTTATTTAGATTTTTTGAGCAGAAGCTTCAACACCACAGTAGATAGAGGGCCTGGCGAAGTATTCGGCCCCTGAACACTTCAACATTTCGCCACATTTCAGGCTTCAAACCTAAAAATTTTATATCTTTAGGTTGAGCCTGATAAATGTGGCGAAATGTTGAAGGTTCAGGGGGTCCGCCGAATTACTTTCGCAAGGCACTCTATCTTACTTGTGTGTGAACTTCTGCGTCTAAAAAAATCCATAATAATTTCTGTTATGTTAATGGTTGGTAAACATGACAAAAGCTTGTAATAACTACTTGCGAGAGATTCTGTATTTAGTTTGTGTCCGTCTCGTTATTCTGCTCCTTTTCCACTTCTTTGACGCTCTCTCTCCACACGCTGCCGTTTGTCTGCCTACGATTCGTGTCAGCTGCTCAATCTGTGCTTTTGAGTTGAGACGAGATCTAAAACCCGCCCCCCAGGCCAAATACACAGGACCCGCTAGTGGCGTGAGTTCAAGGGTGCTATCCACCAGACAACATCAAAGCAACTCGGTTGGCTTTTCATGAATCCATAAACCATCCTGCGTTACAACTGTAATTACACATCACCACTTCACCCAGGGCACAGCAGGCAAAGGTCTAGACTACATTTCATAATTACAAACTTTTCATTTAATCCCAATCCATCATATGACAAGACGGAGAGAAGGACCACTGTCTGAGACACGTCGACTTCTCAAAAAATAAGCATCTGAGAGACTGTCGATACGGTGTTGTGTGTATGACCGAGCTAACAGAGAGCAGGAATCTGTAACTTTAGAATAGTATATTTGGCTATATGCACAGGGAGGCATGACATCATTTTCATTTTAACAACGAAACAGCTCGTTTACTTCCTGTATGTGCTATCGCTACGAACATTGTGGTGAGTTGATGTGACGTTTTTTAGTAATTAGATTGATACTTTCAGCTGAGACTGACCCAATGTTTCGAAGTGCTTTCTCTCTGAGGAAAAAAGCTTTGACTGTGGCCACTTGAGAGATTAGTTTAACTTTATAAAATCACAATGACAGCACAAATCAAAGAGCACTGCTGTGTCCAAAAATGACCAGTATCAAAACAGTATAAATTCCTGTTTGAGCATTAATTTAGGTACACTCGTTGTAAATGATGAACTTCAGGGGAAACTCAATACGATCCCCGCGCACCGGAAGTCAATGCCGTTAAAACTTAACGCGGAGGAAAGTGGATTCGTGCATACTGTAGATCCCATAGCTTTAACTTTTGCATTGTAAAGAAGCAAGTATAATAGCTCTAAACTTTGCAGCAGTAAAGAAGATGTCTGAGAGAACGGTATTAGAGACGCGCGAATACTAAACAGCGGGAACTAATATTGCGAGCAAGCTAACAGTGGAGCTAACAGAGAGCAGAAGAGGCGGGTGCCAGAAGAACACTACCCTAACGACACATAAGGAAATCACTCTCTAAAGCCGGCCTGTCAAATGCCTTATCAAATGTCCATGATTATGTATCGTTTTCCTTGGCCAGTTTCGGTTCAATCCTGCTGGTTCCTTACCAAACCATCATACTAATTTCGTACTTAAGTCTGGATTGCTCGTTGGCAGATTGGAATAACGATTGGAGTTTTAGGTATTTAGCAATTTAGCCTAGCTTTAGATTTTTTATATTAGTTTAGCCATCATCCTTTGCCACTAACGAAGCCTGTGGTGAGTAGTGCCACCACATCTTTGCCAAGCACTGACATTTGCTAAACTTTTCTCTTCAATCCTCTGTATTATTCAGAGATGTATTGTAAAATGTACCTAGAAAAGGATATACAAACAAAATTAAATAGTTGTTTTATATTTGCCAAAATACCTTGTCCTATTATATATTTATAGGAAAAATACTTTGACCAGCACTTATTTTCAATTTGGCCCCGACCCAAGCTGAGTCAGACCCCCCCCCCCCCTCAAAAAGAATGGGCTCTCTAAAAACATTTGTGGCTCCGGTTATTATCATTACACATCTCACATGACCCAGGGACAAGCAGTCGTCTTGAAGGTGAAGCTTTGATTAGATAGATCATACGTAAAAATCTATCACAAATTTCATAATTACATACATTTAATAAATCGCAAACCAGCAATGACCACGACGGAGAGAAGAATCCACTGCAGAGACAAGTCGCCTTCTCAGAATAAGATCTGAGGCAAAGTCTTATCAGCAATAAACCGTCACCTCCTGCTCTCTAAAGGGATCTCACACAAGAGTTACGAGCCCGAGGCACGACACGCCAACGTCATTCATTGCGATGGCTTCTGCCTCCACAGCGGAAGAAGGAACCAACGTGAAAGCATACCATTTATCAAACATGTTTTAAACATGCCATATACAACTTTATATTTATACTCAGGGGGTCGACTAATGACATAAAAAAGTTAAAGGTTGTTTAGAGTCGCTGCTGTTGTTTTTGTGATATCGTCCCGGGATTGTGTTTTGGTGATTTTCTTAAACTGACAAATGGGTCCTGGATCTACCTAGCCTGTCTGTTCCTTGCTGATCGGAGGAGGGTCTATGGGTCATTTATGGAAATGTAAATACATACGAGTATATGGACATCTTCCCCTCTATTGACTCAGATTACAATCTAAATAATTTTATAAATGCACAATGAGGTATTAGAATGTCACATGAGAAAGACACACAGAGAGAGAAAGAGTGACACAGAGAGACCAGACAGAAAGAGAGAGCGAGAGTGGACAGACAGAAAGTGAGAAATGGAGAGCTGAGAAGAGAGAGTGAGGACAGCCACACAGAGAGAAGGAGGAGACAGACAGGCAGAGAGAGAGACAGAGAGAGACAGAGAGAGAGACAGACAGAAAGTAAGCTAAAGTAATCTTTATTTATATAGGCACTTTCACAGACCAGAGTCACAAAGCGGTTGACCTCTCACTCCACACAGAGATGGGAGCGGGACCGGTACAGGAGTCGGCATGCCAGATCTATTGTACATATTTTTACGTGGTAGGGGAGAATCGGAGTACCGGAGGAAACCTACCGAGACACGGGGAGGAGAAGGGAGAAACATGGCAAACTCCACTCAGAAAGGCCTGGTGCCGAACGGGGATTCGAAACCCAGGTCCTTCTTGCTGAGTGGTCAAGAGTAGCGATCCACTCAGCCACCCGTGCCCGCCCAAAGAGAGAGAGAGAGAGCGAGATGTGATCGACCGAGAGTGAGAAAGAGACAGAGAGAGAGACAGAATAGACAGTGGAGAAACAGAGAGACATAGAAACAGATTGAGTCTCTGCCAGAGAGAGAGAGACACCACACATTTTTTTTAACTTATATTATTTTCATAAGATAGAGATTTTATTACTATTATTGTGCGTTTAATTAGTACAGCTATTGTTCACTTAAATTGTACTGTGTGCTCCTCTTTCCTTCTGTTCTATAACTTGTGTTATGCACACTGAAAAAATTTTTCCCCACTGTGGAACGAATAAAGATATCTCTTTAATCTTAAGAAAAAGCTAAAATTGACTTTAATTTTGTTTTAAGTCTTTTCACCGCGTGTGTTGGTACTCTCTTGGCAAAGAGGAAAAGGATCTCAATCTTAATACTTAATCTTTTCAAATATTGGCTTGCAACGCATACAAAAATCCACCCTACATCAGTTTCTCTGTTGTACTCGATGCAAAGATCTGGACGTGGATCTGGACTAAGATGCCGACTGAAACTCATCAAACAGGTCAGCGGGAGTTACTTACGACCGGTGGACGTGAGTGAATGGAAATAGTGGCGTCTAACTCGGCCGCCGGATGATTCAGACGGATGAGGTGCGTGGCAAAAACAAAGCACAAGCCAAAAAACACCAACAGTTCTCACAGGCGTCGGAGAGCTGCATCATTCGAATCGTGTTGAGCTGCGGCACAGAACGACCGGAAGTGTCACGAGAGGAGAAACAACGTTTAGTCTGCCGGAAACTAAACTCTCGTTTTCTAACTCATGCCCAAGGCGTTCCGGCCGCAGAAGTTTAAAGAAAACACAAAAATGTACTTCACAAATATGACTTTTGGAAAGAAAGTAGAAGTGAGGTGAGTTATCATTTTTCTCTCTCTATCTGTATCTGTGAACTAAAGCTAACCAGGCACACTTCTTATTATGTTTGTTTTCTATGTCTACATTTTTAACTATTATTATTAATTTACTTTTACTTGTTGGGCAAATGTGGTTGAAAGGACAAAAAAAAAAACTGTCTAGTATGTTACTTAAAGATTTGCTCAGATTTTTCTTCATTCTCTCCCACACATGTGACCCTCTTGTTACGTTTTTTCTATTGTACATGTTTTTAGTGGTATGCGTAACCCGGAGCACCTGGAGAAACCTACAGCGAGACACGGGGCGAGTGATGCTAACTCCACCAAAGAAAGGTCTGGAGGTGGAATCTAACCCAGGACCTTTTGCCTGTGAGGACATATTCCATCTTAGTGGATTATCTATCGCAGCTGCGAGGATTTTTTCCCACAGGCATGTTTAGGGGGTTGGGGGAACCCGGAAGCACTTGGAGGAAACCTCTCGACACTAAGGAGAAGCATTGCAAAAAACTCCACAACGAAGCCTCAGGCCGACGGGAGATTCGAAATCACCACAACCTTCTTTCTGAGACGCTTGAGCAAATCCACCACTCAACATACACATTTAGTGCGATAACCAGTGGAAAAAAAATATATTTTTATATTTTAAACATGGTGAAAAAACCAGAGGGAAAGCACATGTTTTTTTTGGTTGAGAATTAACTATAGACATTCAATAATAATAATAATAAAAATACTTGTATTGTTTTTAAGAGGCTTTTTTGGACTTCAAAGACGCTTCACATCGTCATGATTCATCACTCCAAAACAGGGTGGGTGAAACTACAACTTAGCCGCAGATGCCTGGGGCACACTGACAGAAGCGAGGCAACCAGTATGTGCCCTCAGGCCCTCACCACCACCACCAACCATTCACACACACACCAGACTCATTCTAATGTGGGGGAGTGTCTTGCATCAGGGTGGTAAGACTGTGGCACCTGCTGTTCCAAGAGGTTCCATCACTGCAGTAACCAGCCTGCCCTGCCACAGCTTCATGAGATCTGACGGGTCTGGCTTTTTCACATGCAAGTATGGCCAAAATAACCACACAACCACATAATTCCTTTGCATAAAAAAAGATATTTATCGTTTTTTGGCTCGGACCTAAGCTCCTGTATTCATATCCGCCACACATCATGCAAACTTGGGGGCTGTCATAAATTAAAGCTATATTCTAGAAGTTAGATTTATGGACGTCAGCAAGAAATACCGTGGCGTTTGAATGAAAACCATTCAACAGAAAAGTAAAATAAATCAAAATGTTCAGCTGAAGTGGCCAACATCCAGACATTTCCACAATGACGCAAGAAGGCTGCATTGTGGACGGGTGAATCATGACAAGTCGGTCGGAGCAGCTCTAATCGGCGTCGTGTTGTTTTGCTTCTTAAGGTCACGCCTTTTGGCCTCTTATTTACCTGCGTCTCATCCTTCTGCGCGGCCAATCAGCAGCTCCGGGTGGGGTTTTCTGAGAGTCACCAGCGTCACCGCCACAATGACACACTAGCCATGTGCCAGAAGCTTGACGAATGTTTTGCGAGACGCTGGGCAACAATGTGACGTCAGTGAGCACAGGCTGCGGCTGGAACCATGGACGCAGTGACAGGGCCGGGGCCGGGCAGGCTGGGCTGGGCTGGTCTGGAGCTAGGGGCTGGTCGAGACACTTCCCCTCCCCGTCGAAGCCGCAAAGAGAAAAATATTATGACTGTTTTGGGGGACTGTGTGAGAGTTAGTGAGCGGATGGACTGGACTTGTGGCAGGAGTGCGGTTTCTAAATGTCCAAACTGAGGCCCACGAGACCAAAATGCGGCCCTCTGGTCATGTTGTCTGGACCTCTGCCTCGCTGAACACACAATTCATAGACACTCGGGTCAGTTGTTTCTTGTATAGCCCTGAATCACAAAGTAGTTATCTCAGAAAATACTTAACAAAACGTTTGAAATCGTCAACACAGATCAGAGGATTCAACTGTTAAAGGAGAAGTATGTAAAAATCTGCTTAAGTGGTACTGCAGCCTCCTACCGACTCTCCCTGTCTCAGGTTGCAGTATGCAGATCAAATCCAGCTGGGACCATAATATCTGAATAGACAAGAGTAATCCTGATTTTATTGCTTGTTTTGTCGTTAATCATTTGAAAAACAATAACAAGAGCTTTTTTAGTTCGCTCCACATAGGTGCTTTACCCTGAGATTAGCTTGACGCTGTGGGGGAGTGGGTTTTCTGACCACACGGATCACGGACTTCCTGATTGGTAAACAGTGGAGGGCGGGGACATTGAAATGTAAATCAATGACATGATTTAGGGGCTGAAAACAACTAATTAGGAATTCAATCTGACTACCTGTTTATCAGGTTAAAGAAGTATTTGTGTTAGTAGGTTTTATTAATGCCTTTTCACAGATTAGGGTCCCTCTTGCCTCTTCTAACACAACATATCATAGAAACTCAATTAAATTCAATGTATTTCTTGCGTGTATAGCCCTAAATCACATACCGTCAGTTATCTCAGAGGACTTAGCAAAACCGTTGAACATATCCAACAACAGATCAGAGAATCAACAGATAAAGACACAAAATAAACAGAAACATCATATAGTTTAAGAGTGAGTTACTAAACCATTCTCAAACATGTGTAAAATCAAATCCAGCACATATATCGGTCGGCAGCATAGGTAAGCTGTTGGATGGGAGACGGGGCTTCTACATGTCTTTGACCATATCTGTGTCTACGAACAATACGTCCTGGGATGAGATTGTTTTTATATTTCAGGAGTTTTTTCAGCCGTGTGAGGAAGGTTGAAGAGGAGCCTTGAGCGACCCTCAATACTGACTTCCTTTTATGTCATATCTAGAGCCAGTTTGTGTTTGTTTACTCTGGTTATGTTTATTGTCCAGTCATCCTGATTGGTGCAGTCGGGTTCAGAGCTGAGCTGGTGTCGGTATCGATTATGTTATTCATGTGTATTGTCAGTTTACTAATGACCTAAAACGAAAGACTCGATTGGCTCTTGGTTGTTTAAATTTCTTTTTGATCTAGGCCTGATGCAGAAAGTCAACAACGATTCAAACAGTTTTTCTATCCTGGTGTCGGGCCCTGGACTAGTCTGTTAAAACTACAGTGGTGTTTCTATTACAAAAATGTTTGGACACCCATGGTTTATAAGGGGGACAGGTCATGTTTTCTTTTACATCACATTATTGAATGATTCTCCCTGCTGTGTGTTAAAAAACAGAGTGTATAACATATTAAATTAACAAATCAACATTTCAAATCTGTTATTCTTATGTAAAAATACAATGGGCCATGATCCAGCAAACTATTGAAATTTTAGATACTAGGTCTGGAGAATGGAGAAACAGCGGCGGGAGACTTTTGAGCATATTAATAGTTTTTAAAAAAAATACCGGCTACTTTTTATTGGCGCGTAGAGCTATTATTTAGACTGTAGCTTTAGTTCGTATAGGACACTGGTTCATTGTCAAATTAAAGGAAGGTGAATGGCTGGAAGCTAACGGTTTAAGCTAACAAATCCAGGTTTAAAAAAACTGATTTTGCTGTGCGACAAACTGAAGTCTTTGTATCTATTATTAAGGCCACTATGACTTTTCATGATTTTGTTCCTCTAAAGATTATTATGATATTGCTTTTCGGGATATTGGGTGTGTGAGGCAAGTTTCGTGTGGCCTTGTGTTGGAATAAGACGCTCATTCAAATCTAAAAAACATAAAAACAATACTAATAAAATCAGATAGCGGCATTATAAAGATAACATTACAGATCACAAGAAATATGAAATGTCCTCCGGCCAGACGTGGATTATGGTCTTTTGGGAGTCAAAACAGCTAATCATGCTGGAATCATGTACACCTGGGGAAGGAACACAGGGTAAAGTATGGAGAGGAGGTGTTGTTAAGTACCAGGAGGTGGTGGGGGAGGTGCAGGGGCAGAGGCTGGAGGAGGTTACAGGTTAGAGGGGGTGGAGAAGGATAGGACGCTGGATGAGGGTTAGAGGCTCGGAGGAGGATAGAATCTGGAGGAGGGTTAGAGGTGGAGAAGGTTCGGAGGTTGGAGAAGTGCTTTAGCTTATAGAATCCAGCTGCAGAGGTTTTTGGTTCTTCCAGCACTGGGAAGGCAGATGACAAGAAGAGGGCCGCAATAGGAAAGCGAAGCCAGTAAGTGGCTCTGAACAAGATCCAATTTATTTGCCCACATTTGCAGAAAACCACATCCTGTGAGCCCCAGACAGTGCTTGCGGAAAGTATTCGGCCCCCTTGAACCCTTTCGACATTTTTGCCACATTTCAGGCTTCATACATTAAAGATATAAAACATATTTTTTCTGTCAAGAATCAACAAACAAGTGGGACACAATCGTGAAGTGGAACGAAATTTATTGGATAATTTAAACTTGTTTAACAAAATAAAAAAAACTGAAGAAAAGTGGGGCTGTGCAAAATTAGTTGGCCCCTTGCGCTACGCTTTGTTTTGGGTGTGGAGGCAGCCTGTTGGTTTAGACCGTTTGTTTGCAAGAATTATTTATGATAATCAATATAATTTTTTGTCCACATGTTTTCATACGAAATTCATTACATTGTTTTGATGGACACAGAGGCTCATACCCTCTCTCAGTTATACATACTTACACACCTCACTGTCTCAGTATACATACCATACACACCTCTCTAGACTCAGTATAGACCTCTCTGGTCTCAGTATAACATACAGACTCTCTGGCTCAAGTATACAGTTGCCTTGCTAAGTATTTGCCCCCTTGAACCTTTCAACATTTCTCCACATTTCAGGCTTTCAAAACAAATGATATAAAAAAATTAATTGTTTGTCAAGATCAACAACAAGTGGGAAACAATCGTGAAGGTGGGAACGAAAGGTACTTGGATAATTTGTAAACTTTTTTAACAATAAAAAATTAGAAAAGTGGGGGCGGAATATTATTCGGACCCACCCTTGCGCTAATTACTTTGTAGCGCCAACTTTTGCTGCTATTTAAGCTGCAAGTCGCTTGGGGTATGTCCCCCCCCACCCCCCTCTACTCAGTTTTGCACATCGATTGAGACTGAATTCTTGCCCATTCTTCCTTGCAAAAACAGCTGGAGCTCAGTGAGGTTGGATGGAGGAGCGTTTTGTGAAACAGCAGTCTTCAGCTCTTTCCACAGCTCATTCTCGATTGGATTCAGGTTGGACTTTGACTTGGCCATTCTAAACACCTGGATACGTCTATTTGTGAACCATTCCATTGAAGATTTGGCTTTTTTTTTGTTTTGGATCAGTGTCCAGTTGGAAGATAGATAAAATCTCCGTCCCAGTCTCAGGTCTTTTGCTAGACTCCAAACAGGTTTTCTTCCAGAAGGGTCCAGTATTTGGCCAATGTTTTTGTACCAAAATCCGGCTTTAAACTTCTCCACAACCAGTAATCTCGGACCTGCCTGCTGTGTTCCTTTGTCTTTCATGGTTCTCTCTGCGCTTTAAAAGAACCCTGAGACTATCATAAGAGGCAGGTGCTTTTTTTCGGAGACTTGGATTACACACAGGTGCATTCTATTTATCTATCATCAGTCATTTAGGGACAACATTTGGAATCATTCAAAGATCCTCATGAACTTCTGGACTGAGTTTTGCTGCACTGAAAAAGTAAAAAAAAAAAAAAAGGGCCGAATAATACTTGCACGCCCCACTTTCAGTTTATTCTGTTAAAAAGTTTGAATATCCAAAAAAAATTTGTTACACTTCACGATTGTGTCCCCACTTGTGTGGATTCATGACAGAAAATTAAAATTTTATATCTTTTTTATGTTTGAACTTTGAAATGTGGCGAAATGTTGAAAGGTTTCTCAAGGGGGCTGAATACTTTCGCAAGGAACTGTATATAACTGCTTGTGGAACCCCATAGGCTGTTATCTCACATCCAGACGTCCTAGGGAAGAAGCTGAACATGGCTTTTCCAGGGACAGGAGAGTCCTTCATTATCCTAAAAGAGATAGGGTTTAGGAGTCTGGAATTCATAAAGGAACATCTACAGTCCTCTTCAGAGTGGAGTCTCTCTCTCTGGTCTCCCTCTAGGTTTCTCTGGTGGTTTTCTCTCTCTAATATCATCTGCTCTCTCTCTTCTCTGGTCTCTCCTTTCTTTGTCTGTGATGCTGTAGAACCACAACGTCACAGAACCAACAAGCAAACTTTCCAATGGTGCAGCGTAATAAACTTGACTTGTGCATATAAACTGTGTTATATAATATAAACTTGCCTCTGTTAAAGGATGGAGCTTCTAACAAGGTGGTGCGCTTAGCATAAAATGACAGTAAGCTGCTGGTTTCTGGGTTCTGGAAGGTGTTTTTGAATCTAGCCCATAAGTGTGAAAGTCAAGGCACGTCCCCATGCCTTCCTATATACCTTCAATAATTTGGTGTCCAGTTTGGTTCGGTTCCACAGGAACTAAGCAATCATAATCAGAAAAGATTGTTCTAATCCCAACTAATGTGAAACATGTCATTAATAAAGGATACCTTCATAGTATAAAAAATGATAAATGTAACCACTTATTCTTTCGGCCCCTGAACCAGCCATTTAATTCTTTTATCGGCCCCTCACCAAAATAAGTACGACACACCAGCTCTAACCTCTTAAATCGGAGAGAGTTTTGAATCATCGGTGGCTCTTGCTAACCCTGGACACGGCGGAAAAAGCCCTGTTCCAGCTTCTTCCCCCAGGAGAAGTTAATTGTTCCATTGAGATCGCGCCATGCTAACTATTCCTTCCACGAGTTGTTATTAGACTGAAATAAGCTCAGGTTGTTCTAGCACTTCATTACTTTAGTATAGCTCGTTTTTTGATCGCGACAATTGCTTTCCCAAGTAGCCGTCACGTGTTTTGCGACTTTTGTGGTTTTTTTTTTTTTTTTTTTGCACTGGGCGTTTCTTCACAGAGAACTAATTGTTTGTCATTGGGTTAATCTTTTTTTTTTTTTGCCCAGAAACACCTAAAGCAGTTATCTTGGAGGACTTGTCGATTCGCCAACAACAGATCAGAGAATCAAAACGGTTCAAAAACAGAAGAAATGTGATGACCAGGAAAAAACATAGGAGCATTGGTCCATAAGGGGCAGCGACAATGTCCAGAAAATGTTTTTTTTTTTGTTCCTTTATTGTAACAACCATGTGACACAAATTTCAAAGCAAAGTATTTTTTTTTTACATCCAGAGCAATGAGCTAAGAAAATATGAATTAATAAAAAGTAAAATAATGTACGAAAAAAACGTTAAAACAAGTTAATGTGTAGGGGTTAATGTCCTCCCACCCCATTTGCTATGTATGTTGTGATAATAAATGTAGCAGTACTGGTAACTGATCAGTCTGGTATGTGTTGTTGAATGTCGATTTTTTTTTTGTTCTCGCTGTGGTCTATAGGTTTCATCCAGGTGCTCCGAATTCCACTACCACTAATAACATGGTCTAAAAGTCCCATAATTACCTTCCCATACTCCACTATCACCCACACTCTTCTGGAGGACATGGACCACCTAAAAATGAGGAACAATCTCAGTGTCCTGGTTTTTAATAAAATACATAGTGTAAATCAATAGATATTCTGTGGTTGTAAGCTGAAATATCTGAAAAAGAAAACTGAATCTCAATATTTTTACATGTTTACAATGTTCTCCCAGTGTCAGTGTAGGGTTCCTCCAGGTGTTCAGGGTTTCCCCCATCACTTAACCATGTGCAGTAGTTCAGGGTTTGAATGATTGTGTTTGTTAATGGTGCGGATTGTGGGACTACAGATGGAAATTAGTGACAAAGAGAAGAGGGATGTGATTGAGAGAGGGATAGAGGCAGGGAGGGAGAGAGGAGCGACAGGAGAGAGAGAGGGAGAGAGAGAGTCAAGAAAAAGCAGAGAGAGAGAAGGAGGGAGAGAATGAGAGGGACAGTGGCAAAGAGAGAAAGAGGGAGAGGAGGAGAGATAAGGGAGAGAGGGGAGAGACAGAGAGCAGAGGTAGAGAGAGAGAGACAGAGACAGAACGATAGAAGGAGAGAGAGGAAGGTGAGAGAGAGAGACAGGAGACAGAGGAGAAAGAGACCAGTCTTTAGAAGAAGAAAAGAACGAAGAAAGAAAGCAATGAAAAGAAAGAACAGAAGAAGAAGGAGAGAGAGGAGGAGATAAAGAGAACGACGAGAAAAAGAGAAAGAGAGAAAGAGGGAGAGAGAGGAGATAAGGAGAGGAGGGACGATTAATTAGAGAGGGAGAGGACAGAGAGAGAGAGGGGGAGTGATAGGAGACGAGAAAGATGAGAGAGAGAGACAGATGGGACAGCAAGTTAGAAGGAGAGAGACGGGAGGGAGAAAGCGACAGACGAGGAGAGAGGGAACGAGACAGAGACAGAGATGAGAGAAGGAGAGAGAGATAGAGAGACAGAAGAGAAAAAGAGAAAGAGAGGAAAGAGGGAGATAAGGAGAGAGATGCGGAGAGAATTAGAGAGGGAGAGAGCTGAGAGAGTGACATAGAGACCGAGAGACAGAGAGAGAGGGGAAAGGAATGCGGGAGGGGAGGGGGAGTCAGAGAGAGAGGGAGAGAATAGTGTACAGACGAGAGAGACAGAAAGATCAGAAGGAGAGAAGAGGGAGGGAGAGAGAGAGAGAGGGAAAGAGACAGATAAAGATAGACAGAGAGAAAAAGAGAAAAAGAGAGAAAGAGGGGATGGAGAGAGAGATATAAAGGAGAGAGAGGGAGAAGACAGAGAGAGAGTCTTAGAGACAGAGAAGAGGAAAGAATGAGAGAGGGCGGGGAGACAGATGTGGACAGAAAGAGAGGGAGAGACCAGTTTAAAATCGTTGCAGTAGTTCAGGGGTTGAATCGAATTGTGTGTTTGTGGTGCGAGTGCACTGTGGGACTACAGTATGGAAATTAGCCACCAAAAAGCTGGTTTATTGACAGTCCTTCTGTTCATTTATACCCTGCCCCATCGAATTATAGAAATAATACAAAACAAACAAACCTATTTGTTGAGGGTGCATAACCCGCCCCAAATTTTTTTTTTTTTTTTTTCATTTCACAGTTCTTCCCTTTGTTTTGACTGGGAGAGGTTGTGTTAAAACTGATGTGGCACATGCTGAATATTTAAGCGCCCCGCTCTGAGTCGCCCAGAGTATGTCTGCAGAACTTTGGCTCTCGCCCTGGGATGGTTTCAGGGGTGTGTCCAAAGCCTCCAGAGCAGGTGTGGTATTAAATCTACTCTCTATGTGCAGGTAATGACATGAGGTTATTTGTTTTGGGTTTATACTTTGTTTTGCAAATTCTGTCATTGCCGTTTAAATAAAGACTGGAGGTTAAAGGTTAGGAAGGAGGGTTTTCTCACAAGACAAGTCCGACAGAGAGACAGGAGGAAAGGTGGGAGAGACGGAAAGAGAGAGGAGAGAGGACCACGAGAGGAGGGAGAGATAAAGGCAGTGAGATAGGGGGGACCAGTGAGTGGGAAGGAGAGAGAGAGGGAGAGAATGTAATGAGAGGGAGGGAGGAGAGAGGACCAGAGGTGACAAAGTGAGAGAGGGAGTAGTGAGAGAAGGAGGAGGAGAGAGAGACCAGAGAGAGAGAACGGAGGAGAGAGAGAAGGCGAGACTGAGTGAATGAGAGAGGGAGGGGAAGATACAGAGAAGGTGAGATAGAGACGGAGCGATGAGTGGGAGAGAATGAGAGACGAGAAAGAGAGAGAGAGGGAGAGAGAGGGAGCAAATAATAGCTCAAGGGCAAACCAAGGTACCGTTTTGAAAAAAGGACGCTTCGGGGGTGTCTGCCAAGTCCCACTCAATACTGTTGAGTGTGTTTGTGTAGTTCTGTGTAGTTGTGTATTCGTTGTATTTGTGTAGTTGTGTAGTTGGATTGCGCGGCGGAAAAGAGATCTTGATATGGTCTGGCTGGATTCCCAAAGCTCGTCAGATCTCCAGTGCCTCTTCTCAGTATGAGAGCGACGGACTCGTTATGGACTATGTGAGGACTTCATTTTTATCATGGTTTAGATGAGGGGGTCGTGTTCGTAACCTAAAAACATATATTTAAAATCTAATTCGACATAATGTATTCTTTTATAGCCCTAAAATCAAAGCTCCCACATGGGACGGGCTGAAGAGCTAGTATAGTAAAAACAACGTGGGAAAGTACTGAGGGGTGTGTGACATGCGTGCATGTCTGGGGCATGTCGTGGGCATGTCCCGCGGTTCCGTCTCACTGGTTCTTAAAGCGTTCTCAGATGGGTCTCCAGATCCAAATGGCAGCTTGTTTAACACAACGCACGCAGGACACACACACACACACAACGCTACGCAGACACCACACACACACTACTACACACACACACCACACCACAACACACACACACACCACAACACTCACGAACGGCAGACACACAGCACCACACCACACACGTACACACGCACGCACACATACGTACGCACACCAGCCGCAGATAAAACATACTTCGACAACAGTTATAGATAGAGTTGTGATTTGGTCTTCCTCGTCAATTTTCACTCTCAAAAGTAGTTTTAAAGCGTTTGTTTTCAGCATGAGTAAAGCTAGTTTTATAGTGCACTTACTTACACACTCCAGGCAATTTCCCGGGTTTTAGTTTTGTAAATTGTAGTTGCTAAACGTATGTAAATCAGTGGTCTGCATAATTTTGTTGACTGTGTTTATGTCTCTGCTATTTAGTTTACACACCTTTCATTAGGCATGGACGCCATTAATCTATTAAAGCAACAGCGGTCTGGTAGACAGTATGATGTTGGGAGAGCTCCAGAGGCCGCAAGAGAAACGAAAATCAGGCCCACGTGAGGCCCCCAGCCCACCGTTTGCCCGCGTCCAGTTAGTTCTACCCTTGTTGATGAGGTTGCTCGTTGCCAAATGTATTGATTAAAACTGTCAATTTTACCACCTAGCTCAGGCCGGCTGGGTTCAATGTTTATTAAAAAAATCATTAAATTATTGCATATAGCCTTTTGAACCGAGTCCCTAACACCACCGTACCATATTTTATTTATGATTCAATGAATTATCCAATATTCTTGGGTTTAGTTAGGCCTCAGAGACGTACAAACAAACTTCCTTTCAAAGACAGTCACATGTCCTGAACATAACTGACATAATCCAATATTTTTCTTATGTGCTCTGTGCTGGTTCTAATTCAAAACCAATATCAATCCGGGGGCACCAAGTTATTTAATTTGCGGGCCAGATCTGGCTCCCGGGCCTTGATTTTGACACCCAGGTTTTAAAGGGTTAAAGTCGATGATTCGGATTTACAGTTTAGTGAAGGTCAATAGGAGTTATTCTGAATCGCTTTTTGTTTATTTTTCTGTTGAGGGGACCAACACTTGACTGTTGTTGCCCACAGAAAACTTCTTCCCAATGGGGGAGGGCACTCGTGGATATTGACTAAGAAAAGGGACGCCTAGATTGATCAACGCAACTTCGACGTGTCTGATTTCACACAGATAATACTTTAGGAAACAAAGGTGAGATGTATACTTCATATGAAGAAGATTAGCTTAATTAGGTACAGTCCACATTCATACACACACATGGACACACACAGACAAACACAGACAGACAGACACGCACAGAGACCAGACACGTACACAGACCACAGACACACATGTACGCACACAGAGGACAGACACACATACCACGACACACACACACACACAACACACACACACACAGACCCTAAGGCTAATTAATGGTCCAGTGAAGCCATCGGTCCAACAGCTTTATCTGGCTCGAAGAATGTTGAGATATTTCAAAGTAGTCATCACAGCGCACCTCACAGTCTATCAGAGGACATTTGTACTGAAGATAAGTGATGTGGGGGTGGGGGGGGGGGGGTGGGGGGGGGGGGGGGGGGGGGGGGGGGGGGGGGGGGGGGGGGGGGTCCCCCCCCCCCCCCACACTTGTGGGGGGGGGGGGGGGGGGGGGGGGTGGGGGGGGGGGGGGGGGGGGGGGGGGGGGGGGGGGGGGGGGGGGGGGGGGGGGGGGGGGGGGGGGGGGGGAGGTGTGAGTTCTACATGGTTTATGAGTGGTCTGCATGTATACTGAGGCATGAGAGGTCTTGCATGTTATACTGAGACATGAGATGGTCTGTATGTATTACTGAGAAGAGGTCTTATGTTATATGCAGACAAGACGAGGTCTGTTGATACTGAGACAGGTTGAGGTGTGATGTATACGAGAAGGAGAGGTCTGTATGTAATACTGAGACAGGAGAGTGTCTGTATGTATTATGAGACATGAGAGGTCTATATGGTATACTGAGACAGGTGGAGGTCTGTATGTATTACTGAGAAGGAAGAGGTCTGTATGTTTACTGAGTCATGAGACGGTCTATATGTTATACTGAGACAGGGATGATGAGGGCCTGTATGTGTCTGCAGACCAGGAGAGGTCTGTATGTATACTGAGACAAGAGAGGTTTGTATGTATTACTGAGACAGGAGAGGTCTGTTATGTATATTGAGACAGAGAGGTCTGTTTGTATACTGAGGCGATGGAGGTCTGTGTGTATACTGAGACAGGAGAGGTCTGTATGTCGACTGAGACAGGGGAGAGGTCTGCATGTATACTGAGTCGAAGTGAGGTCTGTATGTGACTGAGACAAGGAGAGAGGTCGGTATGTGATTACTGAGCTAGAGTGGTCTGTATGTTACTGAGACCAAGAGAGAGGTCTGCATGTATATGAGGACTAGAGAGGTCTGTATGTATACTGAGACAGGATGAGGTCTGTATCGTATACTGAGACAGAGAGGAGTGGATGTTTGGTATAATGAGAGAGGTGTTGTGTCTCTGTGTCCATCAATACCAATGTAATGACTCTATGAAAATGTGTGACATTAATTTATTGTTTCATAAATATTCTTGCAAACACGTCAAAAACAACAGGATGCATCCACACCCAACAACAAAGTGTACGTCTGCACATGTCCACCTCCTGTTTTGAAACGTTTATCACCTTAAAAGAGATTTTGGTTCACGTGTATTCAGCAGCATGCGCTAAACCCATGGCAGATTGTACAGTCGTTATTCTCTAATATATAGAAATGTGATGGAATGACACGTGTAATCCATGCAACCGCTGCGGGGGAACATATCCACAAGACACACAGTTGCTACAACAGTCTGATCGGTGGCTTGGGAAAAACCTCAATCTGAAGTCTTTTACAAATGGACACGTCCATTATTTAAAGGTTATACAGGAGGGTTTCTACTTTCCGGGGGACATCAAGCTAGTGGTTCCTCCCAACTGTCAATCATTCTGGTGATACTGCGTGATACGTGCTCCTCGTCCAATAAGACCAGAGAGTTTGGTTCAAAAAAGTGGACGTGGGCGGTTCTTTGCTAAAATTTGGGAAAAATCTTCTGCACTCTTTAAATGGCCCTATTCTGTCAAAAGGATCATAAATAATCAACAATAAATCTAACCTTTTATTTGTAGAGCGCTTTCCCAAAAAAGGCAAACACAAGTGCTCACAACATTTCACATCAGGCATAAACAAAATCCAACATTTTTTTATGCCTGGTGGTCTGTTTATTTTTTTTAAACACAGGACACAATAAAGAGCACAAAGAAATATTAAAACGAAAAAAAGAATATCACACACGTAGATAAAAAAACCTCAAAAAATTCACACTGTGGGTTTAAGAATCATAAAACAGCTATAGTGCATAAAAAAAGACAAATGTTTTTAACCTAGATATGAAATCTTCAGAGCAGACGCCTGTTCTCACATTCTCAGGAAGACTGTTTCCAGATCTGCTCTTTGCGAATCGTCTTTAACTGATAAAAGTAAGTTCACGCAGGAGATTGATTAGACTTCAAAATGGGATTTACAGCCACTAAATTCTTGTTTATTGTTTTCATTTCCACTGTCCACCGCCCTCCACCGTTTCACCAATCAGGAAGGTTGTGATCAGGGGTTAAGATACATTTAGCCCATATTTGAACTTTTTTCATCACTTTTTCAGTGTTGTCCTTTCTTCGTTTCGTTGGCAGAAAAAAAAAAATCACTCCTACACGGACAGACCTACTCGGAAACCTCCCTCTTGGCAAAAAGCTTACCCCAATTTCACCTGGTTGCTTGTCAAGTATGTGCCGAAAGGATATCACGGAGCTCCTTATCCTCTGTGTGACAGTGTAATTCCCTTTGCCCTGCAGCATGTGTCTGCAAATCTCAGACAGTTTACATGTTCATGTAGCTACATTGCAATGGGGCAGCGAGTGAACGTGCCATAGAGTATTCCGTGCATTCGGTTGATTCTGGCGAGGCCCCGGTCCAAGCTCGTTAACCTGGAGCTCTCACTGGTGCGTAGGAAGAGGGAGGGGCCAGGCTAACACGCTCCTAGTACTCCAAGATTTATTCTCCTTCTCTTTTAGTGTTTAAGCCGCGGTGAGTAAATAAATCGTTTACTATACGCGTTGGCTTGACGTTCACTTATAGTATCGCAGTTGCAGACGTTTTTTTTCGCTCAACGTTAAAAAAAAAAGCAAAAAAAAAAGCAATTGAGTGTAATTAGCGGCTTCTTAGATTTCAGAACAGAGACGAGAACGTTTCTTTTTGTTGGGAAATATTAATTACGGGGATTGGAAGCGATGAGGATTGGAGGTTTGATAAGAGGAGTATGGGGAAATGAGAGCACAACCAAGGACTCACAGAGCAGTCAATTTGACGGATTTTAAGTGTTTGCAAGGGTATGATTTCAACGTATGTACAAAGGTGGTCTTTCTGTTTCTACATGTAGGTTATTTTCTATGTCAATTTTTTTTATGACATTTATTTTATGAATGGCTGCTGTATGGAGAGATTTTTGTTTTAATTAGAAAGGTTTTATATATTTTTTGTAAATTAAATTGTAATTTCTGCGTGGTCATGTATATCCATCTACTAAACTAGCACTGCTGCTACAAACCTGGGCCAAAGGATTACAATGTGTGAGATTAATAAACACTTTTAAGGAAACTTTTGTAAAGTTAAAATCATCATTCTATCAATGTGCAGAAGACAGTACCTTTTCCATTGTTTGTCATATCTGAAGGCCCAAGCTACATTGGCACTGTGGCAAGCTGCTGATTGTGAGGGTCTCCATGCCTGGTCCGCTCTGCTACTAATACACTTGCATTCTGTGTTCGTTGTTGTTCGTGCTGTCTCTACCATCGACAATAAAACATGTCTTCTGTCTGAATGAAAGACGCGATCCCACTAGACTATGTCATCTTCTTCAGGTGGTGGATAGGAATGCGGCTTGTCTGTAACATCTACAGAACAGAAGACTACTTTTTTTTTACACAAAAAGTGTTTTTCCCCTTTTTTAAGCCATACACTGGGAAACCTCAAGAGAACCCGATGATCTGGGACCAGAAACTTGGACAATCTGCACAGCTCAGATATCCACTCAGGCTGTGAGCTGCTGAGACTTGGACAATACCAGCGTCTCTTTTGCAGGACAGCATTTGGAAACAATTGGATTTCTGAATTTGGGACATTAACTTTGGACTAAATTGAATTGCTGAATCTGGACCACTGAAGCTGAAACGTGTTGACTTTGAAAGACAGTCACAGAAGAATTCAGGGCTTGACACAAATGCAGCCTGAAAGAATCAACACAGAGAGTGGGAGAGACTGTTTTCAAGCAATATCTGGAAACCATCGACTGATGAAGTTTGTATTTTACTCTGATGATTGTTGACAAGTTTTATGAAAAGATCTGAACATGTTTTATGAGTTTCTGGAGTTTTTGAAGAGTATTCTGTGTTCTGGGTTTTTGAAGTACCGAGTTTAAGTATTGAGTTATGATGTTATGTGCTGTTTATCGATCCTGATGGTCACCACGTGAATGCCTCGCCGCTCTGTACTAAATACACTTGCTTTCTGTTGTTAGTGCTCTGTTCTCTACCATCGAAATAAAACATTGTCTTCTGTCTGATTTAAAGACGCAATCCCAGACATTGTCATCTTCTTCAACTGCATCTCTCCTCTTGGCTAATGTTTTATTGTACACTGTTCCTGTATGAAAATATAAATCATACCAGTTTTACCGTTTAACTCCCCCGTTAACTTTTTGACGCTTCATTCATTGAATATGTACAAAACCATTCTGTGGCCGGTGAACTGAAAGGCCTTTTTCTCCCAGGTGCTGGTCCTTATAGCAGTTAGCATCTTGTTCAACTTTCGGTCAAAACTGTTTTTGTTTGTATTTCTCGTTATATTAAAACCTTAAACCTGACATTACCACCCTAGGTTCAAATACAAGTCAAATTGAATTCCACTGATTTGGGAGCAGTCAAAAAATGCTGGCTCTGGGAGTTTGGTAGTTTCAGAATCCTCTGTGAGTGAAGAGTGAGTTCACTGATGGTGCAGGAGGAGGTATGAAGTCCATTCACCAGTGCACAGGACACTAGATAGTTTGTGAACATAGTAGTGGTCGAAGCTCACAAAACGCTACAAAATGAAAAGCCAGTGGGTCTTGGTTGTCATTGAATAAAACTCTACATTTCAACAAATCCACAGCCTCAATTCTAAGACACACAATCTTAAGCCCTAGCGTAATCTGGGATGAGCAACTGATTATAATCCGTCGCATATGAGTTGCTGCCTCAGCCACAACATCGACAATCTGACGAAAAGGAGCATACTCCCAGTAGCATGACCAGTTCGGGAATAACAGCGCCGTACATCGACAGCAACTGGCTCAACTACAGTGTGTTTACAAGACATATACTGTTGCGGGCTCGCCATATAACGCACTACACAATGTTGTCGGAGCGAGGTGCATGGAGCGCGACATCGGGTCATTACTCAATAACTGAGGACAACTATTTGCCGAAAAGTAGAACACGGGCAACTGACTGAAACTGGAGACCGACTGTTTTTTTCACTACCAGTTGTTTAAGAGCGCGCGCATCGACCGATTTCGGCAACTGATCATATCCATCATCTACTTCAGTTGCCAAAGCGCCTTGTGGCAACTAGTTGCCCAGTTTCTGTCGATGTACACTAGGTTATGACAACACAATGTATAATGGAGACAAAGATTGGTGAATGTAGTATTCTCGATACAGGACATGGAGCCCATCCTCTGACCCACACACAACAAACACACACGTACACACACAGACAACCACACACGCACACAACACGACACACACACACTGACTGACACACATCTGTAAAAGTGAAACATGTGTAGAATGATTCTAAGTTAGATTTGTTGGTGAATGTGGAATTCCCTCTGACCCTCGCAGACACAGATATGAGGCTGCGGAGCCTCTGTAGACAGCGCCTCACGGCCTTCAGGTCACTGGACACAAGCGATTACGAGACCAATCTGAGGTTTCATCTGTTGTCGGGGGTCACCCCTCAAGCCCCGTTACAGGCTTGACATTTCGCCAATTAACGCAATTAGCTTTTGGCAGACTGGCCTGAGGTGTCACATGGCAACTCTGCCAACTGAAAGTACTGACAAGCCACAAGTCAGTTTTGTCGCTCTCACAGGGGGCCAGTCGACAGGTCAGAGGAATTGCAGCAGAGGTTAAAACTCACTGGGAAAACGGTGAGATTCAGCTCAAGATTAAGGACATCCTTATGCGTGCCCACTGTGCGGGAAATGGTCTGTGTTGGCATAATCAGCTACAGAACAGTAGGAATGAGCGAGCACATAGCACAAGATAAATGAACAATAATCTAATACTGAAATTTAAATAAAATCTCTAACTTTGCACTTATAAAAAGCAAGTGCTGATACTGCATAATTCTAGTACAAGTATATTATAGCTGTAATGTTTACATCTGTACATGTTTAGCGCATGAGGCTTGGTTTCTACAGTGAACATGGTTCTGTATTGCACATTCAGATTATTCAGATTATTATTGCACAGATGAGTAAAGCTTTCAACTACTTGGAACTATTTGATCCTATAATTAGGTTGTGGAGAATTCTTCAAATGTGTATTGTCCTCCAGACGAACTGCTGTGATTTAAGGCATACACAAATAAACGGGATTGAATTGTGTTGAACCGGCCCCGTTTTGTCACGCCGATCGTACCCGCTGGTGTGTATGTGGTCAATTCTCTGCTCGGCCTCAGGAATGCAGCTCCTCACAAGCAGACCCTCAATCCGCGAGCTCAATGTCCCCAGATGGGAATTGTTAAAAAATAAGCACGCTCAATAACGCGGGAGGAAACCCATAAAATATTATGGGCTTTAATATAAGGAGGAAAAACCACGGTGCGGGTGATTGACGGACGAAAAAACTTCCCGGCTTCTTGTTTTGAAGGCTAGATTCCTATTTCTTGTGTTATTAAGATACCGCGGCGGTGTTCGGACAGAGAAGTCACAGACGAGGCTGCGGTAAAAGCGAGAGCACTTGCAATTTAAAACTGCAAATGAGATGGCAGTTGTGGCACTGATGTCATTGCCCCAGCCTCCCTTTTGCTTATCTTTCTACACATCGTCTGGGGCTAAGTTATCAGCGCTGCAATTGTAAACCAGGGCCACAGAATATGCTGTGTTCTCGGTTGGTAAGTAGCTGGCATTTGCTAACACCTGGTCCCTATCAAATTATCAGCGGGTCTGCAGCCAAGGAACCCACTTCAACTGCGTGTTTGGAAACGTTTTTAACAATTTAAATGAAGTGAGAGTTGGTTTGGATTAATTTTCGTTTTGAAATAAAGTCACGAATGTGCAATACGAACCATGTGTCACGGTGAATCAGAGCCTCATGCTGCTAAATGTACGATGTAAACATACGCTATATATAATTGTACTAGAATATGCAGTATCTTGCACTTGCGTGTTTATAATGCATTAAGTTAGAGATTTTATTAATTTCAGATTGAGTTATTGTTCATTTATCTTGTGCTATGTGCTCCTCAATCCTCATGTTCTGTGCTGATGAGTGCAACATGACATTTCCCCACTGTGCCGGAGCATAAAGGATGTCGTAATCTTGATCTGATCTCACCGTTTCCAGTGTGTTTTAACTCTGCATTCCTTGATCTGTCGTGGCCCCTGTGAGAGAGACAAAACTGACTTGTGGGCTTGTCAGGTACTATCAGGTGCGAGTGTGCCATGTGACACCTCTGGCGTTGCCAAAAAGCTAATTGCGTTAATTTGGCGTATGTTCCAAGCCTGTACGGGGGGGAGGGGCCTTTGGGGTGACCCACCGACACAGATGAAAGCTCTCAGATTGGTCTCGTAATCGCTGTAGTCAGTGACCTGAAGGCCGTGAGGCGCTGTCTGCAGAGGCTCCGAAGCCCGTTTCATTCTGTGTCTGCGAGGGTCAGGGGAATCCACATTCACCAACAATCTAACTTAGAATAATTTCTACATGTTCACTTTTACAGATGTGTGTCAGTCAGTGGTGTGTGTCTGTGTGTGTGCGTGTGTGTGTGTTGGTGTGTGTCAGTGTGTGTTGTTGTGTGAGGGTCAGAGTGATGGGCTCAAGGGCATGTATCGAGAATCTCATTCACCTTCTTTGTCTCATTATTCATGTGTGGTCTTAAGCCTTAGGTGTACAATCGACAGAAACTGGGGACAACTAGTTGCAAGCGGCTTTTGGCAACTGAGAGTAGATGATGGAGATGATCAGTTGCCGAAAATCGGTCGATTGTGCGCGCTCTTACAAACTGGAGATGAAAAGCACGGTCTCAGTTTCAGTCAGTTGCCCGTGTTTCTAACTTTTCGGCAATTAGCTTGGTCCTCGATTTGGAGGTATGAACACGATGTGGCGCGCTCCATGCACCGCTCCGACAATCATGTGGGTATTGGTGTATTGCGAGCCCGCAACAGTTTTGTCTGGTAAACACACTGTAGTTGAGGCAGTTGCTGTCGATGTACGCGCTGTTATTCCCGAGGACTGGTCTTGCTACTGGGAGTTGCCCCGTTTTAGTCAGACTGTCGGATGTGTGCTGGGCAGCAATATTATGCGACGGAGATTAATCAGTTGCAGCCCGATGTACGTAGCTTATTTAGAGTGTGTGTCTTAGAATTGAGGGCTGTGGTTTTGTTGATAATGTAGTGGTTTGTGTTCATGACAACCATGACACACTGGTTTTCATGTGTTGTGACGTTTTGTGTGCTTCTACCATACTATGTTCACAAAATGATCTAGTGTTTTGTGCCCTGGTGTATGGACTTCATACCTCTCCTGCAACCATCAGTTGACTCACTCTTCACTTCACACGAGGATTCTGAAATTCCAGAAAATCCAGAGCAGCATTTTGACTGCTCCCAAATCAGTGGAATTCAATAGTGACTTGTATTTAGAACTGGTGTAATGTCAGGTTTAAGGTTTTTATATAACGGAAATACAACAAAAAACAGTTTGACGAAAGTTGAACAAAGCTAAACCTGCTAATAGGGACCAGCACCTGGAGAAAAAGGCCTTTCACCGCACCAGAAGTTTTGTACATATTCCAAATGAATGAAGCGGTCAAAAAGTTAACGGGGGAGATTAACGGTTAAAACTGGTATGATTTATATTTTCACAGGAACAGTGTACAATAAACATTAGCCAAGAGGAGAGATGCATTTGAAGAGATGACATGTCTGGGATTGCGTTCTTTAATTCAGAACAGAGACATGTTTTATTGTCGATGGTAGCGACAGCACGAACAACAGAAATGCAAGTGTATTATACAGAGCGGAGGCATTCACGTGTGACCATTCAGGATCGATTAAACAGCAACTATAACATCATAACTCAATACTTAAATCGGTACTTTCAGACCCAGAACTCAGAATACTTCAAAAAAACTCAGAAATACTCATAAAACATGTTCAGATTCTTTCATAAAACTGTCAACAATCTTCAGTAAAAATACAAACTTATCAGTCGATGGTTCCAGATATTGCTTTGAAAACTGTCTTCCCACTGCTCTGTGTTGATTCTTTCAGGCTGCATTTGTTGGTCGAAGCCATGAATTCTTCTGTGACGTGTCTTTCAATCACACGTTTCAGCTTCAGTGTCAGATTCAGCAATTCAATTTAGTCCAAATTATGTCCAAATTCAGAAATCCAATTGTTCCCAAATTCTGTCCATGCAAAACGAGGACGCTGGTATTGTCATGTCTCCAGCTGCTCACAGCACCTGAGTGGAATCTAGGAGCTGTGCAGATTGTCCAAGTGTGATGGTCCGATGAGGGTTCTCTTGAGGTTACCCAGTTTGGTTAAAAAAAAAATCACTTTTGTTGTAAAAAAAAAAGTTGTCTTATCCTTTGTGATGTACAGACAATGCGCATCCTTCCACCACCTGAAGAAAGATGCACATGTCTGGGATCGCGTCTTTTCATTCAGGGAAAGAAGACATGTTTTATTGTCGCTGGTAGAGACAGACACGACAACACGAACACAGAATGCAAGATGTATTATACAGACGGTGGGCTGGTGCCCTCAATCAGCAGCTGCCATCAGTGCCATGTAGCTTGGGCTTCATGATAGACAAAACCAAGGGGAAAAGTACTGGCTTCTGCACATTGATAGAATGATCGGAGTTTAACTTTAACAAAGTTCCTTATAAGTGTTATGAAATCTCACACATTGTACCAGGTTGTAGCAGCGTGCTAGTTTAGTATTATGGATACATGACCCAAGCAGAAATTACAATTTACTTTACAAAAAGTTATAATAATACTTTCTATTAACAAAATCTCTCCATAACACATTCATAAAATTATGTCATAAAAAAATGACATAGGAATAACCTGAACATGTAGAACAGAAAGACCACATTTTGTACATACTTGTTGAGAAATTTCATACCTTGACAACTCTAAAAGCCGTCAATTGGACTGCTCTGGGAGTCCTTGTGTTTGTGCTCTCATTTCCCCATACTCATCTTATCAACAACCTCAATCTCAATCGCTTCAATCCGTAATTAAATATTTCCCAACAGAAGAGAAACGTTTTCTCGTCTCTGTTCTGAAAATCTAAGAGCCGCTAATTACACTCATTTGCTTTTTTTTTTTGCTTTTTTTTTTACGTTGAGCGAAAAATCGTCTTGCACATCGATTACTTTAGTGAACGGCAGCCAACGCGTATAGTAAAGTTTTATTTACTCACCGCGGCTTAAACACTAAAAGAGAAGGGAGGAATAAATCTTGTTGGAGCGGGTTAGCAGGGCCCTCCTCTCCTACCACCTGTGGAGCTCATGTTAAAGAGCTTGGGCGGGCCTTTTCGAAAGAAACTCAACCGAATGGCACGGAATACTTGGCACGTCACCGACTCCCAGTGCAATGTAGCCTACAATGAACATGTAAAACTGTCTGAGATTTGCAGACATGGCTGCAGGCACAAGGGAATTACACTGTCACACAGAGGTTTGGAAGCTGCAGTGATATCCTTTCGGCACTACTGATAGCATCAGGTGGAAATGGATGTTTTGCAAGAGGGAGGTTTCGAGTTAGGTCTGCAGCTGTTTGGAGGTGATTTTTTTTTTCTTTCTGCATCGAAAAGAGAAAGGACCACACGAGAAAAAAAAGTGATGAAAAAGTCAAATATGGGCTAATTTGTATCTTAACCCTGATCACAAACTTCATGATTGGTGAAACGGTGGAGGCTCGGGACAGTGAATGAAAAACAATAACAAGATTTACGATTGGCTGTAATCCCATTTGAAGTCTAAACATCTATGTGAATTACTTTTATCAGTTAAAGACGTATTCGCAAGGCATGATCTGGATACAAGTCTTCCAGAGAATGTGAGACGGCGTACTGCTCTCCCCCAGGAAGTTTTCATATCTAGGGTTATAAAAAACATTTGTCTTTTTTTATGCACTATAGCTGTTTATGATTCTAAGCCCAAGGGTGAAGTTTTTGAGGTTTTTATCTACTTGTGTGATATCTTTTTTACGTTTTAATATTTCTTGTGTCTTTTTTGTGTCTGTGTTTAAAAAAAAAAAACCAGACAACAGGCTTAAAAAATGTTGGATTTTTATGCCTGATGTGATATGGTTGAGAGGGCACTTTGTGTTGTTCTTTGGTTTTTTTTTCCTTGTTTGGGAAAGGCGCTCTCACAAAATAAAAGGTGGATTTATTGATTGATGATTTATGGATCCTTTTGACAGATTAGGGCCATTAACAGAGTGCTGAAGGATTTTTCCAAATTTTAGCAAAGAACCGCACTCTCCACTTTTGACCAAAACTCTCTGGTCTTATTGGACGGAGCACGTATCACCAGTATCACCAGATGATTGGACAGTTGGGTGGACCAACTAGTCTGATGATCCACCCGGCAAGTAGAAATCCTCTGTTATTCACCTTTTAAAATGCGTGTCCATGTTTTAAGACTTCAGAGGGAGGTTTTCCAAGCCCGATCAGCTGTGTAGCAAACGGTGTGTTGTGGTATGTCCCGCAGCTGGTTGCATGGTTTACAGTGTCATTCACACTTTCTATTGATTAGAGAATATCGACTGTTACATCTTGCCATGGGTTAGCGCTGCGGCTGATACACGTGAACAAAATCTCTTTTACGTGTGATACACGTTTCAAAAACAGGATGGTACATGTGCAGACGTTACACTTGTTGTTGTGGTGTGGAGGCAGCCTGCTGTTTAGACCGTGTTTGCAAGATAATATTTTATGAAAACAATAATTAATGTCAACACATTTTCATAGATTCATTACATTGTATTGATGGACACAGAGAGCTCCACACTCCTCTCAGTATAATACATACACACCGTCTCCTGTTCAGTATACATCAGACCTCTCCTGTAGCAGTTACATACAGAACCTCTCTAGTCTCAGTAACATGCAGACCTCTCTCTTGTCTCAGTATACATACTAGACCTCTCTAGTCTCAGTATACATACAGACCTCTCTCTTGTCTCAGTAGACATAACAGACCTCTCAGACTCAGTTATACATGCAGACCTCTCCTGTCTCAGTATACATACAGACCTCTCCTGTTCAGTTCTACCACAGACATCTCATGCATCAGTATACATACAGACCTCTCCTGTCTCAGTATACATACAGAACTCTCCTGTCTCAGGTTTACATACAACCTCTCTTGTCTCCAGAGATACATACAGACCCTCTCCTGTTCATATTACATACTGACCTCTCCTGTCTCAGTATAATATAGACCTCTCAATGTCTCAGTATAAATACATATCTCCTGTTCAGTTTCATAAAGACTCTCCAGTATCAGTATACATATTGACTCTCATGTCTCAGTATACATAACAGTCCTTCTCCTGTGCTCTGTATTACTTACTGACTCTCCTGTTCTCCGTATACTACAGAACTCTCCTGCCTCAGTTTACATACAGACCTCTCTTGTCTCAGTATACATACAGACCTCTGTCTCAGTTTACATACAGACCTCTCAGTCTCAGTATACATGCAGACCTCTCATGCCTCAGTATACATGCAGACCTCTCAGTTACATGTAGTACTTCACACCTCTCTTATCTTCTGTACAAATGTCTCTGATAGTATGTGAGGTGCTGCTGTGATGACGACTTTGAAATATCTCTACATTCTTGAGGCAGATAAAGCTGTTGGAACGATGGCTTCACTGGCATTAGCCTTGGGGTCTGTGTGTGTGTGTGTGTGTGTGTGTGTGTGTCTGTGGTATGTGTGTTCTGTCTCTGTGTGCGTACAGGTGTGTCTGTGTCTGTGTACGTGTCTGTCTCGGGGTCGTGTCTGTCTGTTCTGTGTGTGTCTGTGTGTGTCCATGTGTGTGTATGATGTGGAGCTGTACCTAATTAAAGCTAATCTTCTTTCATTTGAAAGACATATCACCTTGGTTTTCTAAGGTATTATCTGTGGTGAAAATCAGACACAGTCGATGGTGCGTTGATCAATCTAGGGCTGTCCACCTTTTCTTAGGACAATTTCCACGAGTGCCCTCCCCCATTGGAAGAAGTTTTGTTGAGGCAAACATCATGTCAAGTGTTGGTCCCTCAATCAGAAAAAATAAACAAAAAGCGATTAGATAAATCCAATTGACATTCACTTAACTTAATCCGAATATCGACTTTAAACCCTTTAAAACCTGGGTGTCAAAATCAGCCGGGAGCCAGATCTGGCCCGCAAATGAAATATCTTGGCCCCGGGATGATATTTGGTTTGAAATTAGGAACCCAGGCACAGAGCCATAAGAAAATATTGGTGTATTCAGTTAATGTTTCAGGACATGTTGACTGTCTTTGAAGGGAAGTTTGTTTCGTCTCTGAGCCTAAATACCCAGGATTTTGGAATTTTACATCTAATCATAATAAAATATGGTTACGGTGTGTTAGGTTCTCGGTTCAAAAGGCTATATGCTAATAAATTAAAAGTTTTAATAAACATTTGAAACCAGTCCGGCCCTGAGCTTGTGGTAAATTTGACAGTTTTAATCAATACTTTTGCCACTGACTCATCAACAGGGTAAGATAACTGGTCGGGGCAAAACGAGTGGGATGGGGGCCTCACGTGGCCTGATTTCGTTATCTCTGCGGCCCTATGGAGCTCTTCCCAACATCATACTGTCTACCAGGACCGCTGTTGCTTTAATAGATTAATGGGACGTCAATGCCTAATGAAGGTGTGTAACTAAATATCGTGACATAAAAAAAAAGTCACAAAATTATGCAGACCATGTTTTACATACGTTTAGAACTCATTTACAAAACTAAAACCGGGAAATTGCCTGGTGTGTGTCAGTAAGTGCACTATATAAAAACTAGTTTAATATGCATAAAACAAACGCTTATCAAACTACTTTGAGGAGTGAAAATGACGAGGAAGACCATCAAACTCTATCTTTTGCTTTTGTGAAGTATGTTTATCTGCGGACTGTGTGTGCGTACGTTTGTGTGCGTGCGTGGTGTACGTGTGTGTGTGTGTGTGTTGTGTCTGCGTGCTTGTGTGTGTGTGTGTGTGTGTGGTGTGTGTGTGTGTGTGTGTGTGTGTCGTGTGTGTGTGTGTGTTGCGTGCGTGTGTGTCGTGAGTGTGGGTTCTGCGTGCGTGTGTTGGGGGGGGGGGGTTTTCTGTGTAATACAAGGCTGCCATTGGATCTGGACGACCATCTGAGGAACGCTTTTAGTACCAGTAGAGACCGGAAACGGGACATGCCACGACAGCCCAGACATGCTACGCATGTCACTCCCCCAGTACTTCCCAGTGTTTTACTAATACTAGATCTATCAGCGTCAATTGGGAGCTTTGATTTAGGGCTATAAACAGAATTACATTATGTCGAATTTGATTTTTAAATATATGTTTTTTAGGTTACGATACACGGACCTCATCTAAACCATTGATAAAAATTGAAGTCCTCCCATAGTCCAGTAGTGTCCGTCGCTCTCAGACTGAGAAGAGGCACTGGAGATCTGTCGAGCTTTGGGAAATCCAGCCCAGACATGTTCAAGATCCCTCTGTTCCGCCGCGCAATACAAACTACACAACTACACCCAAATTCCACGATATACACAACTAAACTAATACACAACACACTCAGACAGTATTGAGTGGGACTTGGCAGCACCCCCTGATGCGTCTTATCAAACGGTTACCTTGTTTGCCCCTTGAGCTATTTTTGCTCCCTCTCTCTCCCTCTCTTCTCTTTCTCTCTCTCTCATTCTCTCCCTCTCTCGCTTCCTTCTCTATCTCACCTTCTCTCTTCCCTCCTCCTCATTTCTCTGTCTCGCCTTCTCTCTCTCTCCTTCTCTCTCTTGTCTCTTCTCTCTTCTCCTTCTTACTCTCTCCCTCTCTCTCTTTGTCTCTCTGCCTCTCTCTCCCTCCTCTCTCATCTCTCCCTCTCTCTCTCCTTCCACTCTCTCTGTCCCCCTATCTCTCTGCCTTTTTTCTTCCTCTCTCTCTATGTCTTCTCTCTCTCTCTTTCCGTCTCTCTCTCTTTCTCTGGTCTCTCTGTCTGGACTTGTCTGTGAGAAAACCTCCTTCGATAACCTTACCTCCAGTCTTTATTTAAACGGCATGACAGAATATGCAAATCATGTATAACCCATAACCTCATGTCATTACCATGCACATAGAGAGTATTACACACTGCTCTGGAGGCTTGGACACACCCCTGAAACCATCCAGGGGCAGACGAGCCAAAGTTCTGCAGACAGACTCTGGGCAACTCAGAGCGGGGCCTTAAAATTCAGCATGTGGCCACTTTCAGTTTTACTCAACCTCCCAGTCAAAAACAAAGGGAGAACTGGTTAAAGGAATGCCGGGTTTTGCACCCTCAGACAATAGTTTGTTTTGTATTTGTATTAATTTCTATAATTTCGGATGGGGCAGTGGTATTAATGAACAGAAGTGGACTGTCAATAAACCAGCTTTTTGTGGCTTATTTCCATCTGTAGTCCCACACTCGCACCACAAACACACAATCATTCAACCCTGAACTACAGCACATTTTTAAACTGTCTCTCCCTCTCTTTCTGTCTCTTTTGTCTCCCCCTCCCTTCTCATTCTTCCCTCTTCTCTGTCTCTATGTCTCTCTCTCTGTCTCTCCCTCTCTCTCCTTACTCTTCTCTCCCTCTTTCTCTTCTTTTCTCTTTTTCTCTCTGGTCTATCTTTATCTGTCTCTTTCCTCTCTCTCTCTTATCCCTCCCTCTATCTACCTTCTATCTTCTGTCTCTCTCTCTGTCTTATCTTCCCTCTCTCTCTGTCTCCCCCTCCCTCTCTCATTCTTTCCTTCTCTCTCTCTGTCTCTCTGTCTCTATGTCTCTCTCTCTGTCTCTCCCTCTCTAATTCTCTCCATCTCTCTCCTTATCTCCTCTTTTCTCTCTTTCTCTTTTTCTCTCTGTCTCTCATCTCTCTCTCTTCTCTCTCTCTGTCTCTGTCTCGTTCCCTCTCTCCTCTCTGTCTCTTATATCCCTCAATCTCTCTCCTTCTATCTTTCTGTCGCTGTCTTCTCTCTCTCTTTCTCTGTCTTATCTCTCCCTCTCTCTCTCTGGTCTCTCCCTCTCTAATTATCTCCCTCTCTCTCCTTATCTCTCTCTATCCTCTTTCTCTCTTCTCTTTTTCTCTCTGTCTCTCTTTATCTTCTCTCCTCTCTCCTTCTTTCTCTGTCTCTTTCTCTCTCTGTCTCTGTCTCTCTCTCTCCCTTCCAGCTCTCTCCTTCTATCTTTCTGTCTCTGTCTCTCTCTCTCTACCTCTCTCTCTGTCTCCTCCCTCTCTCTCCTTATCTCTCTCTATCCCTCTTTCTCTCTTTGCCTCTGTCTTCATTCCTCCCTCCTTCGCTCTCTCTGTCTTTTCTCTGTCTCTCTTCTCCTCTCTCTCTCCTTCTCTTTCTCCTCCCAGCCTCTCTTCCCTCTTTCATTCTCTCCCTCTCTCTCTTGTCACTAATTTCCCATCTGTACGTCCCACACTCGCACCATAAACACAACAATCATTTCAAACCCTGAAACTACTGCACATGTTTAAAGTGGATGGGGGAAACGGAACACCTGGAGGAACCCTACACAGACACTGGGGAGAAACATGTAATCATGTAAAAATATTGAGATTCAGTTTCTTTTAGATTTTCTGCTTAAAACACGAATATCTATTGATTTAACTATGTATTTTATTAAACCAGGACACTGAGATTGTGTCTCATTTTTAGGAGTGTCTTGTCTCCAAGAGAGTGGGGTGAGAGTGGGAGTATGGGAGAAGGTATTATGGGGGACTTTTAGACAGGTTTTAGTCGGTAGTGGAATTGGAGCACCTGGAGGAAACCTTATAGACACAGCTGAGAACATAAAAACTCGACATCAACAACACTTACAGACTGATCTGTTACCCAGTCTGCTACATTTTTTATCACACATACTAACAAATACATTACACCTACACATTAACTTGTTTTATGTTTTTTCGTACATTATTTTTACTTTTTTATTTTTTTAAAACTTTCTTTTTTTTTTTTTTCATATTTTCTTAGCTCATTGCTCTGGGATGTTAAAAAATACTTGGCTTTGGAATTTGTGTCACATGGTGGTTCACTAAAGGAACAAAAAACAAAACACATTTCTGGACATTGGTCTCGGCAACTTATGGAACCAATGGCTCTAAGTGTTTTCTGGTCAATACATTTCTTCTGTTTGAACCGTCTGATTCTCTGATATGTTGTTGGCGAATCGACAAAGTCCTCAAAGATAACTGCTGTTGTTGTTTCTGGGCAAAAAAAAAAAGATTGACCCCAATGGACAAATATTAGTTCTCGTGTGAAGAAACGCCCAGTGCAAAAAAAAAAAAAAAAACCACAATAGTCGCAAAATAAAACCACGTTTACGGTACATGGGAAAGCAATTGTCGCGATGCTAAAAAACGAGCCTATACTAGAAGTAAATGAAGGGCTTGAACAAACCTGTGCTTAGTTCAGTCTAATAACAACTCGTGGAAGGAAATAGTTAGCATTGGCGCATAACAAGGAACAATAAATTCTTCCTGGGGGGAAGAAGCTGGAACAGGGCTTTACCCCGGGGTCAGGGTTAGCAAGAGCCAAACCGATGATTCAAAGACTCACGATTTAAGAGGTTAAGATCAGGAGGTGTCGTACTATTTTGGTTTGAGGGCCGGTTAAAAAAAGAAAGGCTGGTCCAGGGGCCGAAAGAATATGTGGCGTTTCATTTTTATCATTCTTTTTATACTATGAAGGTATCTTTATTAATGACTTGTTTCACATTAGTTGGATTGAACATTCTTTTGCTGATTATGATTGCATAAGGTTTCCTGTGGGACCGAACCAAAAATGGACCAAATATTGAAGGTATATGGATGGCATGGGGACGTGCCTTGACTTTCACATTTGGGCTAGATTCATAAACAGCTTCCAGAAACCAGCAGCTTACTGTCATTTTAGCTAAGCGGAAACCTTGTTTAGAGCTCTCCTTTAACAGAGGCAAGTTTATTATATAACACTGTGTATGCACAAGCAGTTTTATCGCTGCACCATTGGAAAGTTTGCTTGTTGGTTCTGTGACTGTGTGAGTTCTACAGCACTCAGACAAAGAAAGAGAACAGAGAGAGAGAGAGCAGATGATATTAGAGAGAGAATACCACAGCAGAGAAACTAGAGGGAGGACCAGAGAGAGAGATGCTCCGCTCTGAGAGATGACTGTAGATGTTCTTTAAGATCCAGACTCCTAAACCCAAGCTCTTTTAGGATAATGAAGGACTCTCCTGGTCCTGGAAAAGCCATGTTCAGTTCTTCCCTAGGAAGTCTGGATGTGATAACTGTATTATTTTCCACCAGCTGTTATATACAGTGCCTTGAGAAAGTATTCAGAAAAAAAAAAAACACCCATTGAACCTTTCAACATTTCGCCACATTTCACGCTTCAAACATAAGATATAATTTTTATTTGTCTGTCATGAATCAACAACAAGTGGGACACAATAGTGAAGGGAACAAATTTTTTTGGTTAATTCAAACTTTATTTAACAAATAAACTGAAAAGGTGGGGCGTGCAATTATTCGGCCCCTTTACTTTCAGTGCAGCATAACTCAGTCCAGAAGTTCAGTGAGGATATTTGAATGACCAATGTTGTCCTAAATGATGATGATGATAAATAGAATGCACCTGTGTGTAATCAAGTCTCCGTATAAAATGCACCTGCTCTTTGATAGTCTCAGGGTTCTTTTTAAGCGCAGAGAGAACCATGAAGACAAAGGAACACAGCAGGCAGGTCCGAGATTCTGTTGTGGAGTAAGTTTAAAGCGGATTTGGATACAAAAAACAATTGGAGCCAAATACAGGACCATTCTGGAAGAAAAACTGTTGGAGTCTGCAAAAAGACCTGAGACTGGGACGGAGATATATCTTCCAAGCAGGAACAATGATCCCAAAACATAAAGCCAAATCTACAATGGGGAATGGTTCACAATTAGACGTATCACAGGTGTTATCGAATGGCCAAGTCAAAGTCCAGACCTGAAATCCAATCGAGAATCTGTGGAAAGAGATGAAGACTGCTGTTCACAAACGCTCTCCATCCAACCTCACTGAGCTCGAGCTGTTTTGCAAGGAAGAATGGGCAAGTATTCCAGTCTCTCGATGTGCAAAACTGATAGACATACCCACGCGCTTGCCAGCTGTAATTGCAGCCAAAAGGTGGCGCTACAACGTATTAGCGCAAGGGGGCGAATAATATTGCACGCCACACTTTTCAGGTTTTTTATTTGTTAAAAAAGTTTAAATTATCCAATACCATTTCGTTCCACTTCGACGTTGTGTCCCATTGTTGTGATTCTTGACAAAAAAACATTTAATTTTTATATCTTTGTTTGAAGCCTGAATGTGGCGAAATGTTGAAAGGTTCACAGGGGGCCACATACTTTAGCAGGCACTGTATACTGAGACAGAGAGGTCTGTATTTACTACTGAGACAGAGAGGTCTATACTGAGTCTAGAGGGTGTGTATGTATGTATACTGAGACAGGAGAGGTGGTGTAAGTATGTATACTGAGGAGGTATGAGCTCTCTGTGTCCATCAATACAATGTACATGAAATCTATGAAAAACATGTGACAATAATTAATTGTTATTTTCATAAATATTTCTTGCAAACACGGTCCTAAACACAGGCTGCCCTCACACCAACAACAAAGCGTAGGCAAAGGGGGCCAAATTTTTGCCGCCCAACTTTTCAGTTTTTATTTGTTAAACAAGTTTAAAATATCCAATAAATTTCGTTCCACTTCACGATTGTGTCCCACTTGTTGTTGATTCTTGACAGAAAAAATATGTTTTTATATCTTTATGTTTGAATCCTGAAATGTGCAAAATGTCGAAAGGTTAAAGGGCGGCCGACTACTCTTCGCCCCAAGGGGTGGGTGGGATTTCCTCCCCCCCCCCACCCTTTGGGGGGACACTGTCTGGGGCTCACTGGATGTTGGTTTTACTGCCATATGGCAAAATAAAATTGGATCTTCGTTCAGAGCCACTTATTGGGCTTCGACTTCCAGATTGCGGGGCCCCTCTTCTTGTTTCTGCCTTCCCAGTCTGGGAAGACCCAAAACCTCTGCAGCTGGATTCTATAAGGCTTAAAGCACTTTATCCAACCCTCGAACCTTCTCCAGCTCTTAACCACTCTCCAGATTCTAATTCCTCCACCAGCCTCTAAACCCTCTCCAGGAGTCTATCCTTCTCCACCCTCTAACCTGTAACTCTCCAGCTCTGCCCCTGGCACTCCCCCACAAACATCCTGGTACTTAAACACACCTCTCTCAGACTTTAACCTGTGTTCCTCCCAGGGTACAGTGAGTTCCAGCATGATTAGCTGTTTTGACTCCAAAGACCTTAATCACGTTGGCCGAGGGATTTATATTTCTTGTGATCTTAAATGTTTCTCTATAGTGCCCTATCTGATTTTATTAGTATTTTTTTTATGGTTTTGTAGATTTGAATGAGCGTCTTTCCTACAACGGCCACCACAAACGCCTCACAAAAAAATATCCCTGTAACAGAATTTATCATATATAAACTTTAGACAAATCATGAAAAGTCATAGTGACATTAAATATAGATACAAATACTTCAGTTTGGTCTGCTCAGCTAAAAGTTTTAACCTGGATTTGTTAGCTTAAAAAACCGTTAGCTTCCACTCATTCACCTTCATATATTTTGGACAATGAACAGTGTCCTATAGATACTAAAACTTCAGTCGAAATAATAGGCTCTACCCCCAATAAAAATACGGAATTTTTTAAAAATATTAATATTGCGTCAAAAAGTCTCCCGCTCGCTGTTTCTCCCAGACCTAGTATCTAAACTTTCAATAGTTTGCTGGATCATAGTCCCATTGTATTTTTACATTAGAATAACAGATTTGAAAGATGTGATTTGTTAATTAATTTGTATACACAAGTTTACACACATCATTCAATAATGTGATGTAAAATGAAATCATGACCTGTCCCTATTTATCCAGGGGTCGTCCAAACATTTTTGTAATTGGACACTGTAGTTTAACAGACTAGTCCAGGGGCCGACCACCAGGATTGAAAAACTGTTTTGAAATCGTTGTGGAATGTCGGCACAGGCCGAGAGCAAAAAGAAATGTAATCAACCGAGAGCCAACCTGAAGTCTTCTTTAGTCATTAGTAAACGTGACATATACAATGAATAACAGAATCGATACGACACCAGCTGCTAGCTCTGAGACCGACGCAACAATCAGGAATGACTGGACATTAAACAGACCAGAGTAAACAAAAACATAAACTGCTCTAGATATGCTTAAATGAAGTAGTATTGATTTGTGTCGTCAAAGGCTCCTATCTACGCTTCCTTCACGCTGAAAAAACTCTGAAAATATAAAATCAATTCAGTCCAGGACGTATTGTTCTTAGACTCAGATATGGTCAAAGACATGTAGAAAGCCCGTTCTCCCATACATCAAGCTGTCCTTGTGCCGGACAGATTATATGTCGCTGGTTTGATTACAGAGTTGAGAAATTGGTTAGTAACTCACTCTTAAAAAAATATTTGATGTTTCTGTATTTTTTTGTGTCTTATTCTGTTGATTCTTGATCTTGTGGTGGTTTATTTCATAGGTTTTGTAACGTCTTCGAGAGATAACTACGGTTGTGATTTAGGGCTATACAAGGATACATGGGAAATTGAATTGTGTTTCTATGATATGTGTTGTTTAGAAGAGGAAGAGGGCCCTATTCTGTGAAAAAGGCATTAATAAAACCTACTAACTACAAATAAATCTTTTAACTGATAATCAAGTAGTTCAGATGTGAATTTTCATAATTAGTTTTTCAGACCTAAAACTCTTGTCATTGAATTTCCTTTCAATGTCCCGGCCCTCACTGTTTTTTCCAATCGGGAAGTTCCGTGATTCCGTGTTGTCAGAACTCACAGCGTCAAGCTAATCTCAGGGGTAAAGCACCATGTGGAGCAGAACTAAAAAAGCTCTTGGATGGTTTCAAAGATTAACGACAAAACAAGGATAAATTCAGGATTACTCTTGTCTATTCAGATATTATGGTCCCAGCTGGATTTGTCTGCATATCTGGCACATGAGTCAGGGAGAGTGGGAGAGGCTGCAGTACCACTTATGCCAGATTTTTACATACGGCTCCTTTAAAACTGTTGTTTCTCTGATATGTGTTCGACGATTTCAACGTTTTGTTTAGTTTTCTGAGATAACTATGTTGTGATTCAGGGCTATACAAGAAAACATTGGACCCGAGTGTCTATGATATTGTGGGTTAGCGAGGCAGAGGGCCAGGACAACATGCGCTGAGGGCCGCATTTGGGCTCGTGGGGGCTCAGTTTGGATACATTTTAACCGCAAATCCCACAAGTCCAGTCATCCGCTCACACTCTCTCACAGTCCCCAAAACAGTCATAATATTTGATCTATGCGGCTTCGAAGGGGAGCCGGAATAGTGTCACGACAGCCCCTAGCCCAGACCAGCCAAGCCCAGCCCGGCCCGGCCCTGTTCACTGCGCCAGGGTTCCAGCGCAGCCTGTGCTCATGACTCACATTGTTGCCCAGCGTCTGCAACACTTTCGTCAAGCCGTCTGGCACATGGCGAGTGTGTCATTGTGGCTGGTGACCTGGTGATCTCAGAACCCCCCTCCGGAGTATGCTGATGGCCGCGCTGAAGGATGAGACGCAGATAAAAGAGAGGCCAAAAGCGTGACCTTAAGAAGCAAAAACAACACGACGCGATATTAGAGCTGGCTTTCCGACCGACTTGTCAAGTATCACCCGTCCACAATGCAGCCTCTTTGCGTCATTGTGGATATGTCTGGATGTGGACACTTAGCTGACAAGTTTGATTTATTTTTACTTTTATGTTGAATGGTTTTCATTCAAACGCTCGGTATTCTTTGCGACGTCCATAAATCTAACTATCTGAGATTAGCTTAAACTTTATGACAGCACAAGTTTGCATGATGTGGCGGATATGGAAAGTACAGTTGGCTTTGGTCCGAGCCAAAAACGATAAATATCTTTTTTTTATGCAAAGATCCGTGGGTTGTGTGTTATTGGCTTACTTGCATGTGAAAAAAAGCCAGACCCCGTCAGATCTCTGAAGCTGTGCCGGGCAGGCGTGGTTATGCTGTGATGGGAGACCTATGGAACAGCAGGGTGCCAATCAGTCTTATCCTGACGGGCAAGGACACTTCCCCACATTAGAAATGAGTGCTGGTGTGTGTGTGAATGGTTGGTGGTGGTGGAGGGGCTGATGGCACATACTGGTTGCCTCGCTTCTGTCAGTTGGTGCCCATGGGCAGCGCGGCTACAGTGTAGTTCACCACCCTGTTTGGAGTGAATGAATCATGACGATGTGATGGTCTTTGAGTGTCCAAAAAAAGCACTCTTACAAAACCAAATAACATCTATTTTTATTATTATTATTATTGAATGTTATAGTTAATGTCTCAACCAAAAAAAAACATGTGCTTTCTCTGGTTTTTCACATGTTTAAAATATAAAAATATATTGTTTTCACTGGTTATGCACTAAATGTATGTTTGAGTGGTGGATTTGGCTCAAAGCGTCTCAGATGTTGTTGCTGGGTTCGATCTCGTGGCCTGAGGCTTTCGTTGTGGAGTTTGCATGCTTCTCCTTGTGTCTGAGTGCCCGTTTTCCTCCAAGAAGTGCTCCGGTTCCCCAACCCCCTAAACAGGCCACTGTGGGTTATAAAAATCCTCCAGCTGCGATAGATTAATCCACCAAGATGGATATGTCTCTCACAGCATAAGGTTCCTGGGTTAGCTTCCACCCTCCAGACCTTTCTGTGTGAGAGTTTGCATGCTCTCCCGTGTCTGCGAGGTTTTTCCTAGGTGCTCGGGTTACGAATAACCACTAAAAACATGTACAATAGAAAAAAACGTAACAAGAGGGTCACATGTGTGGAGAGAATGAAGAAAAATATGAGCATATTTTAAGTATCATACTAGACAGTTTTTTTTTTTGTCTTTTCACCCATTGTGCCGACACAGTATAAGTAAATTAATAATAATAGTCTAATGGTGACATAGAAACAAACATGATAGAAGGGCGCTGAGGTTAGGCTTTAGTTCACAGATCAGATAGAGAGAGAAAAATGATAACTCACTCACTTACTTGCTTTCAAAATTTCCTTATTTGTGAAGACACTTTTTTGTGTTTTCTTAATCTTCATGCGACGGAAACGTATTGGGCATGAGTCTTGAACGTGAGTTTAGTTTCGGCAGATAAAGTTGTTTTCTCTCGTGACACTCTCCGGTCGTGTTCTGTGCCTCTGCTCACGATCGAATGATGCTGCTCGACGCTGTGTGACTGTTGTGTTTTTTGGCTTGTGCTTGTTTTTGCCACGAACCTCATCCGTCTGAATCATCCGGGGCCGAGTTTTGACGGCACTATTTCATTCACTCACGTCCACGGTCGGAGTAACTCCCGCTGACTGTTTGTGAGGTTCACCCCCCCCCCCCCGTTCTGCATCCTTTAGTCCAGATCCCGTCCAGGACTTGCATCTAGTACAGACAGAGGACATGATGTAGGGGTGGATTTTTGTATTGCTCGTTGCAGCCTATATGTGAAAAAGATTAGATTAAGATTGAGATCCTTTTCTCTTTTGCCAAAGAGTAGTACCATCAACACGCGGCGAAAAAGACTTAAACAAAACTTAAAGGTCAATTTTCCTTTATTCCTTAAGATTAAGAGGGAATTCTTTATTCGTTCCACAGTGGGGAAATTTCAGTGTTGCATATCAAGTTATTGAACAGGTAGGAACAGAGGAGCACACAGTACAATTTAGTGAACAATAGCTTTACTAATTAAACGCACAATAAAAGTATAAAATCTCTATCTTGAAAATAATATTGTTAAAAAAAATGTGTGTGTCTCTCTCTCTTGTCTGTGTCTCAATCTGTTTCTATGTCTCTCTGTTTCTCTCTGTACTATTCTGTCTTCTCTCTGTATCTTTCTCTCTCTCTATCTCTCTCTCTCTCTTTGGCGGCACGGTGGCTGAGTGGATCGCACTCTGCTCTCAGCAAGGAAGGCTCCTGGGTTCGAATCCGGTCGGGACCAGGGGCCTTTCTGAGTGTGTGTTTGCATGTTTCCCCGTGTCTGCGTAGTTTCCTCCTGTGGTATCCGATTTCCCTACCAATATAAAAATATGTACATAGATCTGGCATGCGCCTCCTGTACTGGTCCCGATCCCATCTCTGTGTGGAGTGAGAGGTCAAAACGCTTTGTGACTCTGGTCTGTGAAAGGCGCTATATAAATAAAGATCTTAATTACTTACTTTCTGTCTGTCTCTCTATCTGTCTCTCTCTGTCTCTCTCTCCCTGTCTGTCTCTCTCTTCTCTCTGTGGTCTGTCTCTCTCTCTCTCTCTGTCTCTCGTTTGTCTGTCTCTCTCTCTCTCTCTTTATGTCTGTTATCTGTGTCTCTCTTTCTCTCTCTGTGTGTTCTCTCTCGGTGGATCATTCTATTAACCTCATTGTGCATGTATGTAATTATTTTAGATTGTTATCTGAGTCTATTGGGGGAAGATGGCCAGTTAAGTATGTATTTACATGTCATAAATGTCCATAGACCCTCCTCCATCTGCAAGGAACAGGACGGGCTGTAGACCAGGGACCATTTGTCATTTAAAAATCAACCAAAACACAATCCCGAGACGATACAAGAAACAAACAGCAGCGACCTAAACATCCTTTAACTTTTTTTATGTCATTTAGTAGGCACCCCCCTGAGTATAAATATAAAGTTTGTATATGGCAGTTTGTTTAAACATGTTTGATAATTGTTCGCTTTCACGTTGGTTACTCCGCTGTGGTGACAGAAGCATCGAGGAATGACGATGGCGTGTCGTGGCTCTGGCTAGTCTTGTGTGAGATTCCTTTAGGAGCAGGGAGTTTGACGGGTTGATTGCTGATAGACTTTGCCTCAGATCTGATTCTGTGAAGGCGACTTGTCTCTGCAGTGGTTCTTCTCTCGTCGTGTCATTGCTGGTTTGCGATTTAATTAATTGTAGGTAATCTATGAAATTTGAGTAGATTTTTACGTATGATCTATCTAATCAAAGCTTCACTCCAGACGACTGCTGTGTCCCTGGGTCATGAGTGATGTGTAATTGATAATACCGGAGCCACAAAATGTGTTAGTGTGCCACATTCTTTTGAGGGGGGGGGGGGGGGTTGACTAGCTTGGGTCCGGGGCCCCAATTGAAACTAAGTGCTGGTCAAAGTATGTTTCCGTATAACTATAGAATAGGACAGGTATTTGGAAATATAAAAAAACTTTTATTTTGTTTGTATTTCCTTTTCTGTTCATTTTACAATACAATTTCTGAATATTACAAGAGATTGAAGAGAAAAGTTTAGCAAATGTCATTGCTGCAAATATGTGGTGGGTCTACTCTCCACAGGGCTTCGTTAGTGGCAAAGGAGATGGCTAAGCTAATATAAATGCTAAAAGCTAGGCTAAATGCTAAATTACCTAAAACTCCAATCGTGTCATTCTGCAACGAGCAAATCCAGACTTATGCACGAAATGAGTATGATGGTTTGGTAAGACCAGCGCGCATGGATTGAACGAAAACTGGCAAGGAAACGATACATAATCATGGGACTTTGAATATGGCAGTTTGACATGCAGGCTTTAGATGTGTGTTTTCATTATGTGTCGTTAGGGTGTGGTTCTTCTGGCACCCCCTCTTCTGCTCTCTGTTAGCTCCACTTGTTAGCTCATTATTAGTCCTGTCGCTGTTAGTTTCGGCGTCTCTAATACCGTTCTCACAGACATTTTCTTACTATGCTAAATTTAGAGCTTATTATACTTGCTTCTTTTACTATGCAAATATTTTTACAGCTATGGGTTCTACGTATCACGAACCACTTTCGCGTTTAGTTTTAACGGCACTTGACTTCCGGTGCGCGGGGATCGTCTTGAGTTGCCCTGAAGTTCAGGCAGGTTACACGAGTTTCCTAAATATTGCTCAAACAGGAATTATACTGTTTTGTATACTGGGCATTTTTGGGACACAGCAGTGCTCTTTGCTTGTGCTGTCATTGTGATTTTATAAAGTTAACTAATCTCTATAAAGTGGGACACAGTCAAAGCTTTTCATCAGAGAGAACGCACTTCGGACACTTTTGGGTCAGGTCTCAGCTGAATGTATCAATCACTATCATTACTAAAAAAACGTCCACTTCAAACTCACCACAATGTCGTAGCGATAGCCAGACAGGAAGTAAACGAGCTGTTCTTTGTTTAAAAGGAATGATGTCATGCCTCACTGTGCATTTAAGTCAATATACTATGCTAAAAGTTACAGATTCTGCTCTCAGTTGCTCGGCCTCTACACACACACCGTTCTTCGTCTCTCAGATGCTTTATTTTTTTGAGAAGGCGGACTTGTCTCTGACCAGTGGTCATTCTCTCCGGTGGTCTTGTCATTGATGGTTGGGATTTAATGAAATGTTTGTAATTATGAAATGTGTATAGACCTTTGCATGCTGTGCCCTGGGTGATGTGTGATGTGTAATGACTGTTGTAACGCAGGATGTGTTTATGGATTCATCAAATCCAGACCGAGTGCTGTGATGTGGTTGGGGATAAGCACTCTTGACTCACGCCACAGCGGGGTACCTGTGTATTAGACCACGTTTTAGATCTCGTTCAAACTCAAAAGACAGAATGCCAGCTGTCATCGTAGGAGGACAAACGGCAGCGTGTGGAGAGAGAGCGTCCAAAGGAAGTGGAAAAGGAGCAGAATAACGAGACGGGACACAAACTAAATCAGAAGCTCTCGAAAGTTTTAATTAACAGCTATGTCATGTTTACAACCATTACATACGATTTTATTTAGATTTTTTTAGCAGAAGTTCACACACAAGTAGATGAGTGCCTTGCGAAAGTATTCGGACCCTGAACCTTTCAACATTTCGCCACATTTTAAGGCTTCAAACCTAAAATTTTACTATACTTTAGGTTTGAAGCCGGAAATTGTGGCGAAATGTTTGAAAGGTTCCGGGGGCGAATACTTTCGCAGGCACTCTATCTACTTGTGGTGGTGAAAATTGTGCTATAAAAATATAAATAAAAACTATGTATGTTAATGGTTTGTAAACATGACAAAGCTGTATAAAACTTTCGAGAGCTTTGTATTTAGTTTGTGTCCCGTCGCGTTTTCTGCTCCTTTTCCAGCTTCTTTTGACGCTCTCTCTCACACTCGATGCCGTTGTCTGATACGATGTCAGCTGCAATCTGTGCTTTTGAAGTTGAGCGACGATCTAAAACGGGGGTCCTAATACACAGGACCCCGCTGTGGCTCTTGGTGAGTCAAAGAGTGCTATCCACCAGGACCACATACAGCAGCTCGGTCTGGCTTTCATGAATCCAATAAAAACACATCCTGCGTTACAAAGCTGTCATTACACATCACCCATCACCAGGCACAGCAGGAAAGTCTAGACTACATTTCATAATTACAAACATTTTCATTAAATCCCAACCATCTATGACAAGCGGAGAGAAGGACCACTGCCGAGACAAGTCGCCTTGCTCAAAAAAAAAAAGCATATTGAGAGACTGAGAACGGTGTGTTGTGTAGAGGCACCCGAGCTAACAGGCAAGCAGCATTTCTGTAACTTTAGCATTAGTATATTGAGCTCCCTTATGCAAGGGGAGGCATGACATTTCATTTCCTTTAAACAAAGAAGCTCGTTTACTTCCTGTCTGTGCGATCGCTCACATGGTGGTGAGTTGGAAGTGACGTTTTTTAGTAATTAGATTGATACATTCAGCTGCGGCTGACCCAAAAGTGTCGAAGTGCTTTCTCTCTGGGAAAAGCTCTTGACTGTGGACACTAGAGAGAGATTAGTTAACTTTATAAAATCACCAATGACAGCACAATCAAAGAGCAATGCTGGTCTGTCCCAAAAAATGCCCAGTATCAAACACAGGTTTCATTTCCTGTTTGATGGATTATTTAGGAAACTCGTGTAAATCCAGCTTTGAACTTCAGGGAAACTCAAGACGATCCCCGCGCACGGAAGTCATGGCCCCGTTTATACAAACTAAACACGCGGGAAAGTGGTCTCGAGAGATCACTGTAGATCCCATAGCTTTAACTTTTGCATTGTAAAGAGCAAGTATAATAGCTCTATCTTTTAGTAGAGTAAGAAGAAGTCTGTGAGAACGGTATTAGAGACGCCGAAAATAACAGCGGAAAGCTAATATTGGAGACTAACAAGTGGGAGCTAACAGAGAGCAGAAGAGGGGGTCGGTGCCAGAAGAACCACTAACCTACGACACATAAGGAAAACACTCTATAAAGCAGGCATGTCAAAACTGCCATATCAAATGTCCCATGATTATGTATCGTTTCCTTGGCAGTTTCGGTTCAATCCTCGCTTGGTCTTTACAAACCATCCTTACCATTTCGTACTTAAGTCTGGATTTGCTCGTTGCAGATTGAAAACGATGGGGCAGAGTTTTAGGGTTTTTAGCATTTAGCCTAGCTTTAGCATTTTTATATTAGCTCTTAGCCATCTCCTTTGCCATATCGAAGCCTGTGGAGAGTAGAGCCACCACATCTTTGCAGCAATGTATTTGCTAAAAAACTTTTCTCTTCAATCTCTGTATTATTCGATATGTATTGTTAAACTTGTACCAGAAAAGGAAATAACAAACAAAATAAAAGTTGTTTTATATTTTGCCAAGAATAAATACCTTGCCATATTATATATTTTAGGAAAATACTTTGACCAGCACTTATTTTCAATTTGGGCCCCGACCCAAGCTAGTCAGACCCCCCCCCCACCTCAAAGAATGTGGCTCTCCCTAAAACACATTTGTGGCTCCGGTTTTATCATTACACATCACACATGACCCCAGGGACACAGGCAGTCGCTCTGAGTGAAGCTTTGATTAGATAGTGATACGTAAAAATCTATCTCAAATTTTCATAACTACATACATTTAATTAAATCGCAAACAGAGCTGGACACGACGGGAAGAAGATCCACTGCAGAGACAGTCGCCTTCTCTAGAATTAATGATCTGCGGCAAAGTTATCAGCAATCAACCAGTCAAACCCCTGCTACTAAAGGAATGCTCACACAGAGAGAGCCGAGCCCCGAGGCCACGACACGCCAACGTCATTCCTGCGATTGCTTTGCTCCAAGCGGACGTAACCAAACGTGAAAGCAAACATTTATCAAACTATGTTTAAACACTGACATTTACAAACTTTATATTTATTCTCAGGGGGCCGACTAAATGACATATACAAAAAGTTAAACGGTTTGTTTAGGTCGCTGACTGTTGGCGTGTTTTTTCTTGTATCGTCCGGGATTGTGTTTTGGTGATTTCTTAAATGGACAAATGGTCCTGGATCTAACAGCCGTCTGTTCCTTGCTGATGGAGTGGACGTTCAGGTCTCTGGACATTTATGGACCACTTGTCAATACATACAGTATATGGACATCTTCCCCAATAGACTCAGATACAATCTAAAATATTTTATCCATGCACAATGAGGTATTGAATGATCCAACATGAGAGAGACACACAGACGAGAGAAAGTGAGACACAGAGAGACAGACACGAAAGAGGACGAGAGAGAGAGACAGACAGAAAGAGAGACAGAGAGAGTGAGAGAGATCAGAACACAGAGAGATTGAGAGAGAGACAGAAGGGAGAGAGAGACAGAGTGAGCAGAGAGAGAGACAGACAGAAAGTAAGTAAGTATCTTTATTTATATTGCGCCTTTCACAGACCAGAGTTCACAAGTCGGTTGACTCTCACTTAAACTCAGAGATGGGAGCGGGACCAGTACAGGAGGCCATGCCAGATTATTGTAATATTATTTAGTGGTAGGGGAAATCGGAGGAAGTGTACCCGGAAGGGGATAACCTACGCGACACGGGGGAGAAACATGCAAACTCACTCAGAAGGGCCTGGTCCCGACCGGGATTCGAACCCAGGACCTTCTTGCTGAGAGGCAAAGAGTGCGACCACTCAGCACCGTTGCCGCCCAAAGAGAGAGAGAGAAGAGGAGCTGCAAGGAGAGAGAGAAAGAGACAGGAGAGAGACCGGAATAGACAGAGAGGAGAAACAGAGAGACATAGAGAAAACAGATTGAGACACAGACAGAGGAGGAGCGACACACACATTTTTTTTTACATATATTATTTTCAAGATAGAGTTTATATACTTATTATTGATGAGTTCTTTGTAATTAGTACAGCTATTGTTCACTTTAAATTGTAACTGTGTGCTCCTCTTTCCTACTGTTCTATAACTTGCTATGCACACTGAATTTCCCCCACTGTGGAAAGAAAGAATAAAGAATCTCTTAATCTTACGTAAAAAGTAAAATTGACTTTCAAGTTTTGTTTAAAGTCTTTTTCCCGCTTGTTGAGGGTACTCTCTTGGCAAAGAGAAAGGATCTCAATCTTAATCTTAATCTTTTTACCTATTGGCTGCAACAGCAATACAAAAATCCACCCTACATCAGTGTCTCTGTTGTTACTCGATGCAAGATCCTGGACGTGATCTGGACTAAAGATGCAGACTGAATCATCAAAAACAGGTCAGCGGAGTTACTTACGACCGGTGACGTGAGTGATGAAATAGTGGCCGTCTAAACTCGGCCACGGATGATTCGACGGGCTTGAGGTGCGTCGGCAAAAACAAAGCACAAGCCAAAAAAACACAACAGTACACGCGTCGGAGCAGCAATCATTCTCGATCGTGAGCAGAGGCACAGGACACGACCGGAAGAGTGTCACGGGAAACAATTTATCTGCCGGAAAAACTAAACTCACGTTCCTAACTCATGCCCAAGACGTTCCGCCGCAGAACAGAAGTTTAAGAAACACAAAAAAGGTATTCCACAAATATGACTTGTGAAAGCAAGTAAGTGAGTGAGTTATCATTTTTCTCTCTCTATTTATCTGTGAACTAAATGCTAACCCAGGCCACTTCTATTCATGTTTGTTTCTATGTTCTACCATTTATACTTTATTATTAATTTTCTTACTTGTTTGGCACAATGGGTGGAAAGACAAAAAAAAAACTGTCTGTGGTATGATACTTAAAATTTGCTCAGATTTTCTTCATTCTCTCCAAACATGTGACCCCTCTCTTGTTTAGTTTTTTCTTTGTACAGGTTATTAGTGGTTTATGAGTAACCCGGAGTCACCTGGAGAAACCTACGAGACACGGGGGAGAGGCATGCAAACTCACTAGAAGAAAGGTCTGAGGGGGAATCTAACCAGGACCTTATGCTGTGATGGACATTATTCCATCTTGGTGGATTATCTATCGCAGCTGGAGGATTTTTACCCACAGTGCATGTTTAGGGGGTTGGGGAACCCGGAGACTTGGGAGGAAACCCACTCAGACACAAGGAGAAGCATGCAAACTCCACAACGAAAGCTCAGGCCGACGGCGAGCGATCGAACCCACCAACCTTCTTCTGAGACGGCTTGAGCAAATCCACCACTCAAACATACATTTAGTGCATAACAGTGGAAAACAAATATATTTTTATTTTAAACATGTGAATAACCAGAGAAAGCACATGTTTTTTTGGTTGTGACATTAACTATAGACATTCAATAATAATTATAAATAAATATAATGTAATTGGTTTTTAAGAGTGCTTTTTGGGGAAACTCAAAAGACGATTCACTTCGTCATGATCATTCACTCCAAAACTGGGTGGTGTACTACAACTGTAAGGCCGCAAAGGCTGCCCTGGGGCCACACTGACAGAATCGAGGCAACCAGTATGTGCCATCCAGCCCCTCCACCACCACCCACCATTCACACACACACCAGACTCATTCTAATGTGGGGTAAAGTGTCTCTGCTCTCAGGAGTCAAGATGTGGCCCTGCTGTTCCCAGAGGTCTCCCAACACTGCTAGTAACCACGCCCTGCCCGCACAGCTTCGAGGATCTGACGGGGTCTGGCTTTTTTCACATGCACAAGTATGGCCAATAACACCCACACACATATCTTTGCATAAAAAAGATATTTACGTTTTTGGCTCGGACCCAACGCTCCACTGACTTTAATATCCGCCACAATATGCAAACTTGTGGCTGTCATAAAATAAAGCTATATTCTCAGACGTTAGATTTATGGGACGTAGCAAGGAAATACCGTGGCGTTTGGAATGAAACCATTCAACGAAAAAGTAAAATAAATCAAACTTGTTTCAGCTGAAGGGCCAACATCCAGGACATTTCCACAAGTGACGCAAAGAGCTGCCTTGTGGTCGGGGTGTCTGGAGACAAGTCGGGTCGGAGCCAGCCTCTGAATCGCGGTCGGTTGTTTTGCTTCTTAAGGTAACGGCTTTTGGCCTCTCTTTTAACCTGCGTTATCATCCTTCTGCGCGGCCAAATCAGCAGCTCCGGAGGGGGTTTCTGAGAGTCACCAGCGTCACCGCCACAATGAACACTCGCCATGTGCCGAGCGCATGACGAAAGTTGCAGACGATCCTGGGGCAACAAGTGAGTCAGTGAGCACAGGTATGCGCTTGAACCCTGGCCGCGTGTGACGGGCGGGCCGTGGCTGGGCTGGGGCTGGTCTGGGGCTGAGGGGTCGCTGGTCGAGACACTTCCGCTCCCCGCGTCGAAGCCCGCAAAAAGAGCAAATATTATGGACTGTTTTGGGGACTGTGAGAGATGGCTGTGGAGCGGGAATGGACTGGACTTGTGGTGGATGTTGGGTTTTACAAATGTCCAAACTGAGGCCCACGAGCCAAATGCGCCCTCTGGTCCGTTGTCCTGGCCTCTGCCTCGCTAACACACTATATCATAGACATCGGGTCAATGTTTTCTTGTATAGCTGAATTCACAACAGTAGTTATCTCAGAAAACCTTAACAAAACTCGTTGTTTGAAATCGTCTCAACACAGATCAGTGAGATAACAGTTAAAGGAGCAGGTATGTTAAAAAGCTGCGTAAGTGGTACTGCAGCCTATCACCACACTCCCTGGACTCAGGTAGCCAGATATGCAGACAAAATCCCCCCCCCAGGGGGGGGGCTGGGACCATAATATCTGAATAGACAGAGTAATCCTGATTTTATTTCCTTGTTTTGTCGTTTTAATCATTTGAAAACCATAACAAGAAGCTTTTTTAGTTCTGCTCCACATGGTGCTTTACCCCCTGAGATTAGCTTGACGCTGTGAGTTCTGACCAACACGGATCACGGACTTCTGATTGGTAAATCAGTGGAGGGCGGGGGGACATTGAAAGAAATCAATGACAAGATTTAGGGGCTGAAAATACTATTTGAGAAATTCACATGCTGAACTATTGGTTATCAGTTTTAAAGAAGTATTTGTAGTTAGTAGGTTTTATTAAGCCTTTTCACAGATTAGGGCCTCTGTTCTCTAACACACATATCATAGAAAACTCAATGCAATTCAATGTTATTCTTGTATTGCCCTAAATCCCAACCGTAGTTATCTCAGAGGGACTTAGCAAAACCGTTGAAGTAACCAACACAGATCAGAGATTCAACAGATACAGACACAAAAAATACAGAAACATCAAATTGTTTTAAGAGTGAGTTACTAACCAATTCTCAACTCTGTATTCAAAATCCAGACATATCAATCTGTGGCTAGCAAGGTAAGCTGATGGATGGGAGACGGGCTTCTACATGTCTTTCGACCATATCTGTTCTAAGAACAATAAGTCCTGGACTGTGATTGTTTTTTTATTTCAGAGTTTTTTCAGCGGGAGGGAGAGCTTTGTAAGAGGAGCCTTGTGCGACACATCAATACTGACTTCATTTATGTTCATATCTAGAGCAGTTATGTGTTTGTTTACTGCTGGTCTGTTTAATGTAGTCATTTCCTGATTGAGTGCTGTCGGTCCTCAGCAGCTGCTGATGCGGGTGTCGGTATCGATTCTGTTATTCATTGTATATGTCACGTTTACTAATGACTAAAACGAGACTTCGATTGGCTCTTGGTTGTTTACTTCTCCCTTTGCTCCTCGGCCTGTGCAGAAAGGCCACAAACGAATCAAAAACAGTTTTTCATCTGGTGGTCGGGCCCCTGGACTTATACTAGGTCTGTTAAACTACAGTGGTCCTATTACTAAAAATGGTTGGGACACACAGTGTTAAAAGGGAAGGTCATGTTTTTCTTTTACATCCACATTATTGAATGATGTGTTGTTTTCAAAACAGTGTGTATAAACAAATTAATTAACAAATCACATTTCAAATCTGTTATTCTTAGGTAAAACTACAATGGGCCATATCCAGCAAACTATTGAATAAAAGTTTTTTGTTTAGATACTAGGTCTGCGAGAGCAGCCTGAGCGGGTGTCTTTTGACGATAATTAATAGTTTTTAAAAAAATACCGTATTTTGTCTTGGTGGTCGAGCCTATTATTTAAGACTGAAGTTTTGAGTATCATAGGGACACTGGTTCATTGTCAAAATATCATGAATGGTGAATGAGTGGAAGCTAACGGTTTTAAGCTAACAAATCCAGGGTTAAAACGGTTTAGCTGTGCAGACAAAATGAAGTATTTTTGTATCTATTTTTAAGGCACTATGATTTTCCTGATTTTGTCTAAAGATTTTATGATATATGCTATACTGGGATATTGGTTGTGGGCGTTTGTGTGGCCTTGTGTAGGAAAGAAAGACGCTCATTCAAATCTAAAAAACATAAAAATAAATCTAATAAAATAGATAGAGCATTATTATTTTTAAAGAATCATTAGAGTAAGATCACAATGAATATGACAAATGTCCCCTCCGGCCAGACGTGATTATGGGTCTATTGGGAGTTCAAAAACCGCTAATCATGCTGGAACTAACTGTACCCTGGAGGAACAAAGGGAAGTATGAGAGAGGCTTCGTGTGTTAAGTACCAGGAGGTGGTTTGTGGGGAGTGCAAGGGGCAGAGGCTGGAGGTGGTTCAGGTATGAGGGTGGAGAGGATAGCATCGGCTGGAGAGGGTTTTAGAGGCTGGAGGAGGATAGAATCTGTGAGAGGGTTAAGAGGCTGGAGAAGGTTCGAGGTTGGAGGAAAGTGCTTAAGCTTTATAGAATCCGATGCAGAGGTTTTGGTTCTTCCCAGACTGGAAGGCAGAGACAAGAAGAGGCCCGCAATCTGGGAAGCGAAGCCAAGTAACTGGCTATGAACAGATACATTTATTTGCCATATGCAGTAAAACCACATCCAGTGAGCCCCCAGACAGTGACCTTCTTGCGAAAGTATTCGGGCCCTTGAAACTTTCGCTTTTTGCCACTGTTCAGGCTTCAAACTAAATGGATTTAAAACATATTTTTTCTGTCCAAGATCAACAACAAGTGGGACACAACGTGGAAGTGGAACGAAATTTATTTGGATAATTTAAACTTGTTTTTTAAAAATAATAACTAAAAAGTGGGGAGGTGCAAAATTAGTTGGCACCCCCTTGCGCTACGCTTCTGTTTGTTGGGTGTTGAGGCAGCCTGTGGTTTAGACGTGAAGTGTTTGCAAGAAAAATTATTTATTGAAAACCAATTAATTAATTGTCACATGTTTTTTCATAGATTCCTTACATTGTATTGCATGGACACAGAGAGCTCATACCCTCTCTCAGCTATACATACTTACACACCTCTCCTGTCTCGTATTACATACATACACACCTCTCTAGACTGCAGTATAGACCCTCTCTCGGTCTCAGAATACATACAGACCTTCAGTCTCAGTATTTTCAGTGCCCTTGCTAAAGTATTTGGCCCCCCTTGAACCTTTTCAAACATTTCGGCCATATTTCAGGCTTCAAACAAAGATATAAAAAATTAAATGTTTTGTCAAGAATCAACAACAAGTGGGACCACAATCGTGAAGTCGGAACGATAATGTATTGGATAATTTAAACTTTTTTAACAAATAAAAAACTGAAAAAGTGGGAGCGTGAAATATTATTCGGCCACCCTTGCGCTAATATTTGTTGCGCCACCTTTTGCTGCAATTACAGCTGCAAGTCGCTTGGGGTATGTCTATCAGTTTTGCCACATCGATGAGACTGGAATTCTTGCCCATTTCTTCCTTGCAAAACAGCTCGAGCTCAGTGAGGTTGGATGGAGAGTTTTACGTTTGTGAACAGCAAAGTCTTCAGCTCTTTCCACAGATTCTCGATTGGATTCAGGTCTGGACTTTGACTTGGCAATTTTCTAACACCTGGATACGTCTATTTGGTGAAACCATTCCATTGTAGATTTGGCTTTATGTTTTGGGATCATTGACACTGTTGGTAGATAAATCTCCGTCCCATAGTCTCAGGTCTTTTGCTGGAATCCAACAGGTTTTCTTCCAGAATGGTCCTGTATTTGGCTCCAATGTTTTTGTATCCAAATCCGGCCTTTAAACTTCTCCACAACCTGTATCTCGGACCAGCTCTGGCGGTGTTCCTTTGTCTTCATGGTTCTCTCTGCGCTTTTAAAAAGAACCTGGACTATCAAAGAGCAAGGTGCATTTATACGGAGACTTGATTTCACACAGGTGCATTCTATTTATCATCATCAGTCATTTAGGCAACATTGGATCATTCAAAGGATCCTCACTGAACTTCTGGGACTGAGTTTGCTGCACTGAAAGTAAAGGGGTCCGAATAATATTGCACGCCCCACTTTTTCAGTTTATTTGTTTAAAAAGTTTGAATTATCCAAATAAAATTTCGTTCCACTTCACGATTGTGTCCCCTTGTTGTTGGATTCATGACAGAAATTAAAATTTTTATACTTTATGTTTGAAGCTTGAAATGTGGCGAAATGTTGATGAAAGGTTCAAGGGGGCTGAATACTTTCGCAAGGCAATGTATATTACAGCTTGTGGAATTAAGCTGGTATCACATCCGACGTCCTAGTGAGCAGCTGGATACACTGGCTTTTCAAGGGACAAGGAGAGTCCTTACATTACTCCTAAAGAGCTGGTTTAGGAGTCTGGATTTCAAAAAGAACATTCTACATCCTCTCTCAGAGCGGGCATCTCTCTCTCTGGATCTCCCTTAGTTTCTTCTGTGGTTTCTCTCTCTAATTTCATCTGCTCTCTCTCTCTCTGGTCTCTCCGTTCTTTGTCTGTGATGTGTAGAACCACACAGTCACAGAACCATCAAGCAAACTTTCAAATGGTGCAGCGATTATTTAATAAAACTTTGCCTTGTGCATAAACTGGTGTATATATAATAAACTTGCCTCTCGTTAAAGGGAGAGCTCTAAACAAGGTGGTCCGGCTTAGCTAAAATGACAGTAAGCTGCTGGTTAGGAGGCTGTCTTATGAATCTAGCCCATATAAGTGTGAAAAGTCAAGGCTCGTCCCCATGCCTTCCATATATACTTCAATATTTGGTCCAGTTTTGGGTCGGTCCACTGGAAAACATAAGCAATCATAATTCAGAAAGAATGTTCAATCCAACTAATGTGAAACTAGTCATTAATTAAAGATACCTTCATTAGTATTAAAAAGAATGATAAATGAAACCCACTTATTTCTTTCGGCCCCTGACCAGCCCTTTCATTTTTTTATCCGGCCCTCAACCAAAAATAAGTACGAACCCCTGATCTCTACCTCTGAATCGGAAGACATGGTCTTTGAATCTTCGGTGGCTCTTGCTAACCCTTGACCCCCAACCGGGAACCCGGGGAAAAAGCCCTGTTCCAGCTTCTTCCCCCCAGGAGAAAGTTATTGTTTCCTTTGAGATCCGCGCCATGCTAAACCTATTCCTTCCCACGAGTTGTTATTAGACCTGAACTATGCACATGGTTGTTCTAGCACTTCTTTACTTCTAGTATAGGCTCGTTTTTTAAGCATCGCGACAATTGCTTTACCATGTAGCCGTTAACTTGGTTTTGCGACTTTGTGTTTTTTTTTTTTTTTTTTGCACTGCTGAGGCGTTTCTTCACAGAGGAACTATTAGTTTGTCAATGGGTTCAATCTTTTTTTTTTTTTTGCCCAGACAGATACACAAACAGCAGATATCTGGAGGACATGTCCGATTCGTGCAACAAACAGATCAGAGAATCAAAACGGTTCATACAGAAGACAATGTGATGACAGAAAAAACACATAGAGCCATTGTTCCATAAGGGGCAGAGACCAATGTCCAGATTGGTTTTTTTTTTTTTGTTCCTTTATTGAACACCATGTGACCACAAATTCCAAAGCAAAGTATTTTTTAACATCCAGGCAATGAGCTAGAAACTATGAATAATAAAAAGTAAATAATGTACGAAAAAAAACATAAAACAAGTAATGTGTCAGGTGTTATGTTATTTGTTATGTTTGGTGTGTAATAAATGTACCGCAGAAATGGTAACAGACAGTCTGTAAGTTGTAGTTGAATGTCGAGTTTTTATGTTCTCGCTGTTGTCTATAGGTTTCCTCCAGGTGCTCCGGAATTCCAACTCACCACCACTAAAAACATGTCTAAAGTCCCCCCATAATACCTTCCCATACTCCACTCTCACACCATCTCTTGGAGACAAGCCACCCCTAAAAATGAGACCAATCTCAGTGTCCTGGGTTTAATAACATTACATTGTGTAAATAATAGCTATTCTGTGGTTTTTAAGCAGAAATCTAAAGAAAACTTGGGAATCTCAATATTTTTACATGTTTACATGTTTCCAGAGTCTTTGTAGGGTTCCTCCAGGCTGTTCGTTTCCCCCATCCACTTTTAAACATGTGCAGTGTTCAGGGTTGAGTTGATGTTGTGTTTATGGTGCGAGTGTGGGTCTACAGATGGAATTAGTGACAAAGAGAGAGAGGGCGAGAATGAGAGAGGGGAGAGAGGCAGGGAGGAGAGAGAGAGAAGGAGAGAGAGAGGGAGATGAGAGTGACAGAGAAAGACAGAGAGAGAGATGGGAGGGAGAGAATGATGAGACAGAGGCAAAGAGAGGAAAGGGGAGAGTTGAGTGATTAAGGAGAGAGAGGGACGAGAGACAGAGAGAGAAGTAGAGAGAGAAGAGGACCAGGACAGAAAGATCGAAGGAGGAGAGGAAAGGCGAGGAGCGGAGAGACAGAGAACAGATGAGAGAAGAGAAAAAAATAGGCCACAAATAAACAACCAAGAGAAAAGAGAGAAAAGAAAAAGAAGAAGGAGAGAGAGAGAGAGATTAAAGTGAGACAGAGAGAATAAAGAGAAAGAGAGAAAGAGGGAGAGCGAGAGGATAAGGAGAGTGGGGAGATAATTAGAGAGGGAGAGACAGAGAGAGGAGAGGGAGATATAGAGACAGAGAAAGAGAGAGAGAGAGGACTGAGACAGAAAGATAGAAAGGAGAGAGAGGGAGGGAGAAAGAGACAGAGAGAGAGAGGGAACGAGACAGAGACAGAGAGAGAGAAGGAGAGAGAGATAGAGAGACAGAGAGAAATGAGAAAGAGAGAAAGGGGAGATAAGGAGAGAGATGGAGAGAATTAGAGAGGGAGAGACAGAGGAGAGAGACATAGAGACAGAGAGACAGAGAGAGAGAGGGGAATGAATGAGAGAGGCAGGGGAGACAGAGAGAGAGGGAGAGTAGGACAGAGAGGAGAGACAGAAAGATAGAAAGGAGAGAGAAAGAGGAGAGAGGGAGGGGAGAGACGAGAGAGAGGGAAAGAGACAGATAAGATTAGACAGAGAGAAAAAGAGAAAAGAGAGAAAGAGGGAGAGAGAGCGATAAGGAGAGGAGGGAGAGTGACAGAGAGAGAGACATAGAGACAGAGAGAGAGGGAAAGTTGAGAGAGGGAGGGGGGTCAGGGAGACAGATAGAGACAGAAAGAGCATGAGAGTGAGGGAAGAGACAGTTTTAAACATGTGCAGTAGTTCAGGTTGACATGTTGTGTGTTTGTGGTGCGAGTGTGGGGACCTACAGAGGAAATTAGCCACAAAAAGGCTGGTTTATTGACAGTCACTTCGGTTCTTTATTACACACTGCCCCATCCGAATTATAGAAATAATACAAATACAAAACAAACCTATGTGTTGAGGGTGCAAAACCGCATTCCGTTCACCAGTCTTCCTTTGATTTTGAATGGGAGTTGAGTTTATAAAAATGAAAAGTGGCACATGTGAAATATTTAAGGCCCCGCTCTGAGTGCCAGAGTCTGTCTGCAGAACTTTGGCTCTCTGCCCCTGGGTTATGGTCCTTTTCAGGGGTTGGTTGGTGTCCAAAGCCGTCTGAGCAGGTGTGGTAATACTCTCCTATGTGCAGGTAATGACATGACGGTTATGGGTTTATACATGATTTTGCATATTCTGTCATTGCCGTTTAAATAAAGACTGGAGGGTTAAGGTTAGCGAAGGAGGGATTTCTCACAGACAAGTACAGAAACGCAGAGACAGAGAAGAGAGGGAGAGTACGGAAAGACGAAGGGAGAGAGAGACAGAGGATGAGAGGGAGAGAAAAAGGGGCAGAGAGATAGGTGGACAGAAAGAGGGAAGGAGAGAGACGAGAGGGAGAGAAGATGAGGGGAGGGAGAGAGAGGCAGAGAGACAAGTGGGAGAGGAGCGCGAGAGAGTGAGAGAAGGATGAGAGAGAGAGAGACAGAGAGAAGTGAAGTGAGTGAGAGAGAGAAGGCGAGTCCCCCCAGGGGGGAGAGAATGAGAGAGGGAGGGGAAGAGGAAGGTGAGATAGAGAAAGGAGGAGAGAGGGAGGAGTAAATGATAGAGGAGAGAGAAAGAGAGAGAGAGGGAGAGAGGGGAGCAAAAAACTAGCTCAAGGGGCAAACAGGGTAACGTTTTGAAAAGACGCTTCGGGCGGTGTATGCACAGTCCACACTCAATACTGTTGAGTGTGTTGTGTAGTAGTTGTAGGTTGTGTATTCGTGTATTTGTGTAGTTGTGTAGATGTATTGCGCGGCGGAACAGAGGATCTTGAACATGTTCTGGATGGACTTTCCAAAGCTCGTCAGATCTCCAGTGCATCTTCTCAGTCGGGAGAGCGACGGACTCTCGTTACTGGATATGTGAGGACTCATTTTTATCAATGGTTTAGATGGGGTCGCTGTATCGTACCTAAAAAACTTATATTTAAAATCTAATTCGACTTAATTGTTTCTTTTATAGCCCTAAAATAAAAGCTTCCACATGGACGGCGCTGGAAGAATTAGTATTAGTTAAACCGTGGGAAAAGTACTGGGGGGGGGGTGACATGAGTTGCCATGTCGGGCTTGTCGTGGGCCATGTCCGTTCGGTCTCACTGGTTCTAAAAGCGTTATCAGATGGGTCAGTCCAGATCCAATGGCAGTGTTACTCACACACTCACGCAGACACACACACACACACACACGCACGACAGACACACACACACACACACTCACACCACACACACACCAAACACACACACACACACACACAAACACGCACGCAGCCACACACCACACACACACACGTTTCACACGCTCCGCACACATACGTACGCACACACAGCCGAAGATAACATACTTCGACAACAGATATGATATGAGTTGTGATGGTCTTCCTCGTCATTTGCACTCTCAAAGGAGTTTTATAGCGTTTTGTTTTCATGCAGGCGTAAAAGCTAGTTTTATAGTGCACTTACTTTACACACACCAGGCAATTTTCCCGGGTTTTAGTTTTGTAATTGTAAGTTCGCTGATAAACGTATGTAAATCAGTGGTCTGCATAAATTGTGACTTTGTTTATGTCTCTGATATTAGTTACACACCGTCATTAGGCATTGACGGGTCCATTAATCTATTAAGCCAACAGCGGTCTGGTAGACCGTATGATGTGGGGAAAGAGCTCCAGAGGGCCGCAGAGAAACGAAAATCAGGCCACGTGAGGCCCCTGCCCCACCGTTTGCCCGCGTCCAGTTAGTTTCTACCTGTGATGAGTGCTGTTGCAAAACAGTGATTGATTAAAACTGTCAAATTTACAACAAGTTCAGGCGGACTGGTTCAATTGTTTATTTAAACTTATTAAATTATTTTTGCATATAGCCTTTTGAACCGTGACTACACACCGTACACCTAGTTTATTTATGATTCCAAATGAATTTCCAATTTTCTTGGGTTATTTAGGCTCAGAGACGAAAACAAACTTCCTTCAAAGACAGTCACATGTCCTGAAACATTAACGAATAATCAATATTTTCTTATGGCTCTGTGCATGGTTCTAATTCAAACAAATATCATCCCGGGGGCAAGATATTTATTTGCGGGGGCCAGATCTGGCTCCATGGGCCTGGATTTGACACCCGGTTTTAAAGGGTTAAAGTCGGATATTCGGATTAAGTTAAGTGAAGTCAATTGGAGTTATCTGGAATCGCTTTTTGGTTATTTTCTGCTTGAGGGAACAACTCTGACTGATGTTGCCTCAACAGAAACTTCTTCCAATGGGGGAGGGCACTCGTGGCTATTGTCCTAAGAAAAGGGGCAGCCCTAGATTGATCAAACGCAACATCGACGTGGTCCTGATTTCACCAAGATAAGACTTTAGGAAACAAAGGTGAGAGGTATTTCATATGAAGAAGTAGATTTTAGCTTTAATTAGGTTACAGTCCTCCAATATACACTGACACGATGGACACACCACAGACACACACTGACAGACCAGACCACGCACAGAGACAGGACACGTACACAGACACAGGGGCACACCTGTACGCACACAGAGACAGACACACATTCCCACAGACACACACACACACACACACTCACACACACATGAACCATAAGGCTAATGTCCAGTGAAGCCATGGTTCCAACAGCTTTATCTGCTCGAAGCATGTAGAGATATTTCAAAAGTCGTCATCACAGCAGCACCTCACAGTCTATCAGAGACTTTGTACAGAAAGATTAGAGAGGTGTGAGTTAGTATACTGAAGAGGTCTGAATGTATACTGAGGCATGAGAGCGTCTGAGGGGTATACTGAGAATGAGAGGTCCTGTATGTTTACTGAGACAGTGGGTCTGTTTGTTATACTGAGACAAGGAGGTCTGTTTGTTTACTGAGACAGGAGGGTCTGTAGTGTAAATGAGACAGGACGAGGGTCTTGGTATGTATACTGAGGCAGGGAGATGGTCTGCGCTGTATGTTATACTGAGACATGAGCAGGTTATATGTTATACTGAGACAGGGAGAGGTCTGTATGTTCTACTGAGACAGGAGCGGTCGTGTAGGTTATACTGAGGAAATGAGGAGGTCTATTTGTATACTTGAGACAGGATGAGGTCTGGATGTTTACTGAGAAGGGATGATGTCTGTATGTATACTGAGGACAAGATAGGTTTGTCATGTATACTGAGACAGGAGAGGTCTGTATGTATACTGAGCAGGAGAGGATCGTTATGTATACTGAGGCATGAGAGGTTGTGTGGGATACTGAGACAGGATGAGGTCTGTAGTATACTGAAGCCAGGAGAGGTTGCCTGTATTACTGAGTCTAGAGAGGTCTGTATGTATTACTGAGACAAGAGAGAGGTCTGTATGTACTACTGAGACTAGAGAGGTCTGTATGTATACTGAGACAAGAAGAGAGGTATGCATGTATTACTGAGACTAGAGAGGTCTGTATGTATACTGAGACAGGAGAGGTCTGTTGTATTATGAGACAGAGAGGTGTGGTTGTATGTATATGAGAGAGGTACTGTGAGCTCTCTGTGTCCATCAAATTCAATGTAATGGTATCTATGAAAATTTGTGCATTAATTAATTGTTTTCATAAAAATATTTCTTGCAAACCACGGTACTAAAACCAACAGGCTGCTCCACACCACAACAAAGTGTTACGTCCTGCACATGTCACCTCCTGTTTTGAAAGTTATCTCACTTAAAAGAGATTTAGTTCACTTGATATCAGCGCAGCGCTAACCCATGGCAGAGATTACAGTCCGATATTCTCTAGTCTAATAGAAAGTGGATGAATGACACGTGTAAAACATGCAACCGCTGGGGACATATCCACAACACACTGTTGCTAAACAGTCTGATCGGTGGTTGGAGGAAAAACCTCATCGAACGTCTTTAAAACATGGACACGTTCATTTAAAGGTATACAGGAGGATTTTCTACTTCCGGTGGATCATCATGGACTAGTGGTCTCCCAACTGTCAATCATTCTGGGTGATACTGGTGATACGTGCTCGTCCAATAAGACCAGAGAGTTTTTGGTTCAAAAAGTGGAGAGGGCGGTTTTCTTTGCTAAAATTGGAAAAAATCCTCTTCCACTTTTAAATGGCCCTAATCTGTCAAAAGGTCATAACATCATCAATCAATAACTCAACTTTAATTTGCCCCCCCCCCCCCCCCCCCCCCCCCCCCCCCCCCCCCCCCCCCCCCCCCTTTTAGAGCGCCTTTCCAAACAGGCAACACAAAGTGCCTCACAAACCATATCACATCAGGCATAAAAAAAACAACATTTTTTTTTGCCTGGTGTCTGTTTTTTTTTTTTTAAACACAGGACACCAACAAGAGCACAAGAAATATTAAACGTAAAAAAGATATCACTCAAGTAGATAAAAACCTCAAAAACTTCCACACTTGGGATTAGAATAATAACCAGCTATAGATGCATTAAAAAAAGACAAAAGTTTTTAACCTGATATGAAAACTTCCTGGGCAGCGCCTGTCTCACATTCTCCGGAAGACTGTTCCAGATCATGCTCTTTGCGAATACGTCTTTAACTGAATAAAAGTAATTCAGCAGAGATGTTTAGACTTCAAAATGGATTTACAGGCCAATAAAATCTTGTTCTTGTTTTCATTTCACTGTCCCGCCCTCCACCGTTTCACCAATCAGGAAGTTTGGATCAGGGTTAAGATTACATTTAGCCCATATTGACTTTTCATCACTTATTTCAGTGTAGGTCCTCTTCTCTTGTCGTTGGCTAGAAAAAAATAAAATCACCTCCAACACTGCAGGACCTAATCGAAAACCTCCCTCTTGGCAAAACATACCAATTCCACCTGGAAGCTTTCAAGTCATGTGCCGAAATGATATCACGGCAGCTCCATATCCTATGTTGGACAGTTGTAATTCCCTTGCATGCAGCATTGTATGCAATCTCAGACAGTTGTACATGTTCATGTAGCTACATTGCACTGGGGAGCGGTCGGTGACGTGCCAAGTATCCGTGCATTCGGGATTTCTGGCGTGGCCCGGGTTCCAAGCTCTTTAACATGAGGCTCTCAAAAACCCCCAAAAATGGTGTAGGAGTGGGAGGGGCCAGGCTAACCCGCTCCAACAAGATTTATTTCCCTTCTCTTTAGTGTTTAAGCGCAGGTGAGTAAATAAAACTTTACTATACGCGTTGGCCTGCCCGTTCCACTAAAGTATCGAGTAGCAGACGTTCTTTACGCGTCAACGTAAAAAAAAAGCAAAAAAAAAAAGCAATTGAGTGTAATTAGCGGCTCTTAGATTTCAGAACAGAGACGTGAACGGTTTCCTTCTTGTTGCTGGAAATATTTAATTACGGATTGGAAGCGATGTGATGGAGGTTTGATAAGAGGAGTCATGGGGAAATCGAGAGCACAACACAAGGACTCCCAGAGCAGTCAATTTGACCGGCTTTTAGTTGTTGCAAGGGTAAGAATTATCAACGTATGTACAAAGGTGGTTTCTCCTTCTTTTTCTCATGTAGGTTATTTCTATGTCATTTTTTTTATGACATAATTTTATGAATGTGTGTATGGAGAGATTTTTGGTTTTTAATAGAAAGGTTTTTATTATAACTTTTGTAACTTAAATTGTAATTTATGGCTTGGTCAAGTATCCCATCTACTAAAAAAAACTAGACTGCTGCTACACCGGTACAAGTGTGAGGAGATTTTAATAACACTTTTAAGGAACTTTTGTTAAAGTTTAAACCTCACATTCTATCAATGTGCAGAAGCAATACTTTTCCTTGTTTTGTCTATCTGAAGGCCAAGCTACATGGCACTGTGGCAGCTTGCTGTTTGGAGGTACCTTGCCTCCGCTCTGTATAATACACTTGCATTCTGTGTTAGTGTTGTTCGTGCTGTCTCTACCATCGAAAATAAAACATGTCTATCTGTCTGAATGAAAGACGCGATCCCAGTGGATATGCATCTTCTTCAGGTGGGGGAAGATGCGGGCACATTGTCTGTAACATCTACCGAACAAGAAGATACTTTTTTTTTTACACAAAAAGTGTTTTTTTTTTTTAAGCCAAAAACTGGGAAACCTCAAGATAACCCATGCATCTGGTAAGCAGCACTTGGACAATCTGCACAGCTTCTCTGATTCCACTCAGCTGTGAGCTGCTGAGACATGGACCAATCTACAGCGTACTCTTTTGCATGGACAGATTTGGAACAATTGCGATTTCTGAATTTTGGGACTAATTTGGACTAAATTGAATTGCTGAAATCTGGACACTGAAGCTGAACGTTGTGAATTAAAGACACGTCACAGAAGAATTCATGCTCGACAAATGCAGCCTGAAAGAATCAACACAGAGAAGTGCGAGAGACTGTTTTCAAAGCAATATCTGGAACCATCGAGCTGATGAAGTTTTGTATTTTACATGAAGATTGTTGACATTTTTATGAAAGATCTGTACATGTTTTATGAGTTTTCTGAGTTTTTGAGATATTCTGAGTCTGGGTTTTTGAAGTACCGAGTTAAGTATGTGTTATGATGTTATGTTGTGTTTATCGATACTGATGGTCACACGTTTGAATGCCTCGTCTGTATAATACACTTGCATTCTGTTGGTTCGTGCTGTCTCTACCATCGGGACAATTCAAACATGTCTTCTGTGCTGAATAATGACGCCTCCCAGACATGTCATCTTCTTCAAATGCATCTCTCATCTTGGCTAAGTTTATTGTGTAACACTGTTCTGTGAAATATAAATTCATACCAGTTTTACCGTTAACTCCCCGTTAACTTTTTGACCCGCTTCATTCATTTTGAATATGTACAAACTATTCCTGTGGCTGGTGAAAAAGGCCTTTTTCTCAGGTGCTAGTTGCACTATTAGCCGTTATAGCATTTGTTCACTTTCGTCAAAACTGTTTTTGCTGTTTTCACGTTATATTAAAACCTTAACCTGACATTACACCAGTTCATAATAAAAGTCACTATTGAATTCCACTGATTTGGGGGAGCAGTTCAAAAAGGCTGGATCTGGGCTAGTTCTGTTAGTTTCGATTCATAGTGTGTTGAAGTGAAGAGTGAGTTCACTGATGGTGCCTGGGAGAGGTATTGAAGTCCATACACAGGGCACAGACACTAGAATCAGTTTGTGTGAACATAGTAGTGGTAGAAGCACACAAAACGCACAACACATGAAAAAGATCCAGTGGGTCATGGTTGTCATGACTCCAAACCACTACATTTCAACAAATCCACAGCCCTCAATTCTAAGACACACAACTTTAGCCTAGGTACATCGGCGGCTGGGCAACTGATTATATCCGTCCGCCTATGAGTTGCTGCCCCGCAATCATCGACAATCTGACGAAAACGGGCAACTCCAGTAGCAGACCAGTCTCGGAATAACGCGCGTACATCGACAGCAACTGGCCTCATATACGTGTGGTTACAGACATAAAAATGTTGCGGGCTTCGCAATACACCAATACAACATAGTTGTCGGAAACGTGGGGCATGGAGCCGCGCACTATCGGGTCATACTCCAATAACTGAGGATCAACTATTTGCGAAAAAGTAGAAACACGGGCAACTGACTGAAACTGGAGATCCGACTGTTACATCTCCAAGTTGTAAGAGCCGCGAACATCGGACGATTTCGGCACTGATCATCTACATATCTACTCTCAGTTGCCAAAAAGCCGACCCTTGCTCAAACTAGTTGTTCCCAGTTTCTGTTCGATGTTACACTAGCTTAAGACACACACATGTATATGAGACAAAGATTGGTGATGTTGATTCTCGATACATGACCTGGAGCCCATCACTCTGACCCTCACCACCCAAACACTACACGTAAACACAACAGACGCACACTACAAGCACCACAAACAGGACACAACACACACTGACTGACCACAATCTGTAAAAGTGATCATTGTAGAATGTTTCTAGTTAGATTGTTGGTGAATGTGGATTCCCTCTGACCCTCGCAGACACAGATGACGGGCTGCGGTCCCTCTGCAGACGCGCCTCACGGCATTCAGGTCACTGGACTCAAGCGATGACGAGACCAATCTGAGAGATTTATCTGTGTCGGTGGGTTCACCCTCAATGCCCGTTACAGGCCATGAATTCGCCAATTAACGCAAATAGCTATTGGCACCAGACTGCCAGATGTGTAACATGGCACACTCTGCACACTGAAAGTACCTGACAAGCCACAAGTCAGTTTTGTCTGCTCTCAAGGGGGGCAGCGACAGATCAGAGGAATGCAGAGGTTAAAACTCACTGGAAACGGTGAGATTCATCAAGGATTAAGACATCCTTTATGCGTGCCCACTGTGGGGAAAATGTCAGTGTTGCATTATCAGCTACCAGAACAGTAGGCGAATGGGCGCACATACAACAATATAAATGAACAATAACTCATACTGAATTAAATAAAATCTCGATCTTTTGCATTATAAACAAGCATGTGCAGATACTGCATATCTCAGTACACAGTATATATAGCTGTATGTTTACATCTGTAAATGTAGCTGCATGAGGCTCTGGTTTCACAGTGACACCATGGTTCTGTATTGCACATTCAAGGAATATTCAGATTATTATTGCTCAGATGAGATAAAGCTTCAATAACTTGGAACTATTTGATCCTCTCATCTGTTGTGGAGAAATCTTCAACTTTGTATTGCCCTCCGAGACGACACATGCTAGTGATTTTAGGCCCATTACACCAAAATAAACGGGATTGAATTGAGATGAACCGCCACCGTTATGTCACGCCGTGTACCCGCTGGTGTTATGTGGTCAATTCTCTGCTCGCCTCAGGAATGCAGCTCCTCACAAGCAGAACCTCACATCGCAGCTCACCAATATCCCCAGATGGGAATTGTTTAAAAAAAAGCACGCACAATAAACCGCGGGAAGGAAACCATTAAATTCAGGCTTTAATATAAGGAGGAAAAACCCGGTTTGCCAGGGTGTGGATTGACGGACGAAAAAAACTTCCCGGCTTTTGGTTTTGAAGACAGATCCTAATCTTGTGTTTTTCAAGATACAGCGGCGGAGTCTTCGGACAGAGATGTCACAGACGAGGCCTGGGTAAAAGCCGAGAGCACTTGCACATTTTAAAACTGCAAATGAGATTGGCCGTGTTGTTGCACGATGTCATTTGCCCCAGATCCTTCCCCTTTTGCTTATCTTCTACACATGGTTGGGGCTAAGTTATCGCGCTAGCAATTGTTAAACCAGGCACGAATATGACTGGTTCACGCTTGGCTATTAGCTGGCATATGCTAACACGGAGGGTCCCTATTCAATTTATCAGCGTCTGCAGCCAGGAACCACTTCAACTGCTGTAGTTTGGAAACGTTTCAATATAAATGAGTGAAGGTGGTTTAGGATTCATTTTCGTTTTTGAAAATAATGTAAGAATTTGCAATTACAGGAACCATGTTGTCAATGGTGAAACCAGAAGCCTCTGCTGCTAAATGTAAGATGAAAAAATACAGCTATATTATTGTACTAGAATGATGCTGTATCGTGCAATTGCTTGTTTATTAATGCAAAAGTTAGAGATTTTATTTAATTATCAGTATTTAGTTATTGTTCATTTATTTGTGCTATGTGCTCCTCATTCCTCCTGTTCTGTAGTGAGATGCACAACACTGACATTTTCCCCACAGTGGGACGGCATAAAGGATGTCTTAATCTTGATCTGAATCTATCCGTTTCCCATGTGAGTTTTAACCTCTGCATTCCTCTTGATCTGTCGTGGCCCCCTGTGAGAGCAGACAAAAAAACTGACTTGTGGATTGTCAGGTACGTTCAGTGTGCAGAGTGTGCCATGTGACACCTCTGGCAGTCTGCCAAAAGCTAATTGCGTTAAGTTGGCGAATGTCACGCCTGTAACGGGGGCTTTGAGGGTGATCCCACCGACCACAGGATTGCAAGCTCTCAGATTGGTTCGTAATCGCTGTGTCCAGGGACTGAAGTGCACGTGAGGCGCTGTCTGCAGAGGCTCGCAGCCGTATTCTGTGTCTGCGAGGGTCAGAGGGAAATCCACATTCACCAACAATATAACTTAGAATCATCTCTACATGTTCACTTTTACAGATGTGTGTCAGTCAGTGTGTGTGTGTCTGTGTTGTGTTGCGTGTGTGTGGTGTCTGTGTGTGTACGTGTGTGTTTGTGTGTGATGAGGGTCAGGTGATGGGTCCAGGTCATGTATCGAGAATCTACATTCACCAATCTTTGTCTCATTATACATTGTGTGTGTCTTAAGCCTAGTGTAATTCGACAGAAACTAGGGGACAAACCTAGTTGCAAGGACGGCTGTTGGCATCTGAGAGAGATGATGGAGAGGATTCAGTTGCCGATTCCGGTCGATGTGGCCGCTCTTACAACTGGTGATGAACAGGTCGGTCTCCAGTTTCAGTCAGTTGCCGTGTTCTATTTTCGTGGCAAATAGTTGTCCTCAGTTTTGGTAGTATGCACCGTGTGCGCGCTCCATGCACCGCTCCGACAACATGTGTGTATTGGTGTATTGCGAGCCGCACAGTTTTATGTTGACAACCACACTGTAGTTGATGCCGTTGCTGTCGATGTACGCGCTGGTATTCCCGGAGATGGTTGCTACTGGGAAGTTGCCCGTTTTCGTCAGATTTGTCGATGTAGTGCGGGGGCAGCAACTTCATATGCGAGGATATTATCAGGTGCCAGCCCGATGTCCGCTAGGCTTAAGAGTTGTGTGTCTTAGAATGAGGGCTGTGGGATTTGTTGAAATGTAGTGTTTGAGTCCATGACAACCATGACCACTGGCTTTTCATGTGTTGTGCGTTTTGTCTGTGCTTTACCACTCTATGTTCACAAAATGATCTAGTGTCTGTGCCCGGTGTATGGACTTCATACCTCTCCTGACACCATCAGTGAACTCACTCTTCACTTCTCACGAGATTCTGAAACTACAGACTCCCAGACCAGCATTTTGGACTGCTCCAAATCAGTGGATTCAATAGTGACTGTATTTGAACAGGTGTAATGTCAGGTTTAAGGTTTTAATATAACGTGAATACCAACAATAACAGTTTGACGAAAGTTGAACAAATTGCTAACTGCTCATAGGGACAAGCACTGGAGAAAAAGGCCTTTCACCGCACAGAATGTTTTGTCCAATATTCAACAAGAATGAAGCGCGTCAAAAATTAACGGGGAGTTAACAGGTAAAACTGTAGATTTATATATTCACAGGGAACAGTGTACAATAAACATTTAGCCAAGAGGAGAGATGCATTTGAAGATAGATGACATGTCTGGAGATTGCGTCTTTAATTCAGACAGAAGAATTGTTTTATTGTCGATGGTAGAGACAGCACTAACAACAGAATGCAAGTGTATTATACAGAGCGGAGGCTTTCACGTGTGACCATCAGGCTCGATAAAACAGCAAATACATCATAACTCAATACTTAAACTCGGTACTTCAAAAACCCAGAACTCTGAATACTTCAAAAACTCAGAAAACTCATAAAAATGTTCAGATCTTTTATAAAACTTGTCAACAATCTTCAGTAAAATACCAAACTTCATCAGTCGAATGGTTCCGAAATACTTGCTTTGGAAAACAGTCTCTCCACTGCTCAGTGTTGATTCTTTCAGCGCTGCATTTGTTTCGATGCCATGACTTCTTTGCCTTTATATATTATTATATATATATATAATTCCCCCCCCCCCCCCCCCCCCCCCCCCCCCCCCCCCCCCCCCCCCCCCCCCCCCCCCCCCCCCCCCCCCCCCCCCCCCCCCCCCCCCCCCCCCCACCCCCATTTATCTGACGTGTCTTTCAATCACACGTTTCAGCTTCAGTGTCCAGATTCAGCAATTCAATTTGTCCAAATTATGTCCAATTCAGAATACAATTGTTCCAAATTCTGTCCATGCAAAAGGGTCGCTGGTATTGTACATGTCTCAGCAGCTCACAGCCTGAGTGGAAATCAGGAGTGTGCAGATTGTCCAAGTGTGCTGGTCCCAGATGCAGGGTTCTCTTGAGGTTTCCCAGTTTTGGCTTAAAAACAAAAACAACTTTTTGTGTAAAAAAAGTAGTCTTCTGTTCTGTAGATGTTACAGACAATGCCCGCATCCTTCCACCACCTGAAGAGATGACATATTCTGGGATCGCGTCTTTCCATTCGGACAGAAGACTGTTTTATTGTCGATGGTAGAGACAGCCACGAACAACCGAACACAGAATGAAAGTGTATTATACAGAGCGGAGGCATGGAGACCTCCAATCAGCAGCTGCACAGTGCCATGTAGCTTGGCCTTTCAGATAGACAAAACAAGGAAAAGTACTGGCTTCTGCACATTGATAGAATGATGAGTTTAACTTTTAACAAAAGTTTCTTAAAAGTGTTATGATATCTCACACATTGTACCAGGTTGTAGGCAGCAGTGCTAGTTTAGTAGATGGATACATGGACCAAGCAGAATTACAATTTTAATTTACAAAACAAGTTTATAATAAAAACCTTTCTATTAAAACAAAAATCTCTCTATACACACATTCATAAAATAATGTCATAAAAAATATGACCATAGAAATAACACTACATGTATGAATACAGAAAGACCAACTTTGTACATACGTTGAGAATTTTTACCTTTGCCAAACACTAAAAGCCGTTCAAATTGACTGCTCTGGGAGTCCTTGTGTTGTTGCTCTAATTTCCCCATACTCTCTTATCAAACCTCATCTCATCGCTTCCAATCCGTAATTAAATAATTTCCCAACAAGAAGGACACGTTCTCGTCTCTGTTCTGAAATTAAGAGCCGCTAATTACAATTCAATTGCTTTTTTTTTTGCTTTTTTTTTAAGTTGAGCGAAAAACGGTCTGCAAAACTCGATACTTTAGTGAACGGCAGCCAACGCGTATAGTAAGTTTTATTTACTCACCGCGGCTTAAACACTAAAGAGAAGGGAGAATAAATCTTGTTGGAGCGGGTTAGCCTGGCCCCTCCCTCTCCTACCACCTGTGAGAGCTCTTGTTAAGAGCTTGGACCGGGCCTCGCCAGAAATCAACCGAATGCACGGAATCTTGGCACGTCACCGCTCCCAGTGCAATGTAGCTACCATGTACAATGTAAACTGTTGTGATTGCAGGACATGGCTTGCAGGGCAAAGGGAAAAAAATTAATTTTTACACTGTCACACAGAGGATATGGACGCTTGCCGTGATATCCTTTCGGCACATACTTGACAAGCATTCCAGGGGGAAATTGGTATTTTTTCCAAGGGGAGGTTTCGAGTTAAGGTCTGCAGTGTTGGGGAGATTTTTTTTTTTTTGCCATCGAAAGAGAAAGGTCCCACACTGAAAAAAGTGATGAAAGTCAAATAATGGGCTTAATGTATCTTAAACCCTGATCACAATCTCATGATTGGTGAAAGGTGGAGGGCTGGGACAGTGAAATGAAAACCAATAACAAGATTTAGCTGCTGTAAATCCCATTTTGAAGTCTAAAACATCTCTGCTGAATTACTTTTATTCAGTTTAATGAGTATTCGCAAGAGCATGATCTGGAACAGTCTTCCTGGAATGTGAGGACAGGGTCTGCTCTGGAAGTTTTCTAATCTAGGTTAAAAACATTTGTCTTTTCTTTAATGCACTTTAGTGTTTTATGTTTCTAAATCCCAAGTGGTAAGTTTTTGAGGTTTTTATATACTTGTGTAATATCTTTTTTACGTTTTAATATTCTTGTGCCTCTTTTTGTGTCTGTGTTTAAAAAAAAATAAACAGACACCCAGGCATATAAAATGTTGGATTTTTTATGCCTGACTGTGGTTTTATATGGTTTGTGAGGCACTTGTGTTTCTTGTTTGGGAAAGGCGCTCTACAAATAAAAGTTGATTTATTGATTGATGATTTATGATCCCTTTTGACAGATTAGGGCCATTTAAAGAGTTGCAGGAACGGATTTTTTACCAAATTTTTAGCAAAGCACGCTCTCCACTTTTGACCAACTCTCTGGTCTTATTGGACGAGCAGTCTCACCAGTATCACCAGAATGAAATGACAGTTGGGAGGACCACTAGTCTGATGATCGCCCGGAAGGTAGAAACATTTTTATCCCTACTGTATACTTTAAATGGAGTGTCAATGTTTAAAGGACTTCAGATGGGTTTTCAAAGCCACCGAATCAGATGTTGTAGCAATCTGTGTGTTGTGGATATGTCCCGCAGCGGTTGCATGTTTACACGTGTCAGTCATCACTTTCTATTAGATTAGAGAATATCGGGACTGTACATCTGCCATGGGTTAGCGCTGCGCAGATTACTCGATTGTGAACCATAAAATCTCTTTTAAGTGTGATAACGTTTAAAAACAGGAGGTGACATCGTGCAGACGTACACTTTGTTGTTGGGGTGGATGGCCCTGTTGTTTAGGACGTGTTTGCAAGAAAATTTATGAAAACATTAATTAATGCACACATTTTCTTAGATTCATTACTTGTATTGATTGGACCAGGAGAGCTCACACTCTCTCAGTATACATACATACACACCTCTCCTGTCTCAGTATACATACAGACCTCTCCTGTCTCAGTAACATAAGACCTCTCTAGTCTCGTATACATGCAGACCTCTCTCTATGTCTCAGATACATACTGAACCTCTCTGTCTCAGTATACATTCAGGACCTCTCTCTAGTTCTCAGTATACATACAGACCTCTCTAAGACTCGGATACATGCAGACCTCTCCTGTCTCAATATACATACAGACCTCTCTGTCCTCAGTATAACAAGACCTCTCATGCCTCAGTATACATACAGAACTCTCCTGTCTCAGTATACATACAGACTTCCTGTTCAGGTTATTCATACAAACTCTCTTGTCTCAGTATACATACAGACCTCTCCTGTCTCAGTATACATTCAGACCTCTCCTGTCCTCAGTATACATTATAGACCTCTCATGTCTCAGTTATACATACGACCTCTCCTGTCTCAGTATACATACAGACCTCTCCTGTCTCAGTATACATATAGATACCTCTCATGTCTCAGTATTACATACACGACCTCTCCCCCCCCATGTCTCAGTATACATACAGACCTCTCCTGTCTCAGTATACATACAGACCTCTCCTGTTCAGTATACATACAGACCTCTCTTGTCTCAGTATCCATAAGACCTCTGTCTCAGTTACATACAGGACCTCTCATGTCTCAGATAACTTGCAGACCTCTCATGCCTCCAGTCTATACATGCAGACCTCTCAGTATACATGTAGACTAAACCTCTCTTATCTTCTGTACAAATGTCTTGATAGACTGTGAGTGATGCTGTTGATGGTCTTTGAAAAATCTCTACACTTCTTCGAGGCAGATAAGCTGTTGGACCGATGGCTTCACTTGGACATTTGCCTTAGGGTCTGTGTAGTGTGTGTGTGTGTGTGTGTGTGTCTGTGGTATTGATGTGTCTGTCTCTGGCTGTGCGTACATGGGTGTATGTGTCTGTGTACGTGTCTGTCTCTGTGCGTGTCTGTCTGTCTGTGTGTGTCTGTGTGTGTCCATGGTGTGTGTATGATGTGGAGCTGTACCTAATTAAAGCTATTTCTTCATATGGAAATCACATCTCACCTTTGGATCCTTAAAGTCTTATCTGTGGTGAAATCAGACACGTCGATGTGCGTTGATCAATCTAGGGCTGTCCCTTTTTATGGACAATATCCACGAGTGCCCATCCCATGGAAGAAGTTTTCTGTTGAGGCAACATTCTGTCAAGTGTTGTCCCTCAACAGAAAATTAATACAAAAAGCGATTCAGATAACTCCAATTTGACTTCACTTACTTAAATCCGATATAAAAAAATTTTAAAAATATCAAACCGACTTTATCCTTTAAAAACCTGGGTGTCAAAATCAAGGCCCATGGGGAGCAGATCTGGCCAGAACAATGATATATCTGGCCCCCGGGAGGATATTTGGTTTGAATTAGAACCAGCACAGAGCCATAAGAAAATATTGGAGTATTCAGTTAATGTCAGGACATTGACTGTCTTTGAAGGAAGTTTGTTTTCGTCTCTGAGCTCTAAATAAACCAAGAATATTGGACCCCAATTCATCTGAATCAATAAATAAATTGGTACGGAGTGTTAGGTCTCGGTTCAAAAGGCTATATTGCAATAATTTAATATGTTTTAATAAACATTGAACCAGTCCGGCCTTGAGCTTGTGGTAAATTTGACAGTTTTAATCAATTCTTTAAGCAAAGCACCTCATCAACAGGGTAGAACTAACTGGACGCGGGCAAACGTGGGATGGGGGCCTCAGTGGACTGATTTTCGATTCTCTGCGGCCTCTGGAGCTCTTCCCAAAATGCATACTGTCTTACCAGACGCTGTTGCTTTAATAGATTAATGGGACATCAATGCCTAATGAAGGTGTGTAACTAAATATCAGAGTCATAAACAATGTCACAAATTATGCAGGGACCACTGATTTTACATACGTTTAGCAACTACATTTACAAAACTAAAACCGGGAAATTGCTGGTGTGGTAAGTAATGTGCACTATAAAACTAGCTTTTACTCATGCATGAAACAAACGCTATTAAAACTACTTTGAGAGTGTAAAATGACGAGGAAGACATCAAAACACTCTATCTATCTCTGTGTCGGAAGGTTTTTATTCTGCGGCTTTGTGTGGTACGTATGTGTGCGTGAGTGTGTACGTGTGTGTGTGTGTGTGTGTAGTCTGCTGCGTGGTGTTTGTGTGTGTGTGTGTGTGTGTGTGTGTGTGTGTGTGTGATGTGTGTGTGTGTGTGTCTGCGTGCGTGTGTGTGTGAGTGTGTGTCTGCGTGCGTTGTGTGTAAACAAGCTTGCCCTTGGATCTGGTCGACCCATCTGAGAACGCTTTTAGAACCAGTGAGACCGGAACCGGGACATGACCACGACATGACCAAGATGCTAACGCATGTCCCCCCCAAGTACTTTCCCCGTGTTTTTACTAATACTAGATCTCAGACCGTCCATGTGGGAGCTTTGATTTAGGGCTATAAAAGAATTACATTATGTCGAATTAGATTTTAAATATATGTTTTTTAGGTTACGGATACACGACTCCTTCATCTAAACATTGATAAAAATGAAGTACTCACATAGTCCAGTAACGGAGTCCGTCGCTCTCAGACTGAGAAGAGGCACTGGAGATCTGACGGCTTTGGGAAATCCAGCCAGACATGTTCAAAGAATCCTCCTGTTCCGCCCGCGCAATAACAACTACACAACTAACAAATTCACGATATACACAAACTACACTACTACAACAACCACTCAGACAGTATTGAGTGGGACTTGGCAGACACCCTGAAGCGTCTTTTCAAAAACGGTTACCTTGTTTGCCCCTTGAGCTATTTTTTGCTCCCTCTCTCTCCCTCTCTCTCTCTTTCTCTCTCTCTCATTCTTCCCTCTCTCGCTCCTTCTCTATCTCACTTCTCTCTTCCCCTCCCTCTCTCATTCTCTCTGTCTCGGCCTTCTCTCTCTCTCCTTCTCTCTCTCTGTCTCTCTCTCTCTCCTTCTCTACTCTCACCCTCTCTCTCTTTGTCTCTATGCCTCTCTCTTCCCTCCCTCTTCATTCTCTCCCTCTCTCTCTCTTCCCCTCTCTCTGTCCCCTTATCTCTCTGCCTTTTTCTCTCCTCTCTCTCTCTGTCCTTCTCTCTCTCTATCCGTCTCTCCTCTTTTCTCTGTCTATCTGTCTGGGATTGTCTGTGGAGAAAAACCTCCTCGCTCAACCTTACCTCCAGTCTTTTTTAAACGGCAATGACAGAATATGCAAATCATGTATAAACCATTAACCTCATGTCATTACCTGCTCATAAGAGAGAATTACCACACCTGCTATGGAGGCTTTTGGACACACCCTGAAAACCATCCCAGGGCAGCGAAGCCAAAAGTTCTGCAGACAGATCTGGGCACTCAGAGGCGGGGCCTTAAAATTCAGATGTCGGCCACTTTCAGTTTTAACTCAACCTCCCAGTCAAACAAAGGGAGAACTGGTGAAAGGAATGCGGTTTTGCACCCTCAACAAATAGGTTTGTTTTGTATTTGTATTATTTCTATAATTCGGATGGGGCAGTGTGATTAATGAACAGAAGTGACTGTCAAATAAACCAGCTTTTTGTGGCTTAATTTCCATCTGTAGTCCCACACTCGCACCTCCAAACACACAATCATTCAACCTTAACTTACTGAACATGTATAATCTGTCTTTCCCTTCTTTCTGTCTCTATCTGTCTCCCCCTCCTCTCTCATTCTTTCCCTCTCTCTCTGTCTCTATGTCTCTCTCTCCGTCTCTCCCTCTCTCTCCTACATCTCTCTCTCTCCCTCTTTCTCTCTTTCTCTTTTTCTCTCTGTCTATCTTTATCTGTCTCTTTCCCTCACTCTCTTCTCCCTCCCTTCTCTCTCCTTCTATCTTTCTGTCTCTCTCTCAGTCTTATCTCTCCCTCTCTCTCTGTCACCCCCTCCCTCTCTTCATTCTTTCCCTCTCTCTCTCTGTCTCTCTGTCTCTTGTCTCTCTCTCTGTCTTCCCTCTCTACTTCTCTCCATTCTCTCTCCTAACTCCCTCTTTCTCTCTTTTCTTTTTCTCTCTGTCTCTCTTTCTCTCTCACTTCTCTCTCTCTGTCTCTGTTCTCGGTTCTCCTCTCTCTCTCTGTCTTCTTTCTCCCTCCCTCTCTTCCTTCTATCTTTCTGTCTCTGTCTCTCACTCTCTCTCTTTCTTGGTCTCTTTCTTACCTCTCTCTCTCTGTCTCCTCCCTTCACTCAATTTATCTCCTTCTCTCTCCTTATCTCTCTCTCTCCCTCTTTTCTCTCTTTCTCTTTTTCTTCTGTTCTCTCTTTATCTCTCTCTCTCTCTCCTTCTTTCTCTGTCTCTTTCTCTCTCTGTCTCTGTTCTCTCTCTCCCTTCCTATCTCTCCTTATCTCTTTCTGTTCTGTCTCTCTCTCTCTACCTCTCTCTCTGTCTCTCTCCCTCTCTCTCCTTAACTCTCTCTCTCCTCTTTCTTCTTTGCTCTGTCTCTCATTCATCTCCCTCTTCGCTCTCTCTGTCTTTCTCTGTCATCTCTCTCTCCTCTCTCTCTCCTTCTCTATCTCTCCCTCCCGGCTCTCTCTCCCTCTCTCCTTATCTCCCCTTCTCTCTTTGTACTAATTACCATCTGTAGTCCCACACTCGCACCATACACACACAATCATTCAAACCCCTGAACTACAGCACATGTTTAAAGTGGATGGGGGAAAACCGGAACTCCTGAGGGAACCCACACAGGACCACTGGGAGAACATGTAAACAAGTAAAAATATTGAGATTCCGTTTCTTTAGATTTTCTTGCTAAAACCACAGAAATATCTATTGATTTAACTATGTATTTATTAAAACCAGGGACACTGAGATTGAGTCTCATTTTTAGGGGTGTCTTGTCTCCAGAGAGAGTGGGGTGAGTAGTGGAGTATGGGAAGGTATTGATGGGGGATTTTTAGAAATGTTTTTAGTGGTAGTGGAATTCGGAGCACCTGGAGGGAAACTATTAGACACAGCGGAGAACATAAAATATCGACATTCAACAAACACTACAGACTGATCTGTTACCATTTCTGCTACATTTATTATACAATACATAAAAATACATTAACACCTACACACTTAATCTTGTTTTATGTTTTCGTACATTATTTTACTTTTATTATATTCATATTTTCTTAGTCATTGCTCTGGATGTTAAAAATACTTTGCTTTGGAATTGTGTCACATGGTGTTCAAATTAAGGAACAAAAAAAAAAACCTTTCTGGACATTGGTTCTCTGCCCTTATGGTCCAATCGGCTCTATGTGTTTTATGTCATCACTTTTATTCTGTTTGAACCGTTTGATTATCTGATCTGTTGTTGGCGAATCGACAAGTCCTCCAAGATAACTGCTGTTGTGTTTTGGGCAAAAAAAAAATGATGAACCAATGACAAAAACTATTAGTTCTCTGTGAAGAAAGCCAGTGCAAAAAAAAAAAAAAAAACCACAAGTCGCACAAAAACACGTTCCGGCTACATGGGAAAGCAATTGTCGCGATGCTATAAAAATCGAGCGCTATACTAGAAGTAATGAAGTGCTAGAACAACCTGTGCTTAGTTCAGTCTAATAAACAACTCGTGGGAAGGAAATAGTTAGCATGGCGCTGATCTCAAGGAACAATACCTTTCTCTGCGGGGAAGAAGCTGGAACAGTGCTTTTCCCGGGTCAGGTTAGCTAGAGCACGATGATTCAAAGACTCCGATTTAAGAGGTTAGATCAGGTGTCTTTCTTAATTTTGGTTGAGGGCCGATAAAAAAATGAAAGGGCTGGTCAGGGGGCCGAAAGAATAATGGGTTTCATTATCATTCTTTTTATACCATGAAGGAATCTTATTATGAATTGTTTCACATTAGTTGGATTGAAAATTCTTTTCTGATTATGATTGCTTAAGTTACTGTGGAAGAACAAAAGGGACCAAATATTGAAGGTATATAGAAGGCATGGGGACGTGCCTTGAACTTTCACAATATGGGCTAGATCATAAAACAGCCTCCAGATCAGCAGCTTACTGTCACTTTTAGCTAACGGGACAACTTGTTTAGTGCTCTCCTTTAACAGAGGCAAGTTTATTTATATCACACAGTTTATGCACAAGGCAAGTTTTATCGCTGCACCATTGAAAGTTTGCTTGTTGGTTCTGTGACTGTGTGGTTTACAGCATCACAGACAAAGAAAGGAGAGACCAGAGAGAGAGTGAGCAGATGATTATTAGAGAGAGAAACCACAGAGAGAAACTAGAGGGAGACCAGAGGAGAGAGTTGCTCCGCTCTCCCCCGAGAGAGGAATTGTAGATGTTCTTTATTGAACCAGACCTCCTAAACCCAGTCTTTAGGATAATGAAGGACTCTCCTGGTCCCTGGAAAAGCCATGTTACAGCTTCTTCCCTAGGAAGTCTGGAGGTGATAACAGATTATTTCCACACGCTGTTATATACAGTGCTTGCGAAAGTATCATCACCTGAACCTTTCAACATTTCGCCACATTTCAAGCTTTCAAACTAAAAGATATAAAATTTAATTTTCTGTCATGAATCAACTAACAAGTGGACACAATCGTGAAGTGGAACAATTTTTTTGGATAATTCAAACTTTTTTAACAAATAAAACTGAAAATGTGGGGCGTGCACATATTATTATGGCCCTTTACTTTCTGTGCAGCAAACTCAGTCCAGAAGTTCAGTGAGGTCCTTTGAATGATCCCATGTTGTCCTAAATGATGATGATGATAAATAGAATGCACCTGTGTGTAATCAAGTCTCCGTATAAATGCACCTGCTCTTTGATAGTCTCTCAGGGTTTCTTTTTAAAGCGCAGAGAGAACCATGAAGACAAAGGAACCACAGCAGGCAGGTCCGTGATACTGTTGTGGAAAGAAGTTTAAAGCGGATTTGGAACAAAAACATTGGAGCCAAATACAGGACCATTCTGGAAGAAAACCTGTTGGCGTCTGCAAAGACTGAGATGGAGGAGAATTTATCTTCCAAAAGGACAATGATCCAAAAACCATAAGCCAAATCTACAATGGAATGGTTCACAAATAGAGATCCAGGTGTTTAGAATGGCAAGCAAAGTCCAGACCTGAATCCAATCGAGATCTGTGAAAGAGCTGAAGACTGCTGGTTCACAACGCCTCTCCATCCAACCTCACTGAGCTCGGAGCTGTTTTGCAAGGAAGAATGGCAACGAATTCCAGTCTCTCGATGTGCCAAAACTGAGTAGAACATTCCCCAATAGCGCTTGCAGCTGTAATTGCCAGCAAAAGGTGGCGCTACAAAGTTATTAGCGCAAGGGGGCGAATAATTATTGCACGCCCCACTTTTCAAGTTTTTTATTGTTAAAAAGTTTTAACATTATCAACACATTTCCGTTCCACTTCCACGATTGTGTCCAATTGTGTTGATTATTGACATAACATTCTAATTTTTATATCTTTGTTTTGATGCCTGAAATGTGGCGGAAATGTTGAAAGGTTCAAAGGGGGCCAAATACTTTAGCAAGGCACTGTAATACTGAGGTGGACCAGAGAGGTCTCGTTGTATACTGAGACCAGGAGAGGTCTATTACTGAGTATAGAGAGGTGTGTATGTTTGTATACTGAGTCAGGAGAGGTTGGGTGTAAGTATGTATACTGAGAGGTATGAGCTCTCTGTGTCATCAATTACAATGTAATGAATCTATGAAAACATGTGAAATAATTAATTGTTTTCATAAATTATTCTTGCAAACCACGTCTAAACCACAGGCTGCCTCCCACACCCACCAAAACAAAGCGTAGCGCAAGGGGCCAAATAATTTTGCACGCCCCATTTTCAGTTTTTTATTTTGTTAACACGTTTAAATTATCCAAAAATTTCGTCAACTTCACGATTGTGTCCCACTGTTGTGCATTCTTGACAGAAAATTATATGTTTTTTACTTTTTGTTTGAAGCTGAAATGTGGCAAAATGTCGAAAGGTTCAAGGGGGCCGAATACTTTCGCATGGGCACTGTTGGGGTCACTGGATGTGGGTTTTATGCATATGGCAAATAAATTGGATTCTTGTTCAGAGCCACTTACTTGGGCTTCGCTTCAGATTGCGAGGGCCCTCTTCTTGTCTTCATGCCTCCCAGTCTTGGACGAACCAAAACAACTCTGCAGCTGGATTCTATAAGCTTTAAAGCACTTTCTCCAACCTCGAACCTTCTCCAGCCTCTAACCCTCTCCAGATTCTATCCTCCTCCAGCTCTCTTACTCTCCAGCGGTCTATCTTCTCCACCCTCTAACCCTGGTAACTTCCTCCAGGCCTCTGCCCCTGCACTTCCCCCACCACCTCCTGTTACTTAAACACACCCTCTCTCATACTTGACCTGTGTTCCTCCCAGGGTACAGGTGAGTTCCAGCCATGATTAGCTGTTTTGACTCCCAAAAGACCATAATCACCGTCTCGGCGGAGGGACATTTATATTTCTTGTGTATCTTAAGTTTCTTTATAATGCACTATCTGATTTTATTTAGTATTTTTTTTATGTTTTTGTAGATTTGAATGAGGTCTTCCTACAAAAGGCCACACAAACGCCTCAAAACCAATATCACGTAAAGCATATATCATAATATCTTTAGACAAAATATGAAAGTAATAGTGCATTAAAAATAGATACAAATACTTCAGTTTTGTCTGCCAGTAAACAGTTTTTACCTGGATTTGTTAGCTTAAAACCGTTAGCTTCCACTCATTCACCTTAATATATTTTGACAATGAACAGTGTCCTATAGATTCTTAAAACTTCATTCGTAATTAATCGGCTCTACCCCAATAAAAATACGGTATTTTTTTAAAAACTAAGAATATGGCGTCAAAAGTCTCCCGCTCGCTGTTTCTCCAGACTAGTATCTAAACTTTCTAATAGTTTGCTGGATCATGGCCCATTGTATTTTTTACCTAAGAATAACAGATTTGCTATATGTGATTTGTTAATTTCATTTGTTATCCACACTGTTTTTACACACTTCTTTCAATAATGATGATGTAAAATGAAAACATGACTGTCCCTTTTCACACAGGGGTGTCCAAAACCATTTTTGTAATAGGACCACTGTAGACATTTTAACAGACCTAGTCAGGGGCGACAACCAGGATTGAAAACTGTTTTGAACGTTGTGGAATTTCTGCACAGGCGAGAGCAAAAAGAATGTAAAAACCAAGAGCCTATCGAAGTTCTTCGTTTAGTCATTGTAGAACGTGACAGATACAATGAATAACAGATGATACCGACCCCAGCTGCAGATCTGAGGACCGACTGCACCAATCAGAAATGACTGGACATTTTAAAAACAGACCAGAGTAAAACAAAACATATCTGCTCTAGATATGAATTAATGAAGTCAGTATTGATGTGATCGCTCAAGGTCCTCTTCACGATCCTCACGCTGAAAAACTCTGAAATATAAAAAACAAATCTCAGTCCAGGACGTATTGTTCTTAGACAAGATATGGTCAAAGTCCTGTAGAAGGCCCGTCTCCCATCCAATTCAGCGGACCTTGCTGCCGGACAGATTATATGTGCTGGATTTGATTACAGAGTTGAGTATTGGGTTTAGTAACTCACTCTTTAAAACTATTGGATGTTTCTGTTTTTTTATGTCTTATCTGTTGATTCTTGATCTGGTTGGTTATTTACGGTTTTGCTAGTCCTCTGAGCTAACTTCGGTTGTGATTTAGGGCTATACAAGAATACATTGAATTGAATTGAGTTCTATGATATGTGTGTTAGAGAGGCAGTGGGCCCTAATCTGTGAAAAGGCATTAATAAAACTACTAACTACAAATACTTCCTTTAACTTGATAAACAGTAGTTCAGATGTGGAATTTCCTAATTAGTTTTTCAGCCTAAATCTTGTTCATTGATTTCCTCTTCAATGTCTCCGCCCTCCACTGTTTTACAATCAGGAAGTCCGTGATCGTGTTGTCAGAACTCACAGCGTCAGCTAATATCAGGGGGAAAGACATGTGCGAGCCAGAACTAAAAAGATCTGTTATGGTTTTTCAAATGATTAACGACAAAACAGGAATAAAATCAGGATTACTCTTGTCTATTCAGATTTATGTGTCCCAGCTGGATTTGTCTGAATATCTGCAACCTGAGTCAGGGAGAGTGGGAGCGGCTGCAGTACCACTTATGCCAGATTTTTACATACTGCTCCTTTAATCTGTTGATTCTCCTGATCTGTGTTGGTCGATTCAACAGTGTTTGTTAAGTTTTCTGAGATAACTACTGTTGTGATTCAGGGCCTAGACAAGAAAACATTGACCCGAGTTGTCTATGATATTGTGTGGTTAGCGAGGCACGTGGGCCAGACAACATGACGCAGGAGGGCCGCATTTGGGATCGTGGGCCTCAGTTTGGTCATTTTAACTCGAAAAGCCTCCAACATGTCCTAGTCCAATCCGCCTCACACTCTCTCACCAGACCCAAAACAGTCATAATATTTGCGCTTTGCGGATTCGACGGGGAGAGGCAGGGTCTCGACAGCCCCTAGCCCAGACCAGCCCAGCCCCCCCAAAGCCCGGCCGCGGCCTGTCACTGCGCAGGGAGTTCCAGCGCAGCTGTGCTCACTGATCACATTGTTGCCCCAGAGTCTGCAAACTTTCGTACAAGAGTCTGGCACATGGCGAGTGTGTCATTGTGGGCGTGACGCTGGTGACGCTCAGAACCCCCTCCGGAGCTGCTGATTGGCCGCGCGAAGGATGAGACGCAGGTAAAAGAGAGGCAAAAGCGTGACCTTAAGAAGCAAACAACCACGAAGCGATTTAGAAGCTGGCTCCGACCGACTTGTGCAAATCACCCGTCCACAATGAGCCTCTTTGCGTCATTGTGGAAATGTCTGGATGTTGGCACTTCAGCTGATCAAGTTTGTTTTATTGTACTTTTCTGTTGAATGGTTTTCATTCAAACGCCACGGTATTCTTTGCGACGTCCATAAATCTAACTTCTGGAATATAGCTACTTAATTTATGACAGCCACAGTTTGCATGATCGTGGGGATATGAAAGTCAGTGGAGCTTTGGTCCGAGCCAAAAACGATAAATATCTTTTTTTTATGCTACGATAATGTGGGTGGTGTGTTATAGGGCCATACTGGCATGTGAAAAAGCCAGACCCTTCAGATCTCTGAAGCTATGTGCAGGGCAGGGCGTGGTTACTGATGTGTTGGGAGACCTTGGAACAGAGGGTGCCACAGTTCTTACTCCTGAGGCAAGACACTGCCCCCACATTAGAATGAGTCTGCGTGTGTGTGTGAATGGTTGGTGGTGGTGGGAGGGGCTGATGGCAATACTGGTTGCCTCGCTTCTGTCAGTGTGCCCCAGGGCAGCTGCGGCTACGTTGTAGTTCACTCCCTGTTGGAGTGAATGATACATGGACCGGATGGAAGCGTCTTTGAGTGGTCCAAAAAGCACTCTTAAAAAAACCCAATACATTATTGTTTTTTATTATTATTATTAAATGTCTATAGTTAATGTCTCAACCAAAAAAAACATGTGCTTCTCTGGTTTTTCACATCGTTTAAAATATAAAATACTATTTGTTTTCCCACTGGTTATGCACTAGATGTATGTTGAGTGGCGGATTTGCTCAAAGCGTCTCAGAAAGAGGTTGTGGGTTCGATACTCCCTTCGGCCTGAGGCTTTCGTTGTGGAGTTTGCTGTTTCCTTGTGTCCTGAGTGGGTTTCCTCCTAAGTGCTGGGTTGCCAACCCCCTAAAAAATGCACTGTGGGTAAAATCTCCAGCTGCGATAGATAAATCCACCAAGATGGATATGTCCTCACTGCATAAGGTCTGGGTTAGATACCACCTCCAGACCTTTCTGTGTGGATTTGCTGCTCTCCCCGTGTCTGCGTAGGTTTTCTCCAGTTGCTCAGGGTTGACGCATACCTCTAAAAACTATGTACAATAGAAAAAACGTCACACGGAGGGTCCACATGTGTGGAGAGAATGAAGAAAATCTGTGCACATTTTAAGTTTCATACTAGACAGTTTTTTTTTTGTCTTTTCACCCATTGTGCCAAACAAGTAAAGTAAATTAATAAAATAGTATAATTGGTAGACATAGAAACAAACTGAATAGAAGTGGCCTGGTAGTTAGCTTTAGTTCACAGATACAGAAGAGAGAGAAAAATGATAACTCATCACTTACTTGCTTTCAAAAAGTCATATTTGTGAATACATTTTTGTGTTTTCTTAACTCTGCGGCCGGAACGGTCTTGGGCATGGTTAGCACGTGAGTTTAGTTTCGGCAGATAAAGTTGTTTCTCTAGTGAACACTCTCGGTGTGTCGTGTGCCTCTGCTCACGATCGAATGATGCAGCTCCGACGCTGTGTGACTGTGTGTTTTTTGGCTTGTGCTTTGTTTTTGCACGCACCTCATCCGGTCTGAATCATCCCGGGGCCGAGTTTTGACGGCCACTATTTCATTCACTCCACGTCCAAGTCGTAAGTAACTTCCCGCTGACCTGTTTGATGATGTTCAGTCTGCCATCTTTAGTCCAGATCCACGTCAGGATCTTGCATCGAGTACAGACAGAGGACACTGATGTAGGGTGGATTTTTTGTATTGCTGTTGCAGACAATATGTGCAAAGATTAAGGATTAAGATTGAGATCATTTCTCTTTGCCAAAGAGAGTACACAACACGCGGGAAAAGACATAAACAAAAACTTAAAGTCAATTTTAATTTTTACTTTAGATTTTAGAGATCTTTATTCGTCCTCAGTGGGAGTAATTTCAGTGTTGGCATAACAAGGTTATAGAACAGTAGGAAAGAGGAGCACACAGTACAATTTAATGTGAACAATAGCTGTTACTAATTAAAACGCATCATAATAAGTATAAAATATCTATCTTGAAAAATAATATATGATTAAAAAAAATGTGTGTGTCTCTCTCTCTCTGTCTGTGTTCTCAATCTGTTTCTATGTCTCTCAGTTCTCTCTGTCTATTCTGTCTCTCTCTCTGTCTCTTTTCTCTCTCTCTCTCTCTCTCTCTTTTGGGCGACACGGTTGTCGGACTGAGTGGATCGCACTCTTGCCTCTCAGCAAGAAGGTCCAGGGTTCGAATCCCGGTCGGACAGGGCCTTTCGGAGTGGAGTTTGCTATGTTTACCCGTGTCTGCGTAGGTTTCCTCCGGGTACTCCGATTTCCCCTACCACTAAAATATGTACAATAGATCTGGCATGCGCCTCATGTACTGTTCCCGCTCCATCTCAGTGTGGAGTGACGAGTCAACCGCTTTGTGACTCTGGTCTGTGAAAAGGCGCTATATAAATAAGATTACTTACTTACTTTCTGTCTGTCTCTTCTCTGTCTCTCTCTGTCTCTATCTCCCTGTCTGTTCTCTCTCTCTCTCTGTGTGTCTGTCTCTCTCTCTCTCTCTGTCTCTCTTTCTGTCTGTCTCCCTCTCTCTCTTTCTGTCTGTCTCTCCTTGTGTCCTCTTTCTCTCTCTGTGTTGTCTCTCTTGATGTGGATCATTTAATACCTATTGTGATGTATAAATATTTTAGATGTATCTGAGTCTATTGGGGGGGAAGATGTCCATTATACTGTATGTATTTACATGTCATAAATGGTCCATAGACCCTCCTCCTTCAGCATAGGAACAGACGGGCTGTAGATCCAGGACCTTTTGTCATTTAAGAAATCACCAAAACACAATCCCGGAGATACAAGAAAAACAACAGCAGCGACCTAAACAAACCTTTAACTTTTTTTTTATGTCATTTTAGGCGGACCCCCGAGTTTAAATATAAAGTTTGTATATGGCAGTGTTTAAAACATGTTTGATTAATGTTTGCTTTCACGTTGGTTACTCCGCTGTGGGCCGAAGCCATCGCAGGAATGACGTTGGCGTGTCGTGCGCCTCGGGCTCGTCTCTGTGTGAGATTCTTTAGGGCAGGGAGGTTGTCGGGTTGATTGCTGATAAGACTTTGCCTCGATCTTATTCTGAGAAGGCGACTTGTCTCTGCAGTGGTTCTTCTCTCCGTCGTGTCATTGCTGGGTTTGCGATTTAATTAAATGTATGTAATTATGAAATTTGAGATTGAATTTTAAGTATGATCTATCTAATCAAAGCTTCACTCAGGACGATGCTGTGGTCCCTGGGTCATGTGTATGTGTATTGATATACGGAGCCACAAATGTGTTTAGGAGCCCACATTTCTTTTGGAGGGGGGGGGTGGGGTCTGACTAGCTTGGGTCGGGGCCCAAATTGAAAAAATAAGTGCTGGGTCAAAGTATTTTTCTATAAATATATCAATAGGACAAGGCTTTTGCAAATATAAAACAACTTTTATTTTTAGTTTGTATTTCCTTTTCTGGTACATTTTACAATCACATACTCTGAATAATTTTTTTTTTTTTTTTTTTTTTACAGGAGGATTGAAGAGAAAGTTTTAGCAAATGTCATAGCTGCAAAGGCAGTGGTGGCTCTACTATCCACATGCTTCGTTAGTGGCAAAGGAGATGGCTAAAGCTAATATAAATGCTTAAAGCTAGGCTAATGGCTATAATTCCTACAACTCCAATCGTTTCAATCTGCAACGAGCAAATCCCAGACTTACGTACGAATGGTATGATGGTTTGGTAAGACAGGCGAGGATTGAACCGAAAACTGGCCAAGGAAACGATACATAATCAATGGGACATTTGATATGCAGTTTGACATGCTATCCTGCTTTAGAGAGTGTTTTCCCTTACTGTGTCGTCTAGAGTTGTGGTTCTTCTGGCACCCCCTCTTTGCTCTCTGTTAGCTCCACTGTTAGCTCAATATTAGTTCGTGTTAGTTCGGCGCTCTTTAATACAGTTCTCAAAGACATTCTTCTTTACTCTGCTAAAGTTAGAGCTATTATACTTGCTTCTTTACTATGCAAAAGTTTAAGCTATGGGATCTACAGTATGCACGAACCACTTTCGCGTTTTAGTTTAACGGCACTTGGACTTCCGGTGCCCGGGGATCGTCTTGAGTTTCCCTGAAAGTTCAGCAGTTACACGAGTTTCCTAAAAATGCTCAACAGGAATTTTACTGTTTTGAAACTGGGCATTTTTGGGACACAGAGTGTCTTTGATTTGTGCTGTCATTGTGATTTTATAAAGTTTAACTAATCTCTCTAAGTGGCCACAGTCAATGCTTTTCTCAGAGAGGAAAGCACTTCGACACTTTTGGGTCCAGTCTCAGATGAAATGTATCAATCTACTTACTAAAAAACGTCACTTCAACTCAACACAATGTTCGTAGCGATAGCACAGACAGGAAGTAAACGAGCTGTCTTTGTTTAAAGGAAATGATGTCATGCCTCCCTGTGATATAGCTCAATCTACTATGCTAAAGTTTCAGATTCCCTGTCGCTTTTAGCCGGCCTCTACACAACACGTCTCAGTCTCTCAGATGCGTTTTTTTTTTGATGAAAGGCGACTTGTCTCGCAGTGGTCCTTCTCTCCGTCTTGTCATTGATGGTGGGATTTAATGAAATGTGTGTAATTATGAAATGTTAGTCTAGTCCTTTGCCTGCTGTGCCTGGGGATGTGTGATGTGTAATGACAGTATGTAACGCAGGATGTTGTTTATGGATTATGAAAGCCAGACCGAGCTGCTGTGATGTGTCTGGTGGATGCACTCTTGACTCACGCACCACAGCGGGGTCCTGTGTATTAGGACCAAGTTTTAGATCTCGTCTCAACTCAAAACAGCACAGATCAGATGACATCGTAGGCAGACAAACGGGCGAGCTGTGGAGGAGGGGAGGGTGTCAAAGAAGTGGGAAAACGGAGCAGAATAACGAGAGGGACACAAAACTAAATACAGAGCTCTCGAAAGTTTATAATTTACAGCTTTTGTCATGTTTACACACCATTAACCATACAGATTTTATTTAGATTTTTTTTAGCAGAAGTATCACACACAGTAGATAGAGTGCCTTGCGGGAAAGGTATTCGCCCTGAACCTTCAACATTTCGCCACATTTCAAGCTTCAAACCTAAAATTTTATATCTTTAGGTTTGAGCTGAAATGTGGCGAAATGTTGAAAGTTCAGGGGGCCGAATAACTTTCGCAAGGGCTCTCTATCTACTTGTGTGTGAACTTCTGCTAAAAAAAATCTAATTAAAATTCTGTAAGTTAATGGTTGTACACATGACAAAATCAGGTATTAAAACTTTCGAGGAGCTTTGTATTTAGTTTGTGTCCCGTCTCGTTATTCTGCTCCTTTTCATTCTTTTTGACACGCTCTTCTCCACACGCTGCCGTTAGTACTGCTACGATGTCAGCTTGCAATCTGTTGCTTTTGTGTTGGAGACGAGATCTAAAACGTTGGTGCTATACCAGGGACCCGCTGTGGCGTGAGTCCAGAGATGCTATCCACAAGACCACATCACTTGCAGCTCGGTCTGGCTTTCATGAATCATAAACAATCCTGCGTTACAACTTGTCATACACATCCACACATCACCAGGGCACAGCAGGCAAATGTCTAGACTACATTTCATAATTACATAACATTTCATTTAAATCCCCAACATCAATGAAAGAAGGAGAGAAGACACACTGCAGAGGGGACAGTCGCCTTCTCCAAAAAAAAAAAGCATCTGTGAGACTGAGAACTGTGTTGTGTAGAGGACGAGCTAACAGAGAGAGGATATCTGTAACTTTTTAGCATGTATATTGGAGCTTATGCACAGGGGGAGGAATGACATCATTTCCTTTAAAACAAAGAACAGTCGTTTAATTAATGTCTGTGCTATCGCTACGGACATATGTGGGTGAGTTGAAGTGGACCGTTTTTTTAGTAATTAGATTGATACATTCGTTGGAGGACTGACCCAAAGTGTCGAAGTGCTTTCTCTCTGAGGAAAAGCTGTGACTGTGGCCACTTAGAGAGATTAGTTAACTTTATAAAATACAATGGACAAAGCACAATCAAGAGCACTGCTGTGTCCCAAAAATGCCCACGGAGTATCAAACAGTATAATTCCTGTTTGAGCATTATTTTAGGAAACTGTGTAAAAATGCTGAAACTTTCAGCGGAACTCAAGACGATCCCCGCGAACCGGAAGTCTCAAGTGCACGTTAAAAATAAAACGCGTAAGTGGTTAGTGCTTACTGTAGATCCCATGCTTTAACTTTTGCATAGTAAAAGAAGCAAGTATTAATAGCTCTACTTTAGCAGAGTAAAGAAGAATGTCTGTGAGAACGGTATTAGAAGAAGCCGAACTAACAGCGGAATAATATTGGAGCAACAGTGGTGGAGCTAACAGAGAGCAGAAGAGGGGGTGCCAGAAGAACCACTTCCCTAACGCACATAAGGAAAACACTCTCTAATGCAGGCATGTCAAATGCCATATCAATGTCCATGATTATGTATCGTTTCCTTGGCCAGTTTCGGTTCAATCCTCGCCTGGTACTTACAAACCATCTTACTCATTTCGTACTTATGTCTGGATTTGCTCGTTGCAGATTGAACTCGATGGAGTTTTAGGTATTTTGCATTTAGCCTAGCTTTAGCATTTATATTCGCCTTTAGCTTCTCCTTTGCCACGAACGAAGCTGTGGAGAGTAGAGCCACAACATCTTTGAGCAATGACATTTGACTAAACTTTTCTCTTCATCTCTGTATTATTCAGATATGTATTGTATAAAATTGTACCAGAAAAGAAATACAAACCAAAATAAAAGTTGTTTTTATATTGCCAAAAATACCTTTTCCTCATTATTATATTTATTAGGAAAATCTTTGACCAGCACTTGATTTTCAATTTGGGCCCGACCCAGCTAGGTCAGACCCCCCCCCCCCCCCCCTCAAAAGAATGTGGCTCTCCTAAAACACATTTGGGTGGACTCCGGTATTATCATTACACATCACACATGACCACGGGAACACAGCCAGTAGTCCTGGAGTGAAGCTTTGATAGATAGTCATACGTAAAAATCTATCTCAAATTTATAATTACATACTTTAATTAAATCGCAAACCAGCAATGACACGACGGAGGAGAGAACCCTGCAGAGGACAAGTCGGACCTTCGTCCCCTCAGGATTAAGATTGAGCATAAGTCTATCAGCAATTCAACCCGTCAACCTCCTGCTCCTAAGGAAATCTCACACAGTCGACGAGCCCGAAGGGCCACGACACGCCAACGTCATTCTGCGATGCTTCTGCTCCACAGCGGAGTAACCAACGTGAAAGCTTACAGTATATCAAACATGTTTAAACATGCCATATACAAACTTTTATTTTTATACTCCCGGGGTGTCCGACTAAATACATAAAAAAGTTTAAGGGGTGTTTAGGTCCGCTGCTGTAGTTTTTCTTGTATCGTCCCCGCGGGATTTGTTTTGGTGGATTTCTTAAATGACAAATGGTTCCTGGATCTTCAGCCCGTCTGTTCCTTGCTGATGGGAGGAGGTTATGGACATTTATGGACATGTAAATACATACAGTATATGGACATCTTACCACAATAAGACTCAGAACAATCTAAAATATTTTATACATGCACAATGACGGTTTTAGAATGAACCACATGAGAGAGACTCACAGAGAGAGAAAAGAGAGACACAGAGAGACAGACCGAAAGAGAGAGAGAGAGAGACAGACGAAAGATGAAGACAATGCGAGAGAGAGAGAGACATGAACACAGAGAGAGAGAGAGAGGACAGACAGGAGAGAGAGACAGAGAGAGACAGAGAGAGAGACAGACAGAAAGTAAGGTAAGTAATATTTATTTTATATAGCGCCTTTCACAGACTCGAGTCACAAAGCGGTTGACCTTCTCACTCAACAGAGATGGGAGCGGGACCAGTACAGGAGGCGGAATGCCAGATCTATTTGTACATATATTTTAGTGGTAGGGGAATCGGACGTACCCGGATGGAAACCTACGCAGACACGGGGGAAGAACATGCAAAAACTCCACTCAGAAAAAGGCCCTGGGTCCGACCGGGATTCGAACTGGAACTTCGTGCTGAGAGGCAAGAGTGCGATCCACTCAGCACCGTGCGGCCCAAGAGAGAGAGAGAGAGAGAGAGAGAGAAAGAGACAGAGAGAGAGACAGAAATGACAGAGAGAAAACAGGAGAGGACATAGAAACAGATTGAGACACAGACAGAGGAGAGAGAGCACACACATTTTTTTTAACTATATTATTTTCATGATAGAGATTTTTATACTTATTATTGATGCGTTTAATTAGTTAGTACAGCTATTGTTCACTTAAATTGGACTGTGTGCTCCTCTTTCTACTGTTTCTATAACTTGTTATGCAACACTGAAAGTTCCCCACTTGGTGGAACGAATAAAGAATTTTTAATCTTAAGTAAAAGTTAAAATTGACTTTAAGTTTTGTTTAGACTTTTCGCGTGATGATGGTACTCTCTTTGTCCAAAGAGAAAAAGGATCATCAATCTTAATCTTAATCTTCTTCACTATTGGCGCAACAGGCAATACAAAATCCACCCTACATCAGTTTGTCTCTGTCTGTACTCGATTGCAAGATCCTGGTACGTTTGGATCTGGACTAAAGATGCAGACTGAAGCTTTTCAAACAGGTCAGGGGAGTTACTTACGACGGTGGACGTGAAGTGAATGAAATAGTGGCCGTCTAAAACTCCGGCCCTGATGATTCAGACTGTGATGAGGTGCGTGGCAAAAAAACCAAAGCACAAGCCAAAAAACACAACAGTCCACACAGCGTCGACGAGCGAATCATTCGAATGAGCAGAGGCACAGACAAAGGACCGGAGAGTGTCACGAGAGAAACAAACTTTATCTTGCCGGAACTAAACTCACGTTCTAACTCAAGCCCAAGACGTTCCTGGCCGCCAGAAGTTTAGAAAACACAAAAAATTAATTCACAATTGCTGACTTTTGAAAGCAAGGTAAGTGAGTGTGAGTTATCATTTTCTCTATCTATCTGTATCTGGAACTAAAGCTACCCAGACCACTTCTATTCATGTTTGTTCTTGTCTAACATTTAATACTATTATTATTAATTTACTTTACTTGTTTGGCACATTGGGTGAAAAGACCAAAAAAAAAACTGTCTAGTATGATACTTAAATTTGCTCAGATTTATCTTCATTCTCTCCACTCATGTGACACTCTTGTTACGTTTTTTCTATTGTACAATTGTTTTTTAGTGGTATGCGTAACCCGGAGCACCTGGAGAAAACCTACGCAGACCGGGAGAGTAGGCATTGCAACTCCCCACAGAAAGGTCTGGTTGTGGAACTAAAACCAGGACCTTATGCTGTGAGGACATATTCCAGTCTGGGTGGATAACTATGCAGCTGGAGGTTTTTACCACAGTGCATTGTTTTGGGGGTTGGGGAACCCGGAGCACTTGGAGGAAACCCACTCAGATCAAGGGAGAAGCATGCAACTTCCACAACGAAAGCCTCAGGCGAGGGAGATCGAACCACAACCTTCTTTCTGAGACGCTTGAGCAAATCCACCACTCCTCCAAACATACATTTAGTGCATAACATATGGAAAAACAATATATTTTTATTTTAAACATGTGGAAAACCAGAGAAGAAAGCACATGTTTTTTGGTTGAGACATTAACTATAGACATTCAATAATAATATAATAAAATTAAAGTTATTGGTTTTTAAGAGTTGCTTTTTTGGAAACACTCAAGTTCGCTCACATCGTCGAATGATCATTTCACTCCAAACAGGTAGGTGGTGGACACTACAACTGTAGACGCAGCTGCCCTGGGGCACACTGGACAGAAAGCGAGGCAACCAGTATGTGCATCAGCCCTCCAACCACCACCAACCATTCACACACACACCAGACTCATTCTAATGTGGGGAAGTGTCTTGCCTCAGGAGTAAGACTGTGGCACTGCTGTTTCCCAGAGGTCTCCATCAACAGCGTAACCACGCCCTGCCCTTCTGCACAGGCTTCAGAGATCTGACGGGGTTGGCTTTTTCAACATGCACGTATGGGCCAATAAACACACAACCACATATCTTTGCATAAAAAAAAGATATTTATAGTTTTTTGGCTGGATCCCAAGCTCCACTGACTTTCATATCCGCAAATCATGCAAACTTGTGGCTGTCCATATAATTACAAGCTATATTATCAGAAGTTAGATATATGGACGTCGCAAGAAATACCGTGGCGTTTGAATGAAAACATTCAACAGATAAAGTAAAATAAATCAAATTGTTCAGCTGAAGTGGCCACATCCAGACATTTCCACAATGTCGACAAAAGAGGCTGTGCATTGTGGACGGGTGATCTTTGAACAAGTCGGTCGGAGCCAGCTCTAATCGCGTAGTGTTGTTTTTGCTTCTTAAGGTCACGCTTTTGGCCTCTCTTTTACCTGCGTCTCAATCCTTCTAGCGCGGCCAATCAGCAGGCTTCCGGGACGGGGGTTCTCGAGAAGTCACCAGCTGTCACCGCCACAATGAACACAATAGCATGTGCCAGACGCTTGACGAAAGTTTGCATACGTCTGGGCAACAAATGTGAACGTCAGAGTGAGCAAAGGCTGCGCTGGAACCCCTGGCGCTTTAGTGACCAGGGCCCGGGCCGGGTGGGCTGGGTTGGTCTGGGCTAGGGGCTGGTCGAGACACTTCCGTACTTCCCCGTCGAAGCCGCAAAGAGCAAATATTATGACTGTTTGGGGGACTGTGATGAGAGTGTGAGCGGATGGATGGACTTTGGAGGATGTTGCGGTTTATAAAATGTCCAAAACTGAGGCCCACGAGCCATATGCGGCCCTCTGCGTCATGCTTGTCTGGGGCCTCAGCCTCGCTAAAACAATTCATAGGACACTCGGGTCAATGTTCTTCTTGTTATAGCCTGAATCACAACAGTAGTTTCTCAGAAGACTTAACAAAACTGTTGAAATCGTCAACACGGATCAGAGAATCAACAGTAAAAGGAGCAGTATGTTAAAAATCTGGCATAAGTGGTTACTGCAGCCTCTCCCACTCTCCCACATGGATCAGGGTTGACAGATATGCAGACAAATCCAGCTGTGACCATAATTCTGAATAGACAAGCGTAAGCCTGATTTATTCCTTGTTTTGTATTTTTCCGTTAATCATTTTGAAACCATAAATGAGCTTTTTTAGTTCTGACTCCACTGTGCTTTACCTGAGATTCAAGCTTGACGCTGGTGAGTTCTGACAACACGGAACTCGGACTTCCTGATTGGTACACAACAGTGGAGGCGAGGACATTGAAAGGAAATCGAATGACAAGATTTAGCGGGCGAAAAAACTAATTAGGAAATTACATCTGAACTACTGTTATCAGTTAAAGAAGTATTTGTAGGTTAGTAGGTTTTTTTAATGCCTTTTCACAGATTAGGGCCCTCTGGCCCCTTTCTCTAACCACCATTCATAGAAACTCAATTCACTTCAATTTTGGTTATTCTCTGTTAGCCTATATCACAACCGTTACTTTATCTCAGAGAGGACTTTAGCAAAACCGTTGAAATAACCAGACACAGATCAGGAATAAAACAGTAAGACACAAAAAATTACAGGGAAAACATAAAATAGTTTTAAGATTTGAGTTACTTAAACCAATTTCTCAACTCTGTAATCAAATCCAGCACATATAATTCCTGTCGGCAGCAGGTCAGCTTGATGGATGGGAGACGGGCTTCTAATGCTTTGACCAAATCTGTGTTAAGAACAATACGTCTGGGGACTGAGTATGTTTTTAATTTTTCAGAGTTTTTTACAGCGTGAGGATGCGTGAAGAGGAGCCTTGAGCCGACTCATCAATTACTGACTTCATTTATGTCATATCTAGAGCAGTTATGTGGTTTGGGTTTACTTTTCTGGTCCTGTTTTAATGTCCAGTTCATTTCCTGATTGGTGCAGTCGGTCTCAGAGCTGCAGCTGTGTCGGTATCGATTCTGGTTTATTCATTGGCTTATGTCACGGTTTACTAATGAGTAAAACGAAGACTTCGATTGGTCTTGGTTGGTTTACATCTTTTGCTCTCGGCCCACAATGCAGATATTTGGACCCAAGAGCAGACAGAGTCTGAAAGTTTTAACAACTTTAATAATCAGATGTGCAGGGGGTAGGGGAGTGTGGCTGGGCTTGGGCAGGTCGAAGCTGGTGTGCAGGCTGGGAACAGGTAAGTTGGAGAGAGCAGGTACCAGGTTGTAGCAGGCAGGCAGGAGGCAGGTGGGTATAGCTGGATACCAGTGGTAGATGCAGGTCCTGGGCAAAAAGATAGTGTCAGTGAAAAATATCCAAACACGAGAAACAAGAGCCAAAAGGTAACTAACATGAAGATAGCAAACAAACTGGCAAGGTGTGTTGGTTTGCCCTGCTTCTTAAGATGGTGGCAGATTGGATCCAGCTGTGTTGCTCAGGCTGCAGAAAGCTCCGCCCAGGTAGGAGGGAATGAAACTCACACAAGAGGGGAGGGGTGAGGCAGAGGAGGAAGGCAGCCTGTGACAGTACCCCCCACCTAACGGACGCCACCCGGCGGACAACCAGGCCTGTCCGGATGAGCCCGATAGAAGTCGCCAAGCAGCCCCGGGTCCAGAATGAGAGCCTGGGACACCCAGGAACGTTCCTCAGGCCCATAACCATCCCAGTCCACGAGGTACTGAAAGCCCCGACCCCGGGGACGGACATCCAAAAGGCGACAGACACGAAAGGCAGGATGGCCGTCAATGACCTAGGGGGGAGGCGGGGGATCGGCCGGAGGGCAGAGAGGACTGGTGTGGACGAGTTATGGATCCTCATAGAAGCAGGTAATTTGAGGCGGACAACGGTTGGGTTCAGTACTTTCTCGATCTCAAAGGGGCCAATAAAACGAGGAGCCAGTTTCTTAGAGTCAGTTTTCAATGGTATGTCCTTTGCTGAAAGCCAAACTGTCTGACCTGGGAGATAGGTGGGAGTTGGAGACCTGTGCCGATCTGCAATCTGTTGATTGCGTTCCGCAGTCCGGAGCAGCGCAGCTTTGGCACACTCCCAGATCCTTCGACAGCGGCCGAGATGATCTTTCACGGAGGGAACCGCAATGTCCTTCTCCTGTTGAGGGAACATGGGAGGAAGATAGCCCAGGGCACATTCAAAAGGAGACATCCCTGTTGTCGCTGAGGGGAGAGAGTTGTGCGCGTATTCTACCCATGGAAGATGGAGACTCCAGGTAGACTGATTCTGGGCTGCTATGCAGCGGAGGGCAGATTCCAGACATTGATTGGCTCGCTCACATTGTCCATTAATCTGGGGATGAAATCCAGAAGAGGCTCACCTTGGCTCCCAAGGCTTGACAGAAACTCCTCCAGACCTGAGCGATGAATTGTGGACCTCTGTCAGATACAATGGAGTGCCATGAAGACGAAGCACGTGTTGAATCAACAATTCAGATGTTTCTTGAGCTGATGGGAGCTTTGGAAGAGCCACAAAATGTACAGATTTAGAAAAACGGTCCACAATGGTGAGTACTACAGAGTTACCTTCTGATACAGGGAGACCGGTAAAAAAATCGAGTGCTATATGAGACCATGGACGTCCAGGGACAGGAAGGGGACGAAGTTGTCCAGCAGGTCGTTGGTTGGAGGTTTTCCCTCTAGCGCATACAGTACAGGCTAATACATATTCCCTGGTGTCATTGTCCATATTTGGCCACCAGAAGTGTCTCTTAAGCAGGGTCAGGGTGCGACCGATTCCTGGGTGACAGGCAAACCTGGATGTATGCCCCCACTGGAGGACCTGCGCACGTACAGACTGAGGAACATAAAGAGTGTTAGCAGGTCCGTTACCTGGGTCAGGGTCAGTTCTTTGTGCCTCTCTGACAACACTCTCGATCTCCCAGGTAATAGGTGCCACAACACATGATGGAGGGAGGATGGTTTCTGCAGAATCTGGAGTGTTAGAAGATGAAAACTGGCGGGACAGGGCATCGGGTTTGATATTACTGGAACCTGGGCGAAAAGTGATTGTGAAGTTGAACCTGCCAAAAAAAAGTGCCCAACGAGCTTGCCTGGAGTTAAGCCTTTTACTGTAGCTGACTGGATGTACGACAGGTTCTTATGATCAGTCCAAACAATAAATGGAATTTCAGTGCCCTCCAAATAATGTCTCCATTCTTCCAAGGCTAACTTTACAGCTAGGAGCTCTCTATCGCCAATAGAGTAATTACATTCAGCAGAAGACAGGCGATGAGAAAAAAAGCACAAGGGTGCAACTTCTGATCGGTCTTAGACCTCTGAGAAAGAACAGCTCCAACTCCAATGTCTGAGGCATCGACCTCAACAACAAACTGCAAAGAGGGGTCAGGATGGGTCAGAACAGGTGCGGATGTGAAAAGTCTTTTCAAAGCTTTGAATGCATCTTCAGCTTCAGGGGTCCAACTGAAAGCTACCTTAGAGAAGTTAATTTTGTGAGAGGTGAGGCCACTTGACTGTAATTACGTATGAAACGACGATAAAAGTTTGCGAACCCAAGAAACCTTTGTAACTGTTTACGGTTCTCTGGACAGGGCCATTGTTCAACGGCTTGGATCTTTGATGGATCTGGTTCCACTTGCCCGTTGCTAATGACATATCCCAGGAAGCTGATTGAAGGAACGTGAAAATCGCACTTCTCCCCTTTGACGAAAAGCTTGTTCTCCAATAATCTCTGAAGTACCTTCCGGACATGGATGACATGCTCCTCGGGAGAAGGAGAAAAAATCAGAATGTCATCCAAGTACACAAACACGAACAGATTCAGAAAATCTCTAAGGACGTCATTGACAAGTGCCTGGAAAACAGCAGGTGCATTGGTCAGTCCAAAAGGCATTACAAGGTATTCAAAATGTCCTAATGGAGTATTAAATGCAGTCTTCTATTCATCACCTTCACGAATTCTAACAAGGTGGTAGGCATTCCTCAAATCTAATTTGGAAAAGACTGTAGCACCGTGAAGTGGCTGGAAGGCTGAGTTGATCAAGGGTAATGGATATTTGTTCTTGATTGTTATGTTGTTTAAACCACGGTAATCGATGCAAGGGCGAAGTGTCTTATCTTTCTTACTGACAAAGAAGAAACCAGCCCCAACAGGGGAAGATGATGGACGGATAATACCTGCAGTTAGTGAATCATTAATGTATCCTTCCATGGCCTCACGTTCTGGTCGAGACAGGTTGTAGAGACGGCTGGAAGGAAGAGCAGCCCCAGGTAGCAGGTCAATAGCACAATCATAAGGCCGGTGTGGAGGCAAGGACAAGGCCCGCTCCTTGCTGAAAACCTCTGCCAGGTCATGGTATTCCTTAGGGATGCTGGAGAGGTCTGGTGGTTCTGGAGGATTGGCGGCAGGTCCAGCAGGAGGAAGAGCAGACTGCAGACAGGAAGAGTGACAAAATGAACTCCAACTTACAACTTTTCCATTCAACCAATCAAAATGTGGATTGTGGGTCTTGAGCCAGGGATAACCCAGGATAAGGGGAGCCTGTGGAGAGGAAATTATCTTTAGTTGTATGTGTTCTTGATGGTTACCAGATAGCAAGAGTTTCAGTGGTTCAGTTTGATGTGTAACTTTAGCCATGCACCTCCCATCTAAGGCTTTAGCAAATAAATGAGTGTCCAAAGATACCAAATTGAGACCAGCCTGATGAGCAAGCTCCAAATCCAAAAAATTTTCTTCCGCTCCAGAATCAACCAGGGCTGAGAGGGGTAAATTTAGATTATTAGCACAGAGTGTAGCAGAAAGGAGCATTTTAGTTTGGGGGCCTGGTACTGAGAGGGTGTGGCCCACCAGCGCCCCCGAGTTCACTGGTGAGCCCTTCCTTTTGGCCGAGAGGGACAGGTGACAAGAAAATGGCCCAGTCTCCCGCAATATAAGCACTCACCAGCCCTTATTCTTCGATGCTTCTCTTCAGGTGTCAAGTTGGCACGGCCCAATTGCATGGGTTCCACCTCTGAAGAAACCTTTGTTGACTGACCTGAGACAGCAGTTGGATGCATGGGATACATTACTGGAGCACATGGAAGGGCAGTACGGGAAAAGGTTGAAACATGTCTGGTGGCCCTCTCACGTCTGCGTTCACTAAGACGATTGTCAATTCTGATGGCTGTGGAAATAAGTGAGTCAAGGTTGTCCGATTCGTCTCTAAGAGAGAGTTCGTCTTTAAGTTGCTCAGACAAGCCATTTACAAAAACACTTTGAAGTGCTTTGTCGTCCCAGCCTGCTTCTGCTGCTAGGGTTCTAAAGTCAACAGAGTACTCAGCCACACTGCGAGAACCTTGACTAATTGTCAAAAGTCTTTTTGCAGCTTCCTTTCCTTGTACTGGATGGTCAAAAACCTTTCGGAGTTCATTTTCAAAGAGTTCAAAATCATTTAGAATCCCAGAATTATTTTGCCATATAGCTGTGGCCCAATCTAAAGCCTTCCCCTGCAACAAGCCCATAACAAAAGCTGTCTTGGAAGCCCCCGTAGCATAGGTAGCAGGTTTTTGACTGAAAACCAGAGAACATTGAAGGAGGAAACCCCCACACTTCCCCATATCACCTGAGTAGTGGTAAGGATCAGGAACATGTACTTCTCTGATTTGCTGGGACAAAGACGGAGCAGAAGGCAGGGCAGTGGAATCCTGTGGCTGTGGTTGAGTTGGTGACACAGTTGAGAATACCTGGGCTGAGAGATTATGCAACATGGAGTTGAGCTGGGCAATCTGATTGGCAGAAGTTTGTTGGCTTTCAATGAGGCTTCGAAGAAGTTGGTCATGCTGTCCAATTACAGAACCCTGGGTGGTGATAGCACGGACAACTGGGTCCACTTGAGACTCTGATTCTGCTGGGTCCATAGTGGCCAGTTTGTACTGTCACAATGCAGATATTTGGACCCAAGAGCAGACAGAGTCTGAAAGTTTTAACAACTTTAATAATCAGATGTGCAGGGGGTAGGGGAGTGTGCTGGGCTTGGGCAGGTCGAAGCTGGTGTGCAGGCTGGGAACAGGTAAGTTGGAGAGAGCAGGTACCAGGTTGTAGCAGGCAGGCAGGAGGCAGGTGGGTATAGCTGGATACCAGTGGTAGATGCAGGTCCTGGGCAAAAAGTAGTGTCAGTGAAAAATATCCAAACACGAGAAACAAGAGCCAAAAGGTAACTAACATGAAGATAGCAAACAAACTGGCAAGGTGTGTTGGTTTGCCCTGCTTCTTAAGATGGTGGCAGATTGGATCCAGCTGTGTTGCTCAGGCTGCAGAAAGCTCCGCCCAGGTAGGAAGGAATGAAACTCACACAGGAGGGGAGGGGTGAGGCAGAGGAGGAAGGCAGCTTGTGACAGTGATGTTGAATAAGCCCAATGTACGGTTTTACCAGCAGAACTCCCAGAGCAGTCAATTTGACAGCTTTTAGTTGTGGAAGTGTAACTACTCAGCGTTTGACATTATTATTTTGTTTATAAATCTATTTTTAATTTTTGAAATGTGAGGATTATATCTTTTAACCTAAATGAAATTCCAATTCATCCATCCATCCATTTTCTGTTGCTTACAAACAATCTTAAAAGAGCAGTTAAAGCCCCTTTTCAAGGTGCTGGTTCTGAACTGGTTCTGGACTGAGCTTCATCAAGATATAATCAACTGTTATAGTACTTATTAAAAGTCATGAAGGAAAACAGTCATTTTTACACAATCTGTGGAAAAGTAAATGTTTTTAGGAGGCCCCAGGAACAATTATTATAAAATAGTGTGTGACTGTTCTCTTTTGGTTACAAGTAACACAGCACTTCAACACAAACTATTACTGAAATAAGAAATAAAAGTAAAATTGAATTGGACATTGTTGGTTTTTATTATGACCACATTTGGATTTGTTCAGCGCAGTCTTATGTTGCGCTTTCTCCATCCCTCAGTCACTTGTTCTGGGCTCATCTGGAAACATCCATCCTATTTCTTCCACTTTATCCTGGGCCGGGTCACAGAGGCAGCAGTCTGAGTGGCCCAGACTCCCCTCTTCACACTTCACACGGACCTCCTCCAGCTGCATGAGGCGTTCCCAGGCCATCTCCAGACTCAGCTCCCTCCTCATCACAACAGTCCCATACAGAGGCAGTATCACTGCAGACGCTGCTCCTTCTTTCGGAGTGAGCAGACCAGAGACACTTGAACTCCACCGCTGGAGGAAGGAGCTCTCAGCACCTGGAGAGGGTATGATAATCTGTCCCCGGTACAGAACCATGGCCTGAGTTTTATTGGAGCCGCTTCTTCCTCAGCTGCACACCGTCCCAGTCAGGCGTTCTCATTTGCAGATTTGTTTTGGTCAGTTTCTCCGCTAGGTTCACAGGTCCACCTGCTCCTCAGCGCCTGCAGTCACAATTAAACAGAAGAATGGTATTAATGAAATTGTGTTGTAAATCTTCATACAGATTTGCTAGAGGTACTTCACTCTCACCTCTGTTGGAGCTTCTCCTTGTTCCGGTGGCAGACATGGCTCTGGTCTTATGTACACTGGTTCACTGGTGGGCTGTGGTCAGGAGCAGGAGGTGTGGCTCTCTGTGGTGCTGAGGAGGCCCCACTGCATCTGACAACAAAGGGGCAGTTGAAAAGAACATTGAGTGTATTGTTGCTGGTTGGAGTCTGCAACAGTTCTGTGCCAAATCCACTCCTCTCACCTCAAATGGTTCTTCTTGACGTGAAGGAGCAGCGGCTCTAGTCAGAAGGAAACTCACTTAGAGCCTTGTATCTGCTATCTTGTCCTTTGGGTCATTTTCCAAAGCTCATGATCTGTCACCAGAGGAGACAGATCGTTCAAGGCCGTTGCCCCTCGCCTGTGGAATGAGCTGCCCCTGTCCCTGCGTGTCCTGGAGTCTGTGGATATCTTCAAGACTCAGCTCAAGACGCACTTATTTAGACAGGCCTTTTAGATCTTGATGTTTATGTACTTTGTACAACAGTCTGATAGAGCTCTGACTGTAGACGCTGCTCCCTCTTCACCACAACAGTCTGATAGAGCTCTGACTGTAGACACTGCTCCCTCTTCACCACAACAGTCTGATAGAGCTCTGACTGTAGACGCTGCTCCCTCTTCATCACAACAGTCTGATAGAGCTCTGACTGTAGACACTGCTCCCTCTTCATCACAACAGTCTGACAGCGCTCTGACTGTAGACGCTGCTCCCTCTTCATCACAACAGTCTGATAGAGCTCTGACTGTAGACGCTGATCCCTCTTCACCACAACAGTCTGATAGAGCTCTGACTGTAGACGCTGCTCCCTCTTCATCACAACAGTCTGATAGAGCTCTGATTGTAGACGCTGCTCCCTGGTCACCACAACAGTCTGATAGAGCTCTGACTGTAGACGCTGATCCCTCTTCACCACAACAGTCTGATAGAGCTCTGATTGTAGACGCTGCTCCCTCTTCAGCACAACAGTCTGATAGAGCTCTGATTGTAGACGCTGCTCCCTCTTCATCACAACAGTCTGATAGGGCTCTGATTGTAGACGCTGCTCCCTCGTCACCACAACAGTCTGATAGAGCTCTGACTGTAGACGCTGCTCCCTCTTCATCACAACAGTCTGATAGAGCTCTGATTGTAGACGCTGCTCCCTCTTCATCACAACAGTCTGATAGAGCTCTGACTGTAGACGCTGCTCCCTCTTCATCACAACAGTCTGATAGAGCTCTGATTGTAGACGCTGCTCCCTCTTCATCACAACAGTCTGATAGAGCTCTGACTGTAGACGCTGCTCCCTCTTCATCACAACAGTCTGATAGAGCTCTGATTGTAGACGCTGCTCCCTCTTCATCACAACAGTCTGATAGAGCTCTGACTGTAGACTGTCATCTTGTTGTAAATCCTAAGTCTTCTGGAGTCCTCCCTCAGGTTTTTTCCCTGAACAAAACCAATGTGTTTTAAGAGCACAGTTCAGAAGAGCAGCAGGACACAGACTGAAGGCCTCTCACGTGGGATGAGTCGACCAGACTCATCCCACGTGCATCTTTGTGGCTGCACTTGTTCCTTTCTTCCCCTGAAGTGGACTGCAGCATCCACATGTCACTCTCACAAGAATAGATCCTACATTTGGTCAAATACATGTTTGGTGTCACTTACATTCTAATGAACGCTCAACACTCTGCATCTCCGATATTGACTTACGAACGTTTGGACGTGTGTTCTTTGGACAACAGTATATGTGGCTGGAGCTGGAAGTACAACAGTCATTGGAGTTGTAGAAAACCATGACTTTTCCAACTCTGAGCTTGAGTTCCTGTAATGAAAACAAGTTCATTCATGCAAGTAACAATATGTCTGCATTCCACTGTGGGTCCTAAATGGACCCTAAGAGTCCAGCTCACCAGACACATGTCCATGTCATTGGTCCAGAGTCAGAATGGCCTCTCACTGTGTAGAGTCAGGATCAGGGTGGTCTCTAGTGGCGCTTCACTGCAGTAGTGTGGTTGAAACCATGGACAGCTCCATCAGCGACACATCCATCTGTGAACCGGGAGCAGACGGAGCCTTTCATTCATAAGTTCATTAAAGGTTAAAAAATGTATAAATGAGTTTCTTTTAATAAATCTGGTGAAAAACTAAACATTCTTTGGGGAAGGTTTCTCAAAGGAAGGTTTCTCACCCATAATCTGTACTTCTTAGCAGGTTTTCCCGACCTTTCGTCCTTAATCCAAAGAACTTTTTCAAGGGAATGAAATCTCAGACCGCACATCCAACCACACCCATAGGTTATAAATCTCCAATGTGCTGAGATTTCATTCCTTGAAAAAGTTCATTGGATTAACGTCGGGAAAACCTGCTAAGAAGTACAGATGATGGGCGAGAAACCTTTGATTCTTTGGGGAATTTTTCAGACTTCCAACGGTTTGAGTCCTATAGTGTTGAAATACGTTTTATTGATGTACAGTAGGTCCCATTTCGTTTTGTCGTCTTCATTCACGCTTTCGGGAATCACGCAGCTGCGTGAAAAATATTACATCTTATCGCCACAAGGTGGCAGGTTAAGTCCGCTTTAGCTCTGCCAGCGACTTAGACGCTCAGGTATCATACTGCGTGCAAACGTGTCTAGCCCAGAGATCGTATGTTGGCCGAATGGTTAACATTGAAGGCTGGGACCTGGAGAACCCAGGTTTGATTCTTGTCTGAGGCAATTTTGGTTGCACATCTTTTGGTTGCTTGTGTGCAATTACGTAACTTTATCAGATTGTTATCTTCTTTCCTTGTCAAAAGGAAATGTGTAAAATTGGCTGTGTGTTCAAGCCGTGCATGTGAATGTATATGTGTTGCTATTGAATGCTTTTTCAAAGTAAGAGCATAACAGACAACTTATACATATTTTGTACTAATGTTAATCTTTATAATTAAATTTCATTAACGTATATATGTGATGCGATCTGGGAAAACCCGTCGGATGTCACGCTGGCACGTTCCGAGTAAACAGTAAAAATAGGTCGATTGTCATTTTTTTGGCAAAATTGTTTTTTCATTAAACAATTATTATATAACATCTTGTCTTTAATGTCTGAAAAAATCTAGGTGAAATTCACTAGTGTTATACGTTAAATATTGTGATATGTTTTGATAAACCGAACGTTACGTTACATCCTCCGCTCTGGCCCCGGGAGCAGCTGCTGTGACCCCCGCTCTGACAGCTCAGTGAACGCACTGCCGTCTGGGCTCCGAGCGCGGACCATAGACACGCGAACAGAACCACAGACAGGACCATAGACACCCGAACAGAACCACAGACAGACATTTACATTTACATTTACATATACGCAGACAGAACCCAGACAGGCGGAGACACGCGAGACACGCGGATCATAGACACTTGGACAGAACCAGAGACACACGAAGCATAGACACTCGAGTCGGACAGGTCCATTTGTTTTATTTGTGTTTAAAGTTACCTAAGTTTCTCCTTGCATTAAAAATGCTTGGTGGTTGTGGATATTTAGACTGCGTGATTTGATAGAATAATACTGGCAATGTCTAATACATATCTAATTTTCAGTAAATTATAAAAAGAAAGAAAAAGAAGAGGAGGTCAAAATTCAATCCATTGAATATTGAAAGAATCAATACATTCTTGATTTTCGACTAATTCATGAGTGTTGTGTGTTTAATTGGTGCCAAAGTAACATCTTTTTAATCTTCTACAACATAGTGAATAAAACAAGTGTGCCATAACAGAGTAATTCAAAATTTACATGTTATATGACTGTGATGATTATGTTTGGAATGTCGATCTTTAAACCTGTTTTTCTCAGAATTCTGTTTCATAAAACCATGTATAATGTATAATAACATCACAACTGTTGGTGCATTTTTCAGAACAATTAGTTCAAACTGCAGAACCTGGTGGATAACTTGCAAAAGTGCATCACCTTCTCAAAATGAAAAGTTTATTCCTCAAAAGCAAGTCTTCATGTCAATGAAATTGTCTGTGTCGTCAAAATTATAAGTCCTGACAACATTGAGTATGAACAACAGTCAAATGACTTAGTCATGTTTTCATTGTGACACTTTACTCTCTCTGCTTTTTTCAAAGCAAAAAATCAGATCTTGGTGAGCACTAAACACTGTACAGCTGAATACTACAGTAAAGTTACACACGACTGTATTTAGTGAGAGTAAAATACACATTTATATGTACTGTGTGTGTGTGTGTATGCATGCATGTATGTCTTATCATATTTATGCATATGCTCTTTTCACAGCATTGTGCAACAAAATTACAGTGCATTTGTACATGACAAACAACAGCCATGTGACAAATGTAAACAAAAAAACACAGCGTTTAGAAAAATGTTTAAAAAGGGATTGTAAACTATTGACAGATTTTGGTTTTGTGATCAAAGTTTTTATGTTTTGACTTTAGTTTAACAGGAGAAACTACAGAGTTTTATTTGCAGGAATGACAAATGATGATGTTATAAAACAGAGAATTGTATGAAAGTAACTGATACATGAACAAAAGCATTTGTAATCTGTTCAAACGAGAAACTGCTGCGATTATGTCACACGTGACTCAGTGTTTTGTATGTTTGTTCTACGTAAATACTGTATGTGTGCTATTTTTGTTGCACAATGCTGTAGAATTGCAAAGAGCATAAGCAGTAAATATGTGAAAGACATACAGTACATACATATATATCTCACTAAATACAGTCACAATGAAAACATGACTAAATCATTTGACTGTTGTTCATAAACACTGGTGTCAGGACACTTACACAGACCGTTTGATTGACACAGACCTTTCTTTGAGGAATTAAGTTCATTTTGAGGAAGTGACTTTTTAGCAAGTTATCCATGAGGTTTTGCCGTTTGCACTAATTGTTCTGAGAAATGCACAAACTGATTACAAAATATATACTGTGCATTCTCAGGGGACACAGCACTGCCATGGCATCTCTTCTGCATTGTCCACATGTGTACTGTATCTGTGGACTACTGTAGTACTCTCTTGGAGCTCTCCCTCCCCCGCACGAATAAACAAAGCCCACCCCAGGCCCCTGCTGTTATAAGTCATTACCTAAATTTGCAAATCAATACATGCAAATGTTAGCAGCCAACCTAGCATAGTGTGTATCATCTATGGTATTAAGCAACTTTTGTTAAAGTTAAACTCATCATTCTATCAATGTGCAGAAGCCAGTACTTTTCCCTTGTTTTGTCTATCTGAAGGCCAAGCTACAAGCACAACGTGGAAGCTGCTGATTGGAGGTCTCCATGCCTCCGCTCTGTATAATACACTTGCATTCTGTTGTATCTGTTGTTCGTGCTGTCTCTACCATCGACAATAAAACATGTCTTCTGTCTGAATTTAAGACGCGATCCCAGACTTTGTCATCTTCTTCAGGTGGTGGAGAATGCGGGCATTGTCTGTAACATCTAGAGAACAGAAGACTACTTTTTTTTTACACAAAAATGTGGTTTTTTTTTTAAGCCAAAACTGAAAAACCTCAAGAGAATGCGTCTGGATCAGCACTTGGACAATCTGCACAGCCCCTGATTCCAGTCAGGCTGTGAGCTGCTGAGACATGGACAACACCATCGTCCTCTTTTGCATGGACATCATTTGGAACAATTGGATTACACAATTTGGACATAATTTGGACTGAATTGAATTGCTGAATCTGGACACTGAAGCTGAAACGTGTGATTGAAAGACACGTCACAGAAGAATTCATGGCTCAACACAAATGCAGCCTGAAAGAATCAACACAGAGAAGTGGGAGAGACTGTTTTCAAAGCAATATCTGGAACCACATCGACTGATGAAGTTTGGTATTTTACTGAAGATTGTTGACAAGTTTTATGAAAGATCTGAACATGTTTTATGAGTTTTCTGAGTTTTTGAAGTATTCCGAGTTCTGAGTTTTTTGAAGTACCGAGTGAAGTACCGAGTTTGAGTTTTTAAAGTATTGAGTTATGATGTTATGTTGCTGTTTATCGATCCTGATGGTCACACGTGAATGTGTGACCAGAGGGGGGAATGTGAGATTTCATAACACTTTTAAGCAACTTTTGTTAAAGTTAAACTCATCATTCTATCAATGTGCAGAAGCCAGTACTTTTCCCTTGTTGTGTCTATCTGAAGGCCAAGCTACATGGCACCGTGGAAGCTGCTGATTGGAGGTCTCCATGCCTCCGCTCTGTATAATACACTTGCATTCTGTTGTATCTGTTGTTCGTGCTGTCTCTACCATCGACAATAAAACATGTCTTCTGTCTGAATTTAAGACGCGATCCCAGACTTTGTCATCTTCTTCAGGTGGTGGAAGGATGCGGGCCTTGTCTGTAACATCTAGAGAACAGAAGACTACTTTTTGTTTAAAGTCATAATTTCAATATTTTTTATTTTTATACACACATTATTAATTTGTATAAATTTGTACAAATTTATTACTAAATGTTGCGTTCTAATCTTTTTTTAGGAGGAGGGGAGGCTAGGCCAGGCTCGCCTCGCACATCTTAACACTAGAACTAGTTTAGAGAAGAGGAGCTAACCCGCTACTTGGGTTGCTAACATTTGCATGTCAAATGAGATGATGACCGAAACAACAGGGGGCTAGGGTGGGCTTTGTTTATTCGTCTGGGGGAGGAAGGGCTGCGAATGAGTGACTTCCAGACTGTGAACCCTGATAATTAATATACTGTATATATTTTGTAATAACATTTTTCTCAGTGGCTTTGGTGCATTTAAAGTTCTCGAAACTTTAGAAGGGATTTCTCAGGATATAAAAAGATAGAGGAATGTATGAAATTAGCTTGACAGTATGTTTCATTCTGACTGAAGCAAATGATAATGTTATAAAACAGTATGTTTCATTCTGACTGAAGCACATGACAATGTTATAAAACAGTATGTGTCATTCTGACTGAAGACTGAAGTATAAACATAGTTTCATTCGACTGAAGCACATGATAATGTTATAAAACAGTATGTTTCATTCTGACTGAAGCACATGATAATGTTATAAAACAGTATGTTTCATTCTGACTGAAGCACATGATAATGTTATAAAACAGTATGTTTCATTCTGACTGAAGCACATGATAATGTTATAAAACAGTATGTTTCATTCTGACTGAAGCACATGATAATGTTATAAAACAGTATGTTTCATTCTGACTGAAGCACATGATAATGTTATAAAACAGTATGTTTCATTCTGACTGAAGCACATGAGTAATGTATATTAAAACAGTATGTTTCATTCTGACTGAAGCACATGAAATGTTATAAAACAGTATGTTCATTCTGACTGAAGCACATGATAAGTTATAAAACAGTATGTTTCATTCTGACTGAAGCACATGATAATGTTATAAAACAGTATGTTTCATTCTGACTGAAGCACATGATAATGTTATAAAACAGTATGTTTCATTCTGACTGAAGCACATGATAATGTTATAAAACAGTATGTTTCATTCTGACTGAAGCACATGATAATGTTATAAAACAGTATGTTTCATTCTGACTGAAGCACATGATAATGTTATAAAACAGTATGTTTCATTCTGACTGAAGCTCATGATAATGTTATAAAACAGTATGTTTCATTCTGACTGAAGCACATGATAATGTTATAAAACAGTATGTTTCATTCTGACTGAAGCACATGATAATGTTATAAAACAGTATGTTTCATTCTGACTGAAGCACATGATAATGTTATAATGCAAGCCTCCTTTTTTGGGCTGGACAGTGCAGCTCGGTAGTGGCGTGAGTCTCTAGAAAGCGTTACTCCGTATCAAGGAAATACATGCTCATTTCGCGGGCTAAAAACTTTGGGAACCCCTGTTGTAGAAGATTAAAAAGATGTTACTTTGGCACCAATTAAACACACAACACTCATGAATTAGTCGAAAATCAAGAATGTATTGATTCTTTCAATATTCAATTTTGACCTCCTCTTCTTTTTCTTTCTCTTTATAATTTACTGAAAATTAGATATGTATTAGACATTGCCAGTATTATTCTATCAAATCACGCAGTCTAAATATCCACAACCACCAAGCATTTTTAATGCAAGGAGAAACTTAGGTAACTTTAAACACAAATAAAACAAATGGACCTGTCCGACTCGAGTGTCTATGCTTCGTGTGTCTCTGGTTCTGTCCAAGTGTCTGTGATCCGCGTGTCTCGCGTGTCTCCGCCTGTCTGGGTTCTGTCTGCGTATATGTAAATGTAAATGTAAATGTCTGTCTGTGGTTCTGTTCGCGTGTCTATGGTCCGAGCTCGGAGCCCAGACTGCAGTGCGTTCACTGAGCTGCATGTCAGAGCGGGAGTCACAGCAGCTGGCAGAGCTAAAGCGGACTTAGCCTGCCACCTTGTGGCGATAAGATGTACTATTTTTCACGCAGCTGCGTGATTCCCGAGAAGCGTGAATGAAGACGACAAAACGGAATGGGACCTACTGTATGAGTCAGTTATACCAAATTTTTCTGCAACAAAAAGAGAAAATGGCAACCAACGTTAAGGTAAAATGGGAAGAAGAGTTTCATATACAAATAACCGAAAGTGAGTGGGAACAGATTTGTGCTGGAGTAATTATGAGATACTTCTTGGCTCCAGAAAGTATGAGTAAATATAAAGGGGGAAATTGCAAATGTTGGAGGAATTGTGGAGAAGAAATTGCAAACTACACACATATTTTTTATACCTGTAAAATAATACAACCCTACTGGAAAGAAGTATTTCAAATTGTTGAAGCGATACTGGGAAAGAAACTTGATTTAAAATCAGAAAATATTATATTAGGAAAAATCCCAATGAATATAAACTCAGATGAAAAGTATATTTTTCAAATTCTTAGAATCACAGCATTAAAGATCATAACAAAGGAGTGGAAAAAAAGTAATCCACTGGATATTAAAAAATGGATTAATAGTATACAAGAAGTAAAACTGAACGAGAAGTTAACTCACAAAATAAGGAACATGGACCATGAGTTTGACAAAAAATGGTTTATATAAGAAATGGACAGCACATGAATATTGTGAATCAGTGGTTAACTGTGACTGTGCAGCGGAGGTTGATTGTACGTTGGGACTAATTTCTACTAAGGGGGATCAATAAATCAATAAAAAAATACCCACCCAACCCCCACATATTTACCACTTACATTATAATACTTATACACAAATATATTCCAATAATCACCATTCAACCCCCCTTTCCAATCAACACCACCATCCAATTTATTCACCTACATCCCTACACTTTAATTCCATATTCATATTTCCATCTTCTATTTTCTATATAAATTTCATTTATATTTACCACTCACATTTATTATAATATCTTAAATTTATTATAATCCTTATATTACCCCATAAATATCCACTTCCATAAATAATACCCCCAAACTCCTTTAACATTATCCCCTCATATTCAAATTTTTCAATCATACCCTTCCAATCACAAAACAACAATACCAAACATAAAAATAAATATAAAAAACATCATTAATAAACAATAACCACAATAACAAAAACAACCATAAAATATACTTTATAATAAAAAATATATAATTTTAACCAAAAAAAAAAACATAAATATACATAACACTTACACTATTCAAATTACAAAATACAAATAAAAAATACAAAACAAACAATCCTACAACACAACCACAAACATCCCAATATCACCCTTCCACCAAATCACCCCAAAACAAACCTAAAAACCTCTCCCCAAATAACCAAAAAAATAATGTACTCAATTATAATAATTTCTCCCCCATCTATACAAACAAAATTACAAAATTATTAAATCCAAAACTCCTCTTTCATCAATTATACACCCTACTCTTACCCATTCCCCTCACTATCACATTAATACCACAATTTCAGCAAATACCAATATATTCATACAATTCCCCATCAGATACATTCCCAACTATCCCACAACTTACTTTAACCCAACATACCACCATATATCCCTATTAGATACATACAAACACACCCTCCCCCAACAAAACACCAAACACATTTTATTTTAACAAAACACCCAATACCCACTGCAAACCCAAAAACATATCATATAATTCTAACTCACCTCATTTCCAACAACAACACCACCACCAAACCAACCCTATAACCACCAACATTATAACCTACTAAACTCACTCACGAACTATTTAACAAACACTATAAAACCCCCATATATTCCACAACTTCACTATTGTTAATTTCAACATCGTTTTATCAAAACATACACCCAAATTAAACCTACACAACAAAACACACTCACCAAAACAATAAAATATAAAACAATAAATCCCCACTAAACATACACATCTCCTAACAATTTATAAAAAAAAATCTAGAAAAAACCACCATCTCACTATCCGCTTATTAAGCACTTATTCTCATCCACCCTACTAAAACATTCATCCACAATAGTTAACACCTTTAACCCCAATCTAAACATCTCCTCTACTGTCCATCAACCTGTAAACATCTTTGGTGCATAACTACACTTTAATATGATATATAAACCAATATAATCAAACAAATTAACAAACATGACAAACGTGTTACATAAAGAATTTCACTAAATCAAAACATAAATTGTACAACATATTACAAAATTTCATTCCATATAGCATAATCTTTAAATTCCCACTTCCCCCCTATAGTAGTATCACAAACCACTTTCATCACACCATATCAACCAAAGGTACACTATTAATCTTATCATCATATGTTAACATGTATCCTTCACAATAAATCCAAATACATGACTTAAATCCTATCATGATCGTAGCACCTGCATGTTACAGGCCATTTCCTCTGATCAGACCAGAATTCAGATTGTACGTAAGTCCTAGTTATTGTGGTAAAAATGACGGATTATTTGATGAGTAAAAGAACATCTGGGCCTTCTAGTAACTGATAAAGCACATAGTGTACTAAAGTGACACTAAAATGTTTGCCGGCCTTTGGATGCTCGGATTTCTTGTCATTCGGCCCTAAATCTTGGCACAGCGGTGCCCAGCATATGGTGCCATGTGGCAGTGATGCACAGGCTGCTCAAATTCACATTTGTTTTTACTGTAAAAGTCAGAGTCATCTGTTTGCATTTACCTGGACTGTCACCAGCATGGACACAGAGCAGGGAGCAGCTGGTTGGAACTTCTGAGCTTCTGGAAGACAACTCAAACTTAGAAAATAAAGCACAATTAAATCTATGCAATAAATGCACTTTGACTAGTTTATGACATCATGGCATCAAGTCATACAGCTGGAGTTATGTTTCATGGACTTCTTGGTATATCCTGGGGTAGAGCAGGGCTGGGAGAGATTAAGAGATCCTTTATTCGTCCCACAGTGGGGAAATTTCAGTGTTGCATCACAAGTTATAGAACAGTCGGAAAGAGGAGCACACGGCACACGTTACCTGAACAGTAGCTGTCCTAATTAAAATAAAGCAAAATCTCTAACCCTAGCATCTATAATAAGTATAAAAACGTTATCTTGAAAATAATAAGAGATGTTAAAATGTAACATTATATACAAAGTACTGTGTATTATAGTGCAAGTAAAGTGTGGTTATGTTAGCATGTGTACATTTGCAGTAGTATGTTTACATCTGTATATTAGCAGCAGTATGTTAGCATCTGTACATTAGCAGCAGTATGTTAGCATCTGTACATTAGCAGCAGTATGCTTACATCTGTACATTAGCAGAAGTATGTTAGCATCTGTACATTAGCAGCTGTATATTGCACATTCAGGTATAAGATAGGGATATTGCACTGGTATAAAATAAGGATATTGCAACTATGCATGACACATGGAAACAGGTTGGAATCAGGTTGGCAATGTTCATTAGTCCTCATTGTTTATTGTACAGTGACAGCGGCAAGAAGGAAAGACCTGCGGAACCTCTCCTTCAGTCTGTCACTGAAGCTGCTCTCCAGAGCAGAGAGAATGTCCTGCAGGGGGTGACAGTCACGGTCCAGCATAGATGTTAGTTTGTCCAGGACCCTCCTGTCCCCCGCGTGCTGCACTGTGTCCAGGGAGCAGCCCAGGACTGAGCTGGACGTCCTGATGACCTTGTCCAGCTTCTTCCTTCTTCCTGAACGAAAGGCAAAGAATGTTTATTTGTATAGTAAAGTGCATTTAATGAGTACTTAAATAAGAGAAGAAAAGGAAACGTTTGATTCAGGGCGCAACACATTTACAAAGCCTACCTTAGCCCTTAAAGGCACACCGTGTAACTCTTGGCCACTAGGGGCGCTAGACCTGCAACTTTCACGTTTAGCGCCCCTAGTGGCCACAAGCAACTCAGCACTGTCGCAAAAGTCAACAAACAGTCAGCCGGTGTCTTTTGAGTGTGTATTCAGACAGCATGCACTGGTGTGTGTGTTCAAACTGTAGAGACATGCCTACAGATATTGAGAGACTCTGCTGTGGTCAGCCTCCAGACCGCTGCATTAGTAATCTACCACACATGGACTTCTATATCCTGGATGAGGGAGTTCTGCGTCTAGCTCGTGCTGCGTGGAATGACATCTTTGCGGTCGATGACATCCAGGAACCAGGTGAAGAGCAGCGCTCATACAGACATGCAGCTTACAGCACGATCCCTTTCGCGTTTCCTCTTTTTAGCCTCCTCCGAAGGTTTAAAATTTTTCCTTGCCTCAGCCATGACCAGGAGTCGAGCAGGTGAAAAATGAGTAGCAAAAGCCTTAGCTCCATGAGTATATCAGCGCCTGTAGCCGTAAAGCAAGTCTTTCTTCCAAGTCACGTGACCTGGTGGCAGACGGTCCGTCTGCTCGAAACTTACATGGGCGGTATTTCAAGAGGGCAGCCCCGCTCGGAGCATTGCAAGTGTCAAGCGCTGTATATTGGCCCAAGTATTCATATAAAATAACTCATATGTGTCAACTCTTTAGGTCACAAAGTCCGCGGTGTGCCTTTAAACTTGGCGACAGTCCTAGTATATTGTGTGAGCTTGTAGAGGCCGGAAATTTGTCAATGAGTTTAAGAGAATCAAGACTTTTTTTACAGAAAGTATTGGTCACAAAAGGAGCAACAACTAGAAAAGACGGCCATTCACTCAAGTGGAAAACGACTACACTTTCACACGTGGAAGGTAAAACATATTTATTTCAGATAGATTATTAAGTCTAGTCCCCTCTGCCAAAAAAGAGGATGTACTAAGAAACCCTTACGCAGTTGTTGTTTTTTTTATAGGAAAAGAGAAGTGGAAGTTTCACCAATGAAGCTTGAGGGCTTTTCAACCTAGAGAAAAAGAGGATGTGATGACATGCCTCACTAGCATTGAAATAAAAATATGTGACATCTTTAATGAGAATGAAATTTGTGGAAAATGGAACCAACGGGTTCCTTTACTGTTAAAACCATCAATGACTTTGGGAGAAACCCGGGGAATGTTTGGCGTCCACAAAGAAAATCTATTCATGTTTTCAAGACCAGAGACAAAGACGTCTTACAAAGGCAGTGACTGAATTCAAAAGTTTGCAATTGAATGTGGGGCTGATCGTCCAGCAGTTGTGACTCTATTTATGGAAACATGTTGCAACAATGTCCAAGGTGCCGAATCTCAAAGACGATAAGGTTGACCAACCGGCTGATTTCTAGGGGCACAACATCAAAGTTCACCGACAATATTATCGTCTGCCCTTAAGGCAGTCCCTTTGGCATTAGAGCAGGGAACTTATAACTCGACAAGGGCCAATCACTTCAGGATATTGAAATTAGAACATATACTTCTGTTTTGTAATTTCACTTTTTAAATTTAAGTCCACATTACTGTTATAATTTTTTAAAAAGGATTTCGGTGAGAATACCAACTGATGACTTGGGTGATGCTGAACTTGACAGTTTGCTGCAACCCCAGTGTGTCAGCCCCATGTGTCCAGCTTTTTAAATAACTCAAAGTTGAAATTGCACACATTGTCCTGGTTTCTGATTAGGAAGTATAATGAGTCTGCATTTGGAGCTTGAACTGTGGGCTTTATTTAGACCGAACACCATGGAGCACGCCTTTCACCTGTGGCTCCGTGCCCCGGCGAGCGGTACACTCATACATACATTAATCAACCCGAGTCCTATACAATCAACATCTCATCAGCCACGTGGAGCTGCACAAACCAGTCTTATGTTTGCACCGAGGTACTACAGACTTGCGTTCAGTCAACGAGCGAAAAGGTCAAAAATACATCTGGTTTCTTTGGTGAGATAACAAATTCCACTAGATAGAAACAGCGAGGGCGAGGCAGCACAATGCTGATAATAAACAAAGGAATATCAACTGCCAAAGTTAAAAAGTCTTAGATCATAAACGTGTCTGTCTGCTAAAAGAAAGTAAAAGTGGAACCTGTACTGTATAAGCCACACATGAATATTAACCCCAGGATCAGGTGGTGACATTTCACTATTTAGAAACAGATGCGACAAGTCTAAACAGAGCACTATTTACAGGGTTCGTACATTTATTTGAAAGTTGAGAAAATGCTTGATTTTCAATAAAGTGTTTTGAAGGTTTGGAATGTGCTTGAAATGTGAACAGTGTGCTTGATTTTCTCAATATTGCTATAATACGACCCGGATAGCTAGGAGAAAAAGCATTCAGCACGTAAAAAAAGGATTTTGATGTATGAACGTGAAAATGTAGGTTTTCGACTCTATCTCCTATGAAAATGTTGCTCCCGTGTTTTCTTGAGCAGAGGAGTGAGCAGACAATGTGTATGTCGATATCGCTGCCGAAATGAACATGCCAAGTTGCGGATTTCATGCTCGTTGGCAAAGTACAACGTTTGGTTATGGAGACATGAGAAACATGGATACTGCACGGTCTGTAATGGACATCAGAGTACATACTATGGGCCAATCGGGAGCCATGCCAAAGGTAATAGACAAAGTTATTCCTATCCTACTGATGCTAGGCTAGCTAAATTTGTTTCACTTTTTCGGGCTGAGAGTGGAATTTATATTAATAATACATCAAACTTATATAGCGCTTTTTTGGACACTCAAAGACGCTTTACAAAACATGTGAAAATAAACATTGAGAAACAAAATCATGGAAAGGCCAGCTGAAACAGGTGGGTTTTGAGAAGAGATTTAAAGTTAAACTGTAGTGAGTCTGAGTTTCTGATGGGTTGAGGGAGTGAGTTCCAGAGAGTGGGGGCAGCTGTAGCGAAGGCCCGGTCCCCCAAGGTTTGGTGTTTAGTCCTGAGGGGAGTGAGCAGGTTGGAGTCTGTGGATCTGAGGCGGCGGGAGGGACAGTGATGATGGAGGAGTTCAGTGAGGTAAGAGGGGACCAGGTTATGGAGGAAAATGTAAAGGAGGGGGGGCATGAAATGTTTTATTCTTTCTAAGGGGGATCTGGCAAAACATAATTGAGAAGTTCTGGTCTACACCATGGATCTATTATGCGGCCTACACCTGTTGTGAATTGCAGGTCTATGGTGGGGATATTAACTGATGCAACCCCATGCAATTTATTTGATAAGTTGTCTGAAACAAGTTGTTTAAAGTTGAACAGCATGTTATATCGGTTGAAAAATATCGTGACACTTTCTTGGCCAAAACGTATCCAATTTATGTCATGCTTGTCTATTATTGTGTATATAATTTAAAATAGTGTTTCCTTGAGAAAAATCAAATTTTGTGCTTGAAAGGTGCTTGAATTTTGTACTTCAAAAGCTGTACAAATCCTATATTTAGCAACGGCCACAACAGTCACACAACACATAATGAGCAGCAACTGTAACACAATAAACACTGAGGGGGACAATATTATTGCAGATTAAAATGCTGACCACGGCTGTTGGCTTTTATGTCAGGGCGGGAGCCAAAGAAGTCCATAAACAGATTTAGGATGTCAAAAAGAGAGAAAGAAGTCTGAGGCACTCTACTACTATTGTAGTGAAAACATAAAAGTCCTTTATTAAAATGGACTGCCTACGCCATAAACAGTTGAATTTTCTCTTTCACGTATGACAAAAGTAGTAGGAGTAATAATCTTGATCTTATATAGCACAGTTTTTACAGACCAAGGTCAAAACCTCAACTTTCGGCCCCCAATTGAAGGCGGATAAAAAAAATTGTTTGATCCAAAACTTGCTGCGTCTGTTGTCCATTGAATGCAATGATGGTCTAATGGTTAAGTCATGGTGCTTACACCTCAGTCACCCGGGATTGAGTCCGGGTGAGATGTGTTTTGGACTAAGCAATATAATATTATATTCTATGACGGATTGCTCAAAAAAGGTAAAAACAAGCCGTTATTTACAGATTAAAGTTTAATTGTAATAAGAATCATTTGAGACCACATGTACCCCAATTAAAATACTGTTTGTCTCTTTTTGATGTAGGACTTGTATGTCTAAAAAATAGGGAACACAAAAAATTGAAGGGTGATATCCTCTGGAAGAAACCCTGATGTTGATGCACTGAAGAAATATGCACCAACATCCATTCTTCCCCTCCTATTTTGGACATCAATTGCTTATTTATTTAGCAATTATAATCAAGGATTATTACGTTGTTTTTATTTTGTTTTTCTCATCTCAAATGTCCAAATTAAAAATAATAATAATAGAAAAACATGTATTCAACATTAGCACGGCTATCATGGCAATGTGAATGGAGACAGACAAACATCTGATAAAATAATTCCTTGTGTTTGCTGCTGGATTTGGTGTGTATCTGGCAACCTGAGTCAGGGAGAGTGAGAGTGGACTACAAAATATTGACTGTGACTGCAGTACCACTTTTGGCCAGATTTTTACATACTGCTCCTTTAAAAATGCAAACAAAAAACAATCAAAACAATGTCCTGTTTGATTTGTTAACAACATTTTACTTTTGGGCATTACTGCAAGGGAAAATGTAGGTACCACAGCTTTAATTTAGCGACACAGGGAGGATAAGGACACTACCTTAGGGCTCCGTAGTCCAGCTCTGTTTCTTGCAGTACCGCAATAGGTATTTATTTATTTTGCGTAGGGCTGTCAAAATTAGCGCGTTAACGGACATTAATACATTTTTTACATTAATCACGCAAAAAAAATGTGCCAAATGATCCGCCCATGCATCCCATAATAACACTCGGAAGAGACGTGGACACATGCGTGTGGGATGGAAACAGAGAAGGTAGGCATTAGTTAGAATTAGCATACAACAATCACAGATGAAATGGTACAAAAGCAACGCACTGCAAAAAAAATATACAGTACAATACCTGAAAGATAACCTCCAGTTTCGCGTCCAAAGTTAGTCCGAGGCGGTCCGAACTTACAGTCTATGTCCTGCACCCGTAGGTCTCTCCAGGGGATACAATATCTAGCTATGTTAGCTATGTTCACCTGAGGTTGATTTCTTATTTGATCATTTTGTCGCTTTAGTTCCTTCTTGTCCTCCTCACTTTTACGTCTTTTGGGCGGTTTTGCTGTGTCTGCAGTTACAGCCAGAGGAGGTATAGCATGGATCTATAATAATAACTGGATAGGGTATTACTAGCTTAAAGCTATCCCACCCATGGGCACAGGGGGCGCCCGTGGTACTGCAGACTAAATTCACGTGGGCTACCCAGAAAAAAGTCCCATAGAACTCAATGTATATTAAAACAGCACGACCTCAGCTGACAGAGAACCTACAGCTTTCATAAAGTTTGGATTTTGTGGAGATTTTAGTGTCCCTTGTCATCCTGACCTTTTTTTCTTCTTAAATCTTTCGGTTTTCTTTAAATCCACACTTAACTGCCACAAACTGTGCTGCTTGCCTTCTCGCTCTGGCTCCGCTCTTCCGCTACTCTGATGATCAGCTCTGATTGGTCAGAGCGTGGTCGAGCCCCTCTGTGCGTGTGCATGAAAGCCACACGCATGATGGGAGATATCTCAGATATCTATATCTATATATAGATATCTATATCTAGGAGAACGAGCGTCACGCAAAGTTTCTACTCTTAACATTTACAGAGGAAAATATGCTAAAAGTAAATAGGGTTAGGGTTAATAATAATAATAATGGTATTATTACATTACATCATTATTATAGGGTATAACATTGAAAAACATTTTAGGGACCACTAAAAAATTTGCTCCCTAAAATTGTCAAACTCATGCCCTGGAGCCATGTGGGCAGGAGTTTGACATGTGAAGTGTCTTTGAGTGTCCAAAAAAGCTCCATATAAAACCATTATCATTGTACAGGGATCAAGAGTTCTGAGCTTCCGGCTCGACTGCACGGCATTGTGGGTAGTATTCTCAAAAAAGGGCATAAACTCATCCTGTCCTATTAGATTACTTGTTGCGAGCGTGATCTGTCTCTCGTTTTTCCAGCCCATTGATTGTTTTAATCGCTACAAAAATCACCAATTTCAGACATTTAGAAGGTAAGGTAAAGATTTTTTCATGTAACAAAAAAGCAGTGCATTTATTTTCTTGTGGTTTTAGATGCAAACACAACCGACTGACTATAGAGCTACACGCAGCTTATGCTACTTACGAGGATTGAATGCTTACACGCAAGCTTTATAAACTTGCCCAAAGCAATGGTGTGCAGTAGGCTTTAAACAATGTTATTTTCACTTTAACTCTACACATGTGAAATCTCCGTGCTTAAGTGTTAGCCTGTCCATTCAGCTTAGTACTGCCTCTGAATGTCATCGTCTTCACTGAGGTCACCCCTGATTACGTGCCCCAGGTATTTGGCCTTCTCTACATTTGTTCTCTTCAGAACAAATATGTCCAAAGTACAGCTTGACCCTCCTGCTCGACACGACTACTGAGTCGAGCAGGAGGGTCGGGAAGTGATTCTCATCACCCCGGACAGCCCGCATGCCCGCTGGTTCCCGTTCCTGAGGGGCATGGCGGTGAGGGAACCTTGGCCTCTCCCGGACGAGCCTGGGCGGTCCAGGGAGGGGGGACACTTCATTCAGATTCATTTTATTAGCCATTTGCAGTAAAAACAGCACATTGGAATATATTAGCAAAAGTCTCCAGTGTGCAGAGACAAGTACAGACAGAAAACATTAAAAGTACAGAAAACAAAACAAAAATACACTGTGAAATTGATCGGCTAAAACAGTATCAATACAAAGAGCAAGAACATTAAAGTGCTCTGTTGAAAGAGATAACAGCTTGTGGGAAGAAGCTGTTAGCATGTCGAGATGTCCTGCATCTCAGAGAGCGATATCTTCTGCCAGAGGGAAGAAGCTGGAACATGGCTTTCCCAGGGTGGCCAGACGAGTCATTGACAATCCTAAGAGCTTTGTATAAAAGTCTGGATTGGTAAAGAACCTCCAGAACAGGAAGCTCACAGCCCACAGTCCTCTTTGCAGAGCGGAGCACCTTGTTTAAAGCTCTTTTTTCTTTGTCTGTGATGTTTCTAAACCACACAGTCACAGAGCCAACAAGCAAACTCTCAATGGTGCAGCGATAAAAGTTAAAGTGGTTCTCACCCCCGCTCCTCGGAGCTTACCTTACTCACATTTCCTGTTCAAATCTTCCTCTAAATGGGCGTAGCCTGGAGGACTAAAGGGGGCGTGAACGAGACTGGGTCGTTTATATAGCTCTGGGCGGGGGGCTGCTGACGTCAGGTCTTGCTTCAGACGTCAGGTCTTGCTGCCGCGCCAGTGTTGGCGCCAGATTCAACATTCAAATGTAGTAATACAGGTCGCCAGCAGATGGCGCCTCACAGACGGTTTTAGGCAGAAAGTTTAACTTTCAACTAATTTGCACCAAAGTGACAAAATTATGACCAGGATATGTAGACAACACTATTGGACACTCATTTATACTGTTTATCAGCAACGAAAAGTGGATTTGAGGGTGAGTTGTCCTTCAAGCAGAATCTTAGTTAGTGGTAAATTCTCTAAGTTTTCGCAGAAAGTAGAGACGCTGACGAGCTTTCTTAACGACCCGGTCAGTGTTTTTGACCCATTTCAGGTTGTTACACAGAGTTAAACCCAGAACTTGCGCCCGGTCCTGGGCCACAGACTCTGGGTCTGGAGGCTGAATCTCTTAGGTCTGGGACTCCCCCAATCGGTGGTGGAGACCAGGGTGCGAGGGCCCCTTCCACTATCAGAGCCTACGGCTGTAGGTGGAAGGTTTTCAGCGACTGGTGCGCGGCCCGATCTTGGGACCCCATGTCCTGCCCTCTGGAGGGGGTACTGGGGTTCCTACAGGAGCTGCTGGAGAAGGGGAGAGCTGCCGGCACCCTGGCGGTGTCCACGGCAGCCATTGCCTCCGGCCACGGAAGGTGTGGGACCGCTTCGGCCCGTTCTCACCCGCTGGTCAAACGTTTCCTTCAGGGGGCCCACCGGATGAGGCACGTTCTCCGGAGAACGCCTCCGCTCTGGGACCTCAAGGTGGTCCTGACGGGGTTATCGGGGCCTCCCTTCGAGCCTGTGGCCCAGGTCAGCTTCGAATGTGTGGCTCTCAAGACCGCCCTCTTGCTGGCTCTGGTCTCATCCAAGAGGGCAGGTGAACTATGCCCACTCTCCGTTCGTCCAGAATGCCTGGCGTTTGGTGCGGAGGATGGTATAGTTGAGCTTTGGCCGAACCCAGCCTTTCTGCCTAAGGTTGTTACTTCGGCCTTTAGGTCAAGGGTCATCAAGATCACCCTATCATCCGCCGCCTCATGCCTTGGAGGAGGACGAGCGGCGGCATTTTTTGTGCCCAATCAGGACGCTGAAATCCTAGCTGGCCGTTACTGCTTCTTTCAGACGTTCTGATCAGCTGTTTGTGTGCGTGGGCCCTAAGAACAGGGGCGCGCCGTTGACGTCTCAGCGGCTGGCGCATTGGGTATCCCGGGCGATTCGCTTGGCATACCAGGCCCAGCAATTGGTTCCCCCGGTTGGGTTGAGGGCGCATTCCATACGAGGAATCGCGGCCTCCACAGCACTGCTCCGGGGGGGCCTCGGTAGAGGACGTCTGCCAAGCGTCTTGGGCTTTGTCCTCTTCCTTCAGAACGGTTGGTCGCTCATTCCATTCTGAACGCGGGGGTTAAGTCACCGCGGGACGCGCAGAGGGAGTCAACCCGCGGTCTGCGGTTGCTCTAGTCCGCCCTTCAGGAGCTCTTGGTAGAGGCGTCCTGGGGTCGTGACCTGTTCTTCCCGTAACCGGTTTTTACCATTCTTTCAGGAGCTCTTGGTAGAGGCGTCCTGGGAATGTTTTTCTTGCTTACTCCAACGGGAGTCTTGTCAGAGTGAGGGCGTCCTTGGTAGGAGCGGCCTCGTACACTGCTCTTCTTCCTTCCTTCCCCGAGTCCATGCGCCTTTGTAGTGCGGTGGGGACTCGGGCAGGGCTTCAATCACTGTACGCTGGCCTGATGAGAGTACATCGCTCTACGGCTTCGCGTGGTACCCACAGCGAGCCTAAGTGCCGTTATCACCATGATGTAGAATTGATAGTTACCTAGTGTAACTTACTACGGGCCCATCAGTCCAGCCTGGCTTTGGCAGAGTTCAAAGTGGCAGGCGCGGACTACAGAGGGGCATTTATAGGAGGTACTCGTCCGTGATTGGAGCATTGATTTCTCTCTGGCTGGAAGCTCGGGCTTCTAGAGTATACCGACAGCGAGCCTAAGTGGCTACGCACTCATTTGTAGAACTTAAGTTTCACTTGGTAAGTTTGTGTAACTTAAACCTTCCTTTGCTTACACTTGGTAACTATCAATTACGTTTATGCGGCTCCAGACAGATTTGTTTTTTGTATTTTTGGTCAAATATGGCTTTTTGAGTTGCCGACCCCTGAGCGCCACCTGCAACAGCCAATTTAATACGCCAATTCAAGACATGACATTTTTTTATTATGGCCCCGCCCTCTGACAAACAGGAAGCCCATAAATTTCACTGCAAAATGGAAAAATGAACAGCAATAGTTTTCATACATGTTGATTGGAAAGCGAACCCTCTTCACCGATTCGCCTCAAAATTGCTCCACATCATTTCAACACGTGTACCATCAAAATGACTTCAGGAAATTTTGATCAGTGAAACATTGTTTTTTTGTGAGGTTTTTGGTCGTTTTTGACAACATTCAATTTGCTGCCGTTTGCACATACAAAGTCTGATTTGCACAAAACTTTAATACATTATTCAACTCTAGGGTCTAGGTCATTTGAAAGTGAAATGATTCAAATTGACACATTAGCGCCCCCTACAGACTATTTCAAAGTTTTATATGGGAATTTTCACATTTAGTTTTTTCAAAATGTTTGAAATTGTGCACATAAATCTGTTATGTCCTCTTGATTAAAAAAAGTCAGAGACCCAAGGCTTATTTAGAATCCTGTTACCGCGGCGATGACAAAGGCTCCCCATTCTGTGCCTTTGGGAATGTACACCTCGCACAAACATCAAACCAGCCTCGGCCGTTTCACAGATTTGGCTGAAAATCGCTTCTCATCGTCTCAACACATGTACCATCAAAATGACTTCAGGGAATTTTGATCAGTGAAACGCTGTTTGAACAGCGGAGCGGCAAAATGTGACCTTTTTTCCCCATAATTGAAGATGGACAAATAGCTCCCTTTTGCACAATCAATGAAGTCAAACTTTCAATTAAATTACGGGTTTTAATACAAGTTAGAAAAAATACTGTCTGCTACAGGAAGACAAAATGTTAATAATGTTAATGCCATTTTATGTGGATTTTTTGTTTGAATAAACAAATACAGTACATATGTTCACTAGGTAGTCATTTATTCTTCCATTTAAACAACCTTTTACAGAAAAATATGGCATAATTTTGCGCATCGGGGTCCGCTTTGCCCTCTCGGTACTTATTTTCAGATAATGACTCTGCGCAATAGACATTATCCCGCTGCTGGCAAACAACCCGGTGGACTGAAACTTATAATATCTTGTCATTATGAGTTCACTCTGCTTTGTCGGGTCCGTCTTCGTTAACATGACGGTTTGACTAAACTATCGGCAAACCGGAAGTAGCGATCTCAAAGGCATAACCTTACATTTGAAATTTTAATCTACATGAATAATTATCCTTCTACGATCTTAACTAATACTGATTAGTAGTCAGAAAGCAAATATAAAAAATTACAAAAATAAAATGAATCAAAGAACAACTTTTACGATACTAAAATGCACACTAGCGCCACAAAACAAAAAACTGTAGCATCATCAACAGTTACACTAGAACTCTCTCGAACTGCATGAAAACTGAACAAAGAATTCTGAACATAAGCGTCGAGTGACCCAAACATAAACCTAACCTAAATCCATAGTTTGATCCTCTGTGAATGTGTCCTAAAATATCCTGGAATCTACATCCGGGTTTTTCGCGATCGCTTTTTCTCGCATTAAAACAGTATTTTTGTCATGAAAACCTTAACAGATACTTCTGAAAACCTCAGTTCATGTGTAAAAAGAAATGTATATGTATAATGCATTCTCCAATTAACATTTGAATGTGTTGATTGATTGGTATTTGCGTTTATTGAACGTGGCTAGCTCGGGCTAGCTCCGGAGTGGCCGGAACTACGGAGTAATCTACATATCTGAATTACCTTGCTGAATTGCCTGTCATATGCCCGAATAAAATAACAGATGCTATGTTGAATATTTCATGATCATTTTTTTGTTTATTTTTCATTTAATGGGTCCTTGTTGATAATACCCCAATGTAGTTTTGGCAAGCAAGCTTTACATAGCCTTCAGACAAAATAACAAGTGTCAATTAAAAATTAAACAATATTATTTATTCACCAATCTATTCAAAATGATGAAGTAATCTTCCAAAACTAGCGCTTGGGTTACTGAATTCCACTCGCTACTTATATGCCAGGTTAAACAATTATTTATTTGTTTTATAGTTTTTCATTTTCCGATGCTGTGTTTTGAGTCCCTTTACTTGTGTGCTTTTGATTAGTTAAGAGAAAATACAACCTTATTGATCTAACAATAGAGAAATGTTCATTTTACGTTTGGCTTCAATGTTTGGGAATATTTTGTATTTCAGTCCTGACTGAACATGAAATAAATACAAAAATCACGGCTAGTGACAGCCATCTATAAAATGATCGATGTCCAACAATTGACCAATCAGAGATGCATAAATAATTTGGTTATTATTTTTGGTTGAAATTTTTTTGTTTGTTGTTAACATTGTTTGTAAATTTGTATTGATTTAAATCAACCAAATAAACCATTCATTCATTCATTCTTTCATTTGTGGAGGAAACTACAGATTGCCTCAGCAACATTCTTAGCAACATGTCTGCCCCTTTTAGAAAAACGGATTTAGCTAGCTTTTGTTCAAATCAGCTTCTTCTGTATTAAGGCTAACACTACGGCGACATCCGCACTTGGTGAGTCCGTTCCTAAAAAACAATCTATGGTGGTATCTTCAGGTCACATGCTCTATACATGAGCCCATCCCTTTGTGCAGATTAGAGCAGGAAGAGTATGTTCATTATTCAAACTGTGTCATGTCAGATCCCACTCTGGGCGAACATGCTTTTGAATACACCAGGGGCCTCATGCCGAGGCTGCTTGTGGCTTTGACTGTACGCCTTTTCTGATGCTGACTGTTTTGTGATTGAGAATAATTGCAACATGTTTCGTTGCGGTTTTACAAGTGTAGAGGCTTTCATACATGCCTGCAGGGAAGGGCTTTCAAAGTACACGGCAATGAACGAGACGGGATTGGAAAATGAGTGAACAAAACATGCATTCAGTGTCAAGAAGATGAGAAGGTTGAACATTGTGTGGATGTCGCTGAAGGGCAGGTTTCAAGCCTGATCTTTGACGTGTAGAGATGAGTGAATGATGAGTGGCTTATATTCACTATAGACACTTCAATAGAATAAAATTATTGTCACAATAAAGGTGACACTGTAAGTATGTAGTTGCGTTAGGTTAATTAAAGCCCTAACCCCTAACCTGAATAAACAATTAGGTTAGGGCTTTAGTTTAGAAAACCAGTATAATGTATGAAAAATAATAATGTATTTGTAAATGTTTCGTTTGTTGTGAAAAAATAATAATTGTAACATTAATCAAGCAGAATAAATAAATGTATTTAAAAAAGAAAAAGAGAATCAAAATGTTCAAGAGAGTCAAAGTATTGAAATTATCCAAAATATTCACATGTATAATGTTCAAAATGTGCAAAAGCAGAACACCAGCAATCATGGCAAAAATATAAACTTTTTGTAGTTTTCAGTTTTAAAGTTCTCAGTTTGACGTCACAAAGTTTGGATCCTTTTAAAGAGTTCAGGAAAGTATATTCCTTTTTGGGGGAAAAAAATGAATAATAGTAACCCTTTTATTCCATGGGGAACAAATTTTGTCCAAACTGAAGGTATCCACCTGGATACAAATGAAATTTGACAGATCCCACCATTTGTAGGCTTGTGTGGGCTCAGCTCGCCCCCTCATACAGAGGAATTGGACTCAGTTCAGGGTTGGGAAAAAACAGACCTAAAACAAAAAGGCCTCATTCAAATCCGTGTACCCTTCGATCATTAGTTATTCCGTTTCAAAATAAAATCAGAAAAACAAATTTTCCATTCGTTTATTGGTATTTTCGTTTTCTAAATCAAATTGGAAAATCAAATCCTTTATGCTTCAATATCAATGTGTTTGTTTTGGCTCTAGTTGTTTAAAATTCTCAAAAGAATTATGGCATTACTATTATTTCGTTTTATTATTATTTGCGACACCGGAAGAGAGAAGAGACCTCGCGGAAGGGGGGCTACAGACCCGGGGGTGGGACTCCCCTGGTCCTACCCGCGGTGTGAATTTGACGCGCGGGGGATAAAGGACCAGAAAGTTATGGCCCTTGGAAACCACCGGGGGACCGCGCGTCTACCATCCGCCCAAGAGCGCTCATTTTGGGGGAGGAAAACCTCGGCTTCCAGGGCTTGTCAAAAACGAACCAGGGGACCTAGAGACACGGGGGTTTCACCCACGCACTCCTCCGGTTCTGGGCTATCACCGGAGAGGGCTTTGCTCCCGCTCAGACCCAGGCCTGAGCGCTCATTCTGGGGGAGGAGAGGACCGCAGCAGCAGGGTCAGGAGGCACGCTGCTCCATACCCCCGTGCTTACGGCCATACCACCTTGAGAATTCCCGATCTCGTCTGATCTCGGAAGCTAGGCAAGGTCGGGCCGCGGGGGCCAGCCGCGTATAGTGGGCATATCGTTGATTGGCACTGAACTGAAACTCTATTTTCTATACAGATTGTTTTGTCAAATACTACTGTTTTCCCTGAAATATGATCAATAAAAAGAAAGACTTCAATAATGTATGACATTATAATATATTTATTGTGAACAGATGAAAAAAGAGATATTTACAAATTTAAGAAATACACTTAGAAGAAAAACAACAACATGCTATCTTTATCTTCTTAAACTAGTATTTGTGTGATGAGCCCTGTGACTGTGACGGCTGAGAGCTGACTATACAGAACTGTAGATGCAGACTTTACAAATGAAATTATATAATTAGATATAATCAATATTAAGTATATATTTACATAATAATTAGAATATTTATAAACATTTATGAACAGACAGGTATAATATAGTAACTATATACAATAGCACCAATAGACAGCAGATAGCTCATTTATTTACACGCCACCTTTCCCTCTCCCGGTCATAAAAAGGAGACTGCTGGAACATCTGCGTCTCCATCCCCTGGTCCTTGTACAGGGAGAATACTTTGGCAAGGCAGTAGATGTATTTTCCTGACAGACCAGGGAATTGTGTATGAATGTGAGGACTGTTTGGTCCCTGCTTCAGCTGCAGTTTGCAGAACCCGCACTTTCTCCCAGTGGCAGGAGACTCATCACTCTTCCTTTTCTTCTCCTGCCGCTCATTCACTCTCTGCTGCGTGGCCTCCAGCTCTCTCTGGCAGAACTCAAGTGTCCATAAAGTCTCGGAATGGCATCCTGGAGTTGGTCAAACCCTCTGTGCGATAGGTGTTATAGACCTTGGTGGAGCAATAGAAATACCTGGTAGCACCCTGCTGGTAAAACTCGTGGATGGAGCTGCCATCGCCCTCATATTTGGATTTTGGCTGGCCACAAGACAGGCATTTCTTTGTGTGGGGTTTATTTGCTGGAGGCTGCTGCTGCTTTTCCAAGATCCGCTGCACAACCTCTGGCCTCCTCAGACAGCGGTGACATGAGAGTCTGAGCAGGAGGAGGGGGGTTCACTGCTGCAGGGGGCATGGTGACAACAGGCACGGTGCTGGTCTTACTGCCTGCTGTGAGCGATGTACTCCCCCAGCACTTCAGCCTTGTCTGAGGCATCACCTCCTCTCACTCGCACCAGAGTGAGGGCGTTCTCCCTCACCACCTCCTCCCTCAGAGGAGCACCGCACTCCCTCATGGACGGGTCGTCCCTGATCTTCCTCGCCTCCTCCGAAGGGTCCTGCAGCAGGAATCCACGTGGGCCCTTGCGAAAAATCACAGTGACGCGGCCAGGAAAGAATGAAAATGTCTTCATATTGTCTGCAACAACAAAAAAAGATCATAAAATATCTAGCTATAGCATGATAGAGAAGTATGTATAATGTATATATCTTTAGCATAATAAAGAATAAAATAATTACGCTTAGCATTATAAAGAAGCATGAATCCTGTATAATCTAGAGAAGACATATACAGTTGTATGTTTACATCTGGACATTAGCAGCATGAGGCTCTGGGATACAGTAAGTACAGTTATAGAAGGAAAATATGAACTTTATATGAAATAAAACACTAATACATTGTCGTAAACTAACTGCATATAATTCATTTTCAACTCAATGTGTTGCTGAACTATAGAAATGTGAAATACATATAGATAGTACACACATCAACAATAATTAGCTAATAATAATTAGCTAGCGCTGGAAATACTACTACAACCAGACGTAAACAAACTGCATTACTGTATACAGTAGAATACAGTGAATACAGATTGTTTGTACAACGCAGAGAAAGTGTTTTCTTTACAATATTGATCCAAACAGAGAGATCTACGAGCAGCAGCAGCAGCAACAGACATATGACACGGAGGTAAACAATCATAAACAGCGCACTGCACACTCGAGATTTAAACTACAGACGTGTGTGAACGATCTACGCACAATATGAGAGATTTATGGAGTGAAACAAAGAACGAGCACAAAAACATTGTGTTTATCAGAGGAGACTTACCGAGTGCGTGTGTAATCCAGAATGAATGGAGAAAGCCGGCTCTCTCTGTTTAAGAGCAGCGCCCACAAAGTTTGCCCCATAGTACTTGGATGGGAGACCGCCTGGGAATACCAGGTGCTGTAAGCACTTTGCTCCTGGAGCTCGGGCCTGGGGGCGAGCTCAACAACAGCGCGAGTTGTTGTCGTGTAGTTGAGTTGAGTGCAGCTTGCAGTTGTTTCCGTCTCTCACCACTCATCATTTCCGGTAGCATATCAAACAAAATAATGGAAGTTGTTTTAGTAGTGTTTGTTTCCACTGCATAGCAAAGAAATGGGTGAATATTTCATTTAGAATGTTTTGATTTTCCAATTTAATTTAGAAAATGGAAATACAATAAAACAACCACGTAATTTGTTTTTCTGATTTTGTTTTGAAACGGAATAACTAATGATCGAAGGGTACACGGATTCATTCATTCATAAAAAAAAATCTAATCTCTATTGCGCGAAATAAATCAGTCATGTCCAGTCTAATCAAACTACTACAGCTGTAGCTCATTTTCATACGCTTAGATTCCGCTTATTAAACACAAATAACTAATGATCGAAACAATGTTTGTGATTATGAGCGGCTAAAAGGGAGGAATATAAACATGGTCAACTCACCATTGGATCTGGGAATTTTCTATTCAGTATTCTTTTTAGAAAAAAAACGTTTAGGAGGGACACCACGCAGGAAAGGGCTAATGGGAAGTAGCCAGACGGTAAAGTTCAATATGAATGAATAGGATTAGAAAATATGAAGAACTTTAAAGTAAATGACATTTTTGTATTTAGTTGAATGGAATCGAAACAATATACTACAAATCCTAAGTACCTGGGTGTTCACATTAACACTAAACTGGACTGGTCTCATAACGCCAACGCCCTGCACAAGAAGGGCCAAAGTCGCCTCCACCTTCCGGGGAGGCTGCGGTCCTTTGGAGTGAGCAGGCTTATGACTCTGTGGTAGCCTCTGCCATATACTACGCTGCCGTGTGCTGGGCCCCGGGCAGCACAGAGCCTGGGGCCCAGCAGGAGTAGACTGAACAAGCTGGTCAGGAGGGCCAGCTCCACTCTGGGCTGCTCTCTGGACTCTGGAGGAGGTGAGGGACAGGAGGGTGCAAGTCAAAGTCATCTCCATCATGGACAACACCTCCCACCCACTGCACAGGACTGTAGAGGAGCTTCTCTCAGTGGAAGACTGAGACACCCTCAGTGCAGGAAGGAGCGCTACCGCAGGGCCTTTATCCCAACCGCTGTCAGACTGTACAATAAGTCACTTTAAATCACTAATGTACTAGGACTGAAAACCTGCACTACTATTGCCACTCTTTCTTTATTGTACATAATAGTATCCTGCACAGACTATATTTTTTACCTTTTAACGTGTTTGCACACTTCTGCACAAACTGAGTGATTCTATCTATGCCAAATGTGACATGTAAATTTCCCCAGTTCCCCAGCTATCTTATCTTATCTAATCCTCATCAGAATAAACGGAAGCACCATCAATAACCACTCACTCAACGGACATTTTCCTTGTCATTAATCTTGAGAAGGTGATGACAACCCTTGAATTTCGTCAGAAACTTGTTCATTAAGAAAAACATATGCCTCCTCGGCATTTCCTTGCTTCCTTGACACACCTGGAACAGTAATATGGCTAAAATATGTCGTAACTGAAATATAAACAAATGTTATTTATGTTGACTGGTAGAACAAGATTTTTCCTTGATGTTTTTTTTTTTTAAGTGGCAAAGTAACTGTGTCATGAAACCTTTTTGATGAACAATTGTTTGGACCAGTAACAAAAATAACCAGAGACAATCTTTCATTAAAAGGTCTATTGGAGTCTTTCAGTGCAACATATTGTGGCAGTTTAGCTTGAAAACAAAAGAGGAGGCTCCGGTCAAATTAACTGAGAATTAAATGATTATGCTCCAAATATCTCCAAAGAGCTTCATGTTGAACACTGAAGTTTTACAAGATGAATATGAACAAACCTTTTGTTTATGGGGTTAAAAGGACTGTGTATGTTGCACTGCTTTAATCACAGTACAGATACTTCTGCCGTGGACATTATGCCTTACCTGTTAGAAGGTAGATACATAGATATATACTTTATTGATCCCCGTAGCAGAAATTCAGGTGTCCAGTAGCAGCAAAAACACATACATCTATAAAAAAATATAAAAATAAATTCATCATTATAAAAAGCTAAGAATAGTAATAATAAGCAACAGCCCTTCAGGTCGAAGCAGCAGAGGTGGTGCAGCAGCTGGGTGGAGCAGGACCGGTCAAAGCAGCAGAGGTGGTGCAGCAGCTGGGTGGAGCAGGACCGGTCACAGCAGCAGAGGTGGAGTTGCCGTAGGTGTTGTTCGTTATGAACTCAAAAGTCATGTTTTCAATTCCTTTTGAAAATCTGCTACATTTCTATCAATGCTTTAACCGAGAGAATGCAAAGATTCTGCTGTGGTTTTCTAGAACATAAAAACGGGCCAGGTAGCTTCAGAGTCGAATTAGGGTTGACTACAATAGACTATGCGCACGTTAGCATATGCCACTTCCAGTAGGAAAACTCCTGTGTGATGCTCTGTTTCTGGTTACATTGGCACAGTGAGGGAGTCTCGGTTCCAGGTCTGGTTTTGTCTGTCAAATGGCTCAAGCAAACATGGATTTGCATTTTTCTAGATCTCTTGGGAATCTACGGAATATATCCATTGATGTTTATTGGATTGTTGAATATTTTTCTCCTGATCCTCAGAGTAAAAGAGAGAAAGGATTTACATTTATTTCCTCTCGGTACTTGCACAATTTTGAAGGTAAGTTACAACAATACAGCATTTCCTAGCATTTCTAACTATATGTACCTATATTATGTAACTAGACTAAAGGAAAGGTGTTATCTGAGCGGAAATACTGGGTTAGAAAGTGCATTTTCAGCAACTACTCCAGCCTCCAAATGTGATAAACTATCAAAAACGAGGATTATTTTGTCAACCAAGAACCTCTCTACTACAGTACATGCCAATAACACCAAAACACTATTAGGAAACAACTGAACTTGCATAACTGCCCCTCAAGATTGTTAATATTAGCATTATTGGAGAAATTAGCATAGATGCCAACAACAAACCCATCGAAATTCTGCCGTATTTTTGCCAGCTGTGCTACATTTCCATAAAAATACATAGGCCAAAATCTGAAAAATAATATCTGTGAGGAATCTCAATAACAAGGGGCTAACAGATTTATAATGTAATGAACATGCAGGCCTAACTATTATTATAAAGGCTAAGCAATAATGCAATGTATTTGTGTGTCTGCTTGTTAATCAGTGAACCCTGAGCCTGTAAGTAAAGCTATATTATATACAGTGACGTGTGGTGAGGTTGGTGATTGATGAGGCACTGACTTCAACTCAATCAGATGTACATATATATATCATATAAATCAACTGGACCTGCAGAGCGACTTATTCACAATTTGTTTGGTTACAGCAGAATATGTTTCATGCCCACATTGTTTGTTCATACGAAACGCAAAAGTATGTAAAAAGCACATTTCAAAGTGTCTTATGGGTTTTACCTTAAAAATAAACTGCACAGACCACTTCAGTTCAGACCAGCTTCATGTTTAAGTCCAGATAATAGTTTGAGCGCAGATATGTAATCCTCCATTTGGAAATAAGTCCAATGAGTTTTAAAAAGTAAAACAAAACGGGTGCCTTCTCCATAAACTCCTCTCTTGTTTTGTTAGCTGCAGCCGACTCTCGGATCCATCCAATTTCTAAAATCAACCTTACCCTTCACCTCTCTTCCTTATCATTCATATCGTCATTGGAACCATAACATTACCCTAAGTGCATTTTAAATTATCTAAGAATGTGTTATATGTATGTTAGCCAAACCTGTAGCTGCCATTAGCAGAAAAAGAACAAGAAAGGAGCTTTCTGATTAAATTGGATGCAGTCGAATTCTGCTCTCACATGCGCCCCCTACCCTGAGGCTGGACTCATTTGGTGATATTACGAGCTGTGGTTGAGCACGATTAAGACCCATATTTGTTGTCAAAAACACAATTTATGACCCATCCTCTCAACTGTAGACATGTAGATTGTAAAGGAAATATGTTGAACTTTGTAAACTGCGATAAAAAGAGAAAACATCTTGAAAGCAGCGCACCTGTCATTGTGTGGATTTTTATTTCTGTATTTGGTTTAGGCCCTGTCCACACGAAGTCAAGCTCAGGCCTAAACGCAAAAATACTTTATCAATCCAGTGTATCGTCCATACGAGGCCAGCGTTTTGGGGGGGTGTAAACGAACATTTTTGAAACTAGGTCCCAGAGTGGAAAGATTTCAAAACTCCGTATATGCCGCTCCGTGGTTACTGCCTCTCCGCAATGTATCTGAGACGCTTGCGTCATCGCCCCGCCTCTTGTTAAAGCACGCATGCGCCGCACTCAGAAAATAATGACAACAACAATGTAGCTTGTTGGTTTTGTAATCCAGTGCGACCCGAAGCAACAGTTCAACCTCATCGTCCGTCCATACTAATGTAGTACCAGCTCGCCCGCTCGCCATGTTGTCTGTTTACAAAATTCCGCGCATGCCCACGGAAGTTTGGGCTTGATCCCGTCATTGCGTCACAGCGCCACCAACAGGTCTGGCATAGTTTCACAGCGTTTTCAGGCGTATTGACTACATTCATATGGACGCACACATTTACTGAGCTAACTCCGTGTTTACAGAAAAAGTTTCTGAAATTATAAGCGTTTTGTCTTCGTGTGGATATAGCCTTATTTTGACATTAGTTATCTGGTTTTGTTTCAGTTTTACTTGTCCTGTTCCCCTGTTGATTGTCTGCCCCGCCCTGATGTGTTTCACCTGTGTCTGTGTGTCTGTATGTACCCTGTGCTTCTCTCCCCTTGTTGCTGCTGCATTGTCCTGTCTTGTCAAGGTCTGTTCTGTTCCTGTGTTCCTGGTTGCTTTGTTGTTTTGTTTTTACCTTGGACTTTATTTATTAAATCTTTATTTTTGGCATTCCGGCGTTTGAGTCCTCATTCACCCCACCTTGTGACAGTACCGGCCTCTCCCCCAGTGAGCTATGGGCTTTTACATCTCTCAAGTGAGGCTCGCCTCACAGCGCGTCGCTCTGTCAAATATGCTATTTCAAAAAAAAAAATTATAAGGAAAAGTTACATTGAAATAATACAATAGCACAAATCACTTGATATAATGACCAAGTGTTATGGTTTCCATTTTATTCTTTTTTCTTTGACTGCACGTCACTGATTATATAGTCTCCGCTTCAAGGATTTATATAATTTATAAATAATTTTATTTGTTTGTTACAGTCGCTTTACTAATGAATACTAACTTGTTATTCTATTACTAACCATACCATTGGTTTCTACAGTGTCTGATAGTGTTTTCAGGCTGTCAGACTGCTCAATGAATACTGACCCCCTCCTCACCCTCACGGACCTCCATTATCTTCCATTTTTACATACCTGCCATAACTGTGAACTGGTCGTGCATGGTTACCGCTAACATACTCACGTCATACTTTTGCTCTGTATGAAGTATGTCTACAGGTATATCCTGTACCTGTGTTAAACTACCTCCTATAGCCCTGTGCTGTTTACATCCTGTACCTGTGTTAAACTACCTCCTATAGCCCTGTGCTGTTTTGTTTTGTAACAATGACAATTAATGATTGAATCTGAGAGGTGGTGGTCAGAGCAGAGTGCTTCAGGTCCATGTGGAATATTTTAATAGAAAGCAGTATGAAATGGTTGTGTGTAATGACATTTTAATATGTACTATTAGTCGTACTTTATATGGTATGATAATTAATTCATGTCTGTATTAATTATTATTGTTGCAAACTGTGCAGGGCGACAGTGACTCAGTTGGTAAAGCACTGTAAGACCTACTTCACGACTCCCACTGATGACTGCTGTCGTTGTGTCCTTGGGTAAGACACTTAACCGCACCTTACCCGAAGCCCCTGCTGAGAGATCTCAGCTCCTGTGGACTCACCACCTGCAGAAGGATCTGTGAGGGGCTGGTGCTCTGTGACTGGGTACAGCTCTGACTGCCACCCCCCCCCCCCGACCCAGAAATGGATTAAGGGGAAGAAAATGGATGGATGGATGTTGCAAACTGAGTTACACTGCTATAAATATAGAGATAAATCTATAGATATATAGATTATATTTATTACATACACACACATAATCTAGATCTTTAGGTAAACTGTGGAAACTTAGCATTTCGTTTAATCTACCTCCTGCAGTGCACAAGGGGGCGCTACAGTGGTGATGGTTACAAACGTGTGCTTTTTGAAAAGTAAAGCCATCTTTTCGATTGCAAATCCTGCATTATTTAGAGTCCATCCTCAGTAGCAAATAGCATTTTCTAGTGCACGGGGATGTTATGTCTGGCTCAGCTAGGGAGTAATGAACACAACAAAAACCAAATGGAAATGGTGTTTGTCCATTAAGTAATTTTTAATAATGATAGTAAATAAAATGAATTGTTAAACAAAAGAAGAATACAGAAATAATAAGGAAATAATGTCACTATACAAAACTAGAGCTAAATAACAAAGTGACAAAGGCATAACATAAACACGACAACTCAGGATGAGCGGTGAAGGCAGACTGGCACGGAACAGGTCCAGCTGCCTCGAGCTGGCGGAGACTGGGAGGTTATATGGGGGATGCCCTCATTGATGGATCCCCGGGGTTGGAGGACGTCCTCCCACTTCTCCCGCTGCTGCCACTAAGGTGACAGACCGGCCACGCCCACTCCTGACGCTCCTCCAATAGATCACCTGTACAGAGCGAAGCGGTGCACACAAACACAAAGGGCAACGGGAGCGCCATCTAGTGCAGAACTGGCACAATAGGTCGTTGTCTGTAACAGGGCTCTATTGAAACACTTTGTCTAATTTGAAACACCACACTCAATGTTTGTGACACATAAAGAAATGAGCACTGGTTATTTCTGATCCTTCTGTTACTAATTATTCATATTGATTTGGCACCTATTGTTTCAGATAGAATTGCGACCGGAAATGTGACCTTTGTTTAACCCAGGGGTGTCAAACTCATTTTGGTCAGGGGCCAAATTTAAAAACATGAGCGTTGGTTGGGGCCCAAAGTATGAGTTTTTATCTTATTTTCTAGTAGGTTTGGATTCAACCACAACTGGGCCACAAATTGAGAAGAGATGTTTTTGCAGACTGCTAGTTTAATATACCAACTTAACTTCTAACAACGTGTTAGTTTACATTTTGTATTTTTTGGTCAAAAGAAAAACATGATCTGACTAAGGCATAAAGCCAAAACGTCATGTATAAATACGTTTTTGGACATCTGAGCTGAGTGTGAAATGCTACCCTGTTTCCAGTTTACATTTTGGAACAGATTAATAGCTTTCCTGAATTTACACTTAATTTAAAATGAAGTATAACATCCCATAGTAGCCCATTTCCATCCAATGCGTTGAGTGAATCTAATTATTGTAACAATAACAAATCATTTCAGGGGCCGCTAAAATTGGTCTTGTGGGCCATATTTGGCCCCAGGACCTGAGTTTGACATGCCTGGTTTATACCAAAGCATCATCTGATGACACATTATTAAGAAGAAAAGTTGATCTTTTGATACTCCTTTGGTTTACGCGCTTTGAGGCAAAACGTTACACATTTATGAAGTCTGTGAAAAACTTTAAATCTTTGGTTAAACAGCATCAATCAAAAATGGCTTTTCTTATAACGTTTGTTTTACAAAACTATGGTCCTGCAAAGATCCAAACATTAAGATAATTGGAAACTGGGACTGTTTAAAGGAGCTATACCTGTTTCTGCAAGGTTTTTTTTCAGTTTGAATGTTTAGCACCGCCCTCAAACTCGCTCACAGGCTTCTCATTTCCCCTACACTCTCCTCCCACAAAGCCATCTAGTTTTATTTATTATCTGATACGTATGCAAACATTAGCATTAGCGCAACTTCTTGTAAGCTGTACAACAATCACTGATGAAATGGTACAAAAGCAACGTACTGCTAACAAATACATAACTGAAAGATTACCACTAGTTTTGTGTCCGAATGTAGTCCAAGGCAGTCCCGCTCCTGCAGGTCTCTCTAGAGCATCGATGTAAGCTAGCTAAAAGCAAAGGAAGGTTTCTCACCCATCATCTGTACTTCTTAGCAGGTTTTCCCGACGTTTTGTCCTTAATCCAAAGAACTTTTTCAAGGAAAAGAAATCTGAGACCTTACGTTGGAAATTTATCTTTGACTAATCCCTGTACGACTGAGAGTTTACACGAGTAAGCTAGCTATTTTCACCCGAGCTTGATTTCTTCTTTGATCATGTTTTTGCTTCAGTTCCCTTTTCTCTTCCTCTCTGTTGCGTCGTTATACACTTGCTGTGTATACAGCCAGGAGTTATTGCCACTTTCTGCTAAAATGCTGCTCTTGTTTACCTGCGCTGTAGACACTACACACTAAGAAATGGAGGGACTGGAATGGACCTAAAAGGGTACAATGGGTTTGTCGCCCCCACAGTACCCTAGAGAAGAACAAAGTTGTACCTCTCAACATAGGATCAATTATGTACCTTATCCTCTGTACCTATAAAAGTACTTTACTGGACCTCAAGCGCCAAATATGTACCTTTATGTACAGGTACAAAACTGTACCCATATAAAAGGTTACATTTTGTACCCGCTGAGGTACAACTGGAGGGATCTGTTCATTAGGCAAAAACAAACCCTTAAATTCAATAAAATATTTATTTTTCAGAAAATAAATGGTATTACATTTCATTCACTTTAGTGTTAATGTTAAAATACACAATAATAAGTCCGGTACAAAAAGTTGAACCAAAAAGTTCCAACTATAGAAACTGAACATAAAACAAAGATGTGTTACAGATTGGATTTTTTTAAACAGTCATTTATACAGAACATCTCAATCCAACATATAACTTGTCATCAATAGTGTATGCACGTATGGTCCTTTTCATCTCCAGGTTTAATCAAAATCCACTCATTGTCTACTTTGACACGATATGCGTGGACATGCTGGTCAAACGACAATGGATACAGCATTTTACAGAAAAGAAGCCACTCTGTATCAATATTAAGTATGTATTTGATTTGTCCGAACACTGGAATTTCTTCCTCGTGTACTAGTGATCTAGTGTCAACACATCTCTAACAGCATATTTTATATTGTCTATTATCACTTCAGATACACGCTGAAACACTTTCCCTTCCATATTGCTGAAGTTGCAACTTTTTTAAAAAGTAGATTGCAGACAAATGGGAAGTGACAAAATAGGTGTACTTATGCTTCTTCCGGGCACCTTTTCAAAGTCTCCCAAGATATTACAAGGTAAAAAATCAAAACAATGTTTCAGCTGGTGGCGAGTGCTCAATGTTATAGTTACGTTTCTGAAATGTCTACAGTTACTCGTCAGACTCTTAAAATACTGGTGTTTCCCTTCGAAACGCATACACCAAAGAGAACGGAGAGGACCATACATTAATAGAAGTCTTCAATAATGTGAAAGGAAATGACATTTAGGTGTCAATACAGCTCCAAAAACCTCTTTCATCTCAGAAAGGAATGTGTGTATTAGCATTTTTAGAAAGGCCATTTCATCTTTCCTCACTTTATCTGCTAAAACAATGTCTGCAATATCTCTGCACAAACGGAACACATGCCAGTATCTGCTACCAGGAGAAATACGGTGTCCCATTATAAAAGGCAGCAATCGGAAGAGGCACCATTTCTGGGCTGCCGTACCCAGAAATGATAAGCCTATAATGCTTTCAGAACAGGTTATTAGCCTTGTCATTCTGTCCGAAGCAGAATCTATGAAGTTCTTCATTTAGCTCAGTTATGCTTATATGCTTTTGTTTACATGCTTCCACAATGACATGTTTCATGGTCAGTGGTAAAACACCCTCCAAAAGATCATGCATTATGTCAGCTGATAAAAGCTCAAAGTGTTTTTCAGGTGAGGTGGGTATGCAATGTTGAACACGAAGTACATACCGAAGGCCGTTATGAAAGCTTCATCAAAAGTTGTGCACTGGCACAAATTCACACCATCCACTTTCACCAAACTGGGCCCAGCACTGGTCATCGCCACTTTCCAGTCATTCTCCATCAGTTGAATCGTTGGATACGGGGTGGAAACATCCCTCTGTAAATAAAAATGGTACAGCGTTTTACAATAAATTACAAAATGTGTCACATCCTTACACATATCATAAAAATACATTTTAGACAAAAAAGATTCATAGTTAATGGTAAAGTAAATAAAATTAAATGTTAATGTCAATTGCAGTAACCACTAGTTATGTGGGATAGAAGTGATTCAATTTGCTTGGAGCTAAGTGCGCTCCAGCTTCTCATGGCTCCAAGTTATGCTTTATTGTAACCGTAGTGAAATGTGTCCTCTACATTTAACCCATGCACTGTAGGGAAATTCAGAAACCTACCTCTCCCAAAGTGATGTAATGTTCAATCTTTTCTCTGAAGATTGAATGCAACAGAATGAGTCCCGCCCTCAAGTCGATTCCTTAAAGGGGGGTGGAAAAAATGGAGTAAATCGTAACAAAAGCAGATCAAATTTCATGTCTACTACCAGAATTACTTGACTACCTGGTAGGTCTTCAACCAGGGCATCATGTCTGACATCAGTGTACTGTTTTGCCACTGTTAACTTCCCCTGGGCCAGCTTAAGTATGTTTGGCAAAACACCGACAAAGCCTTCTCTGAAGCGGTCACAGAAGGCCATGACTGTCGGGTGAATTCTGTCAACCTCATCTATACACTGTGGAACATAACACATAAATGAAGCGTCATATTATTGCCCCAATAATTTCTATGCTGCGTTGTTTGATAAGAAAATAAAAAGACACGTGGTAATTTGACTCCTGGACGCCTCCCTGGTGAGGTGTTCCGGGCACGTCCCACTGGGAGGAGGCCTCAGGGAAGACCCAGGACACACTGGTGGGACTGCGTCTCTCAGCTGGTGGGACTGCGTCTCTCAGCTGGTGGGACTGCGTCTCTCAGCTCGAGGGCCGGCGTCTCTCAGCTCGAGGGACTGCGTCTCTCAGCTGGAGGGACAGCGTCTCTCAGCTGGTGGGACAGCGTCTCTCAGCTTGTGGGACTGTCTCTCAGCTGGAGGGACTGCGTGTCTCAGCTGGAGGGACCTATGTTTGTGCTGGCCAGAGGAGGCAGCCTGTTCGTAACAGCGCTGCTTCTCATTCTGTGATTGGAGGAGAGCTAGCGTAACGCTAAGTTCCTACTCAGCACTTTTAACGGCCTGCATTCATACACAAGCTGAATCAATGAGCTCAAGTTTTCGATTCAATTACGAATATTAATACAACTTGTATGTAGTAATATGCATTTTTATAAACTCATTAGAATACAAATCGAGTAAAGCTTCTTTAATGTGAAGCTCTGCACTTTGAGATTAACACTAATCACAGTTTTAAAATAGCTCTAGAGTCATGTGACATGGTTTCAAACCAGACTTTTTTGTATGCACTTCGGCGTTCAATGACATCAAACAAATTGTACCATGTGAAAACTACGGATTTGTCAATGACAGTTAAGACACTTTATTTTGCTTATTGTATAGGGCACTGTCCGGTTTCCGAAATGTGCTAAAAATAGCTCAGATGACTGCGCATGCGCGCATGTTTCGGACAAACATTGTGTACGACTCGTTGAGTTCTACTGTGTTCTCCTCATACGCGTGTGTATTTATTTGGGCTAAATCATTGAATCATGGTGACAACAAAACACTGCAGTTATGGTGCTTGTCGGAGCGATTTCAGATACTCTGAAAAGGACTATATGAAAGTAACATTCAACCCGTTCGTTAAACCACAACATCGGACCAGACCAGGACCAGATCAGACCAGGTGGGTGCTTGTGGTCGGCAGAATTTCTCTCATGAAAAGGTTAAAAAGGGCACATGTTTTTTCAAAACACTTCGCTGGACCAACTGTGGAGCATCCAGATCCAGTCCTAGCTACGTTTAGCTGGGACTGGATCTGGACCGCTGTATCAGGTCCGTCTGAGCTCTTCTGAATGTAGTTAGCACAAACTTTCTCTTTACACCATTTACCCCCATCAATCCATATTAGTATTGTTTGTCCTAATCCAGAAAGTATACAATTCTCACACCTGAAGAAAGATGAGAGGGATTTTTTTCAACTTTGTGTCTGCTTATTATACGGCTTTGTACCAATTGAACACACAAAATAAACGTCATTCACTACTCATGCCGAAAGGTTTATTTAATGAGTGCAAAGAAAATAGTTCCCAAAGGTTTTCCCGTGGCAGGCGAGTAACAGTGAGGATAGTTAACCTAAAAGCGATCGCTTTAGTCGCATTAAAAAAGTATTTTTGTCATGAAAACCTGAACAGTTAATTCTGAAAACCTCCGTGCACTTGTGTTATGAATGTGTATAATGTATTCTCCCATTAACATTTAAATGTGTTGATTGATTGTCATTTGCGTTTACTGAGTGTGGCTAGCTCTGATAGTTTCTCTCAGAGACAGTGGCGTAACCCGTTGTGATCATGGATTTATTATAATATCAGCTGACTGTAGCTAACTAATGATCAAACTAATTACAAAGTGGATAGTGCAAAAACAACTTGATAAATGGAAGTTAATCACAGCAAAACAAACAAAGAAGGCGCTAGCATTGCAATTTAAAGACTAGATAATGTTAGCATAATCCTCACCATTATCTTTTTATCAATTCAAACCGTCTACCAGTTACTGGAAGACCACGACATTCAAGCCAACGTTATAATTGGTCTACACTATGATCCCTGATGGTTTGATGGTGGAATTTTGCCCCTGGTATATCATTTTCGTCTAAAGTGACAAGTGGTATTTGATTCATTTCGGCAGTGTTTGTCCGAAACATGTGGGCGGGAGTTGACAGGCGGCGGGGGCGTGTCTTAGTGACGTCATTCAGATAGTTCGCTATTGATGACCAAAGTGACGTACTGTACATTTTTTGATTGAGATTTAGAATCTTTCTTACTTTAAAGCCTTTGATAGACCGTTGTTTTGTATAAAAAATCCAAATTTTATTTAACAGTACACCCTGTAAACCGTAAAATGGTTAAAATTCAAACAAAATATTTTGCATGATGTCTGCTGTACTGATCAGACTTTCTCTCAACCTCTCTTTCCCAAACACTTGACAGATGCCTTGACACCCTTCGCAGCCCGACATCTGCTCATTTGTTCTGTTTAAAATGACTTTGTGAACGAGCCAGCGTCATTGAAGCAACAGCAAATCGTCCTGCGGCCCGTTCTCACAGACACCTTGGGACGTCAGGGCATAGCTAGCTTACATAATATCCTCTGGAGAGACCCGTAGGAGCGGACCATAAACTGTAAGTGCCGAGCACCCTGGACTAACTTTGGACGCAAAACTGGAGGTAATCTTTCAGTTATTGTACTGTATATTTTGTTAACAGTGCGTTGCTTTTGTATCATTTCATCAGTGATTGTTGTACAGCTTATAAGAAGTTGTGCAATGCTAACTATTGCCTATGAGATCGCTACTAAAACTACATGGCTCAACAGGAAGTGAGAGTTAGAGAGAGTAGTAAAATGGGAAGCCTGTGAGTGGCACTTCTGAATGTTATTATGGGATGTATGGGCGGGTCATTTGCCACATGCGTCAATGCGTTAATTTTTTTAACGCGATTAATGAAAACAAAAAAATGTAACGCGCTTTTAACGCAATAATTTTTACAGCCCTAATTAAAACCCAACAAGTCTCTCTTCAAAAAGGCAGTTAACATTTTGGACAAGAAACCTTTTCATTTTATTACTGTAATGTTTATAAATATTAAAGCTGCCCTAACTGACTATATTTTTGTATTCATTACAAAAATGCAATCCATATCCATGCAATGCATTGGGATAAACGTCCTTTTGAAGAAAAAGTAGTGCAGATTTGTGCTGGTGTGTCATTTCATTTTAGATCGAGTTTTTGAGCAACAAGGAAGAGATGTGTTTCGGGTCCCGATTGTGACCAATCACAGCGGACCACTGGCCCCCACTTTCTTGGGAAAAGCTACAGGTCTCTCGTTAGCACAGACAGCTGAGTAAGCACTACATGCGACAGAGGCTAACCTGAAACTTCCCGCGTCTTCGTCACCGGTTACTGCTTACTCAGCGAAACAGCCATTCAAAAGAAAGTCTCGTTCCCCCGTGCTTCCCGGTTCTATCATTCTATGGTCACGCCATCCACGTTCAAATGTGCAATCCATACATGGATCTATCCATGAGACGCTAGCTCTGTGAACAACAGTGGGCGTGGGGTAGTGGGGAGCGATAGCTTCGTGGGTGCGGGGAGGGGAGGAAAAAGAGCGAGGCCAGCGATACCGCTGCTTCGAAATCCCAAAGTCAGTTAGTGCAGCTTTAACATCCTTGGTTTGGACAGTTATCAGATCATTATGGATCTTTGCCTCATTTTAAGATTAAGAGGTCCTTAATTCGTCCCCCACAGCAGGGAAAATTCAATGTTGCATCACCTGTCCCCCCGCCCTTTAGAAGTGACCTTACTGCCCTTATAAAGTCCCCTTACTTACTCACTATTCACCATGAAATGTACAAAACACATACCCTCCATTACAAAGACTCCATCTCCACTGCCAAATCCACATACTACTCCGGTTTAATCAGCTCAAATGAAGGTAACTCCTAAGCACTTTTCTCACTCATTTCGTTCATCACAAAACTTTCTGACTCTCTTCCCTCTCATCTCTATTCATCTGATTTTTGCACTACCCTGGCCTCATTTTTAAACTCCAAAATCCAGCACATCCACCAGCAACTCACTCCATCTTCTCCCAATGCTCCTGCTCCATTCTTCCCAGCTCCAACCCACCTCTTCTCTTCCTTTACCTCCCCATCTGTCAACCATGTACATCCAAAAATCAAAATCCTTCTCCTGTCAACTTGACCCTGTCCCCACCGTCCTTGTTAAAGCCTCCACTCTCATCACAAACATAATTAAAACCTCTCTATCTACTGGTACTGTGCCCTCCCCACTCAAAACTGCTGCCGTCACTCCCATACTCAAGAAACCTGGTTCTGATCCCGCTGACCTCAATAACTTCCGCCCCATCTCTAACCTTCTCTTCATCTCCAAACTGCTTGAAAAAAAACTGTTACTGCTCAACTCCACTCTTACCTTTCCCACAATAACCTCTATGAACAACTTCAATCTGGCTTCCGTTCCCTCCACAGCACTGAAACCGCCCTTCATGACCTTCTCTGTACAGAGTGTGTCTGCACAGAGAGCAGTCGTGTGTCTCTCTGCTCTGCTTTTGCTTCGCCTTTTAATCTTCTTGAATCATTTTATTTACATTTTTTGTTTCTCCTTTAATCATTATATTTACAAAACGAGGATTACTCCTTCTACACACTTCAGCTTTGTGGAATTTATGTGGAAATCTCTTCAAACACGGATATCTATTGTGGAAACAGAAATGGGACTTAACCCGACTCTTCCAATGAGTGAAAATGGGATGAATGGACAGACTGGAAATGTAAGTTATGACGTCATTTCTTTTCCCAAAATCATCAATGAGAATTATTGGAACAATTGTGGAGCTAAACCCAAAGTTGACAAAGCTAAGAATGACAATAGGAGTGAAATAAGGCCACAGCTAAATGTTCTGAAGACTTCAAACCGCTTTTTACCCCTTTCTGAAATAACAAAGCCGCTAACAACTGCAGCGCCTCCACCAAGGAAAAACTGTGTCCTTATCAGAGATGGTTCGGTGAAAAATGTAAACATGGAGTCCATGCTCACTGTCTCAGTTCACTCTGCAAAAGTTGCTGAGATAAGGACTCTTCTGCCTAAAGTGTTATCTGAGAACAGTGGTGTGCGTACATCATTGATCCACACGGGGGCAGTAGATATCTATGAGAAGGCAAGCGAGAAGTTACGAATGGATTTAACGCTGTTACTGGATGACCTCAAGAAAATGGACATACCAATGTTTCTTAGTGGACCACTTCCAAATATAGATGGAAGAATGGAGAAGTTTAGCCGTCTGTATCAGCTAAATACATTCCTACTCAATGAGTGTTCACGCAGAGGACTTGGCTTCATTGAAAACTTTAATCTGTTCTGGAATAGGCATGAGCTTTTTGAAGAAAAAGGTCCACATCTGAACAACTACAGAGTAAAAGTGTTGATGGATAACTTTGCATCTGCCCTAAGACCTCAGCCTGCGCAGCGCGTGCAGCCGTCGAAAGGGAGAAAGAAGAACCAAAGGGCACAGACATCACGACCATCTCCACCGACTCCCGAGGCCTCAAAAGAACTCCACACCTCCACGATTCAAGAAGAACTCAACACCTCCACGGCTCCGAAAGAGCTCAACGCCTCCACCACCAGCATCATCAGCAGCTGCCACATCTTCATCAGCACCATCAGCATATACAGCACCACCAGCAGCAGTGGATACAGCAGCAGCAGTGGCTGCTCCATCATCTTCAGCAGCAGCAGTAGCTGCTCCATCATCTTCAGCAGCACCTTCCCCACCTACAGCTCCCGTGAAGCTTCCCCCATTGCTCCAGGCTACAGTCAGGCCTGTACTGGGGGTTCCTCAACCACCTCTGTCTCCACCAAAAACTCCCTCATCACCTTCCATGGACCTGGCTTGGGTCCCCCCCGCTACATCCACTCCATCTAAGGAACATGAGGACGACCTTTCCCTGTGTTTTCTATCCCCGCCTTCACTACTGGAATTACCGGAACACTCGGCAGGCATGATAAGATCGGCGATGAAGACTATTCCTCTCACACCCACTGTAGCCAGATCAAGAGTCCCATCTAACATTCAAAACTACTCCCCATACATACCGCCAAAGCCACCTAGGGCGTACAACTCAAATTCTCCCACAAAATCCACCCGTCCTTCCTCTAACCCCATAGGTATTCCAACCCCCCCTCCTGCTCATTTAGCCCACCTCCCCCCTAACCCTAAAACCAAGAAACCCTCCACCTCCACTCCCCCCTCGTCCACCACCCAACTCAGCCTGCCCCTCCCCTAACCCATCACCAAAAACCCATCCACCTTCAACCCCCCCCCCCGTCCAACTCCCAAGAACCACTCGCCTCTCAATCCTACTCCCCAGCCTTCCCCTTCCCCTCTTTTCTCTAAACACTAGGATGCACAGGGTCTCTGCTTCGCAGCCACTGGCAGTCTAGTTAGAGGAGAGACCCGGCTGGGGCCCTGTCATAAAGCCACCTGTGCCATTCCTTTAGTGATAACTGAAAGAATACATAACAGAAAAAACATCTGAAGTTAATCAGTCTACTCAGGAAAATCTAATTCTTGTTCCGTTGCCGACCACAACTGCTGATCCTGAAACTTTGAAACTTGCTATGTCTTTTTTAATCAATAATTTTATTTGTTCTTATAATCTAGATCTTATGTTCATGGCTGAAGAATGGCTTGACCAAAATACAGAAAATGCAGTTTTAATAGAAGCATCACCACCAAATTTCAAATTTGAATCTGAAATACGGGGAAACAAAAAAGGAGGAGGCTTAGCTGCCATTTTCAGAGACCACTTTGTCTCTCATAGAATGTCTCTTGGGAAGTTTCCGTCTTTTGAATATGTGTCTTTTAAAATACAACAACAACAATCTCCTCCAATACTTTTCGTTGTCCTATACAAGTGTTAACGCTGGTTCAGCCACGGTTTATCCTTCGATGATGAATGGACACTACAAATTCTGCTTAGATATATAAAAAGGTTTAATATATAAAAAGACAGAATACAAGATACAGGCTAGTGGCAGACTGGTGCTCCAGTCTGGGCCCCTGCTCCCTGGCAAACCCAAAGCAAAAGACCGCGCTTCAGAAACAGACTATCGGTAAAAAGCACACAGTCACATGACATGATAATTGAAGACATATGGCACAACATCCTTAGGTGAGGATAATACCTTCTATGTTCAGGACAAACAGTAGCCCCTCTCAAAGTAAGCCTGAGGCTACTCTAAACAGATGTTTTCTTGTGTTCTTCTTAATTTAACTTCCTGTGTTTCATGGCTGGGGGGTTGTTTCATACATTCTTGCACTCACCAGACTAGCTACTACTAGTCCCATACTAGACTAACTGTTACATTTATTAATATGATAATAACACAATAACATACTCCATTGACAACAAGCCACCGCAGTCATGTCACAGTTTTATTGATAAGTTTACAGAGTTGCTTTCAGTTGTATGCACAGATTTTGATAGCTTAGTTATTACAGGGGATTTTAATATTCATGTGGATAATGTTATCGACAGAAATGCGAAAGAGCCGAGTTCTGTTCTTGAATCTTTTGGTCTCACTCAGCATGTGAGTGGCCCCACCCACAGCAGAGGGCACACTCTAGACCTGTTAGTTACAAAGGGGGTGAACATTTCTAATGTAAACGTGGTCGATGTTGCGCTTTCGGATCATTTTTGTGTATTTTTTGACATGTGTTTCACTAACAAACCACCAGTGGACTCTGCAACTGTACGAAGAAGACACATAAATGAAAATACGGGTGAACTATTTATGGGAATGATAAACTTTGAGAATGCATCGTATTCTACTGTAGATGAACTGTTTAACTCTGTCACCTCTAGTGTTTTGAATGTTCTGGACACCATCGGTCCTGTGAAGGTTAAAATAGTGAAAAATAAGCAGAAGGCGCCGTGGGCTAAAGCAGACTCCGTCAGGGCACAAAAGAGAGAGTGCCGGAGGGCCGAGCGGAAGTGGCGCAAGTCCAACCTCCAGGTTGATTACGAGATCTTCAAAGATAAGTTGTGCGAGTTTAACCGGGTGCTACGTAGTACGAGAGAAAGGTATTTTTCTGAAATGATTGAAGGCTGCAGCAACAATCTGCGTGTTCTGTTTTCAACAGTTAATAGATTAACAAACCCCCCTGTTCAGATACCATTAGAGCTAACTTCCAAACGTAAATGTAATGAGTTTGCACATTTTTTCAATGACAAGGTTCAAGGCATCAAAAACGCCATTGTCTCCAATCCACAGATAACCATCCAACAACCAGAAAGGCTCTTTGAGCTAACTTACTTTGCACCTGTAAATGATCAAACTGTCCAAGAGATAATCTCCAGTTTGAGCTCCTCCACATGCAGCCTGGATGTACTACCCACTAGATTTCTAAAGTCTGTTCTGAGCAGTCTGTTACCTTCACTCACACAGATAGTAAACATGTCCCTTAATTCTGGAATATTCCCAAAGGCCCTGAAAACTGCAGTCATCAGGCCCCTGCTAAAAAAGAGCAGCCTGGATGCTACGGTACTTAACAACTATCGTCCCATCTCAAATCTGCCATTTATGGGGAAAGTCCTTGAAAAAGTTGTCTACCAACAGCTAAATAGATTTCTTATAATCAACAACTCATTTGATATGTTTCAGTCCGGCTTTAGACCCCACCACAGCACTGAGACTGCTCTCGTCAAGGTTACAAACGATATCCGGCTGAGCACTGACGCAGGCAAAGTCTCAATCCTAATCCTGTTAGATCTGAGTGCTGCCTTTGACACTGTCGACCATGAGATCCTCTTACAGAGACTAGAGGACTGGGTTGGCGTCGCTGGCACTGCCCTAAGTTGGTTTAGGTCTTACCTTGAAGACAGGAAGTACTTTGTGGAGATTGGAAACTGTGTCTCAGATCATATGGCCCTGACCTGTGGAGTACCACAGGGGTCGATCCTGGGACCTCTTCTGTTCAATCTCTACATGCTGCCGTTAGGTCAGTTAATACGCAGAAACAAAGTGTCCTATCACAACTATGCAGACGACACTCAGATTTATGTCTCGCTGACTGCAGGAGAACATGGACCAGTGGACTCACTCCTTCACTGTATCCAACAGATCAGTGAGTGGATGCAAAATAACTTCCTTCAGCTAAACGCAGACATAACTCAAATGATTGTCTTTGGTCCCCAGAAACAAAGAGAGAGCGTCATCTGTCATCTACAGTCTCTCTCCCTAAAACCTTCAAACAAGGTCAGAAATCTAGGGGTAATACTGGACTCAGACTTAAATTTTAATAGCCACATCAAATCAGTAACATCAGCAGCTTTTTACCATCTAAACATTTCCAGGATCAAAAACATAGTGTCTAAAGCAGACTTGGAGATTCTTATCCATGCATTTGTCTCCAGTAGGTTAGACTACTGCAATGGCCTGCTCACAGGTCTGTCAGAACAGGCTGTAAAACAGCTGCAGTACATTCAAAATGCAGCAGCTCGAGTCCTGACTAGAACCAGGAAGTACGACCATATTAGTCCGGTCGTCAGGTCTCTGCACTGGCTTCCTGTGGCTCAGAGAATAGACTTTAAAACAGCTCTGCTTGTGTACAAGTCTCTCCATGGTCTCGCTCCAAAATATATTAGTGACATGTTAGTACCATATGAACCAGCCCGGACTCTGAGGAGCACAGGGACTGGACTCCTGTTAGTGCCCAGAGTCAGAACTAAACATGGGGAGGCTGCTTTTCAGATTCATGCTGCTAAAATCTGGAACAATCTTCCTGAAGATGTGAGACAGGCCTCCTCTCTGACAATGTTTAAAACCAGGTTAAAGACAGTTCTGTTTAGCTGTGCATACAACTGAGGGATTTTATGTTTTTATCTTTCTTTTTAATGTTCTGTGATTATTTATGATTTTAATGCTATCTTGTTCAGCACTTTAAGTTGCCTTGTGTATGAATTGTGCTATACAAATAAACTTGCCTTGCCTTCTCCTCTCTGCTGACTCCGGTTCACTCTCCATCCTCCTCCTGCTTGATCTCAGTGCAGCATTTGATGAGCTGTGTTGCTTTTACGACAAACATATCGTTTTGCATTGTGGCCAAAAAGTTTGATTTTGGTTTCATCTGACCAGAGCACCTTCTTCCACATGTTTGGTGTGTCTCCCAGGTGGCTTGTGGCAAATTTTTTATGAATATCTTTGAGAAATGGCCACTCTTCCATAAAGGCCAGATTTGTGCAGTGCACGACTGATTGTTGTCCTATGGACAGACTCTCCCACCTCAGCTGAAGTTATCTGCAGTTCATCCAGAGTGATCATGGGCCTCTTACAGAGACTTGATTACACACAGGTGCATTCTATTTATCATCATCAGTCATTTAGGACAACATTGGATCATTCAAAGATCCTCACTGAACTTCTGGAGTGAGTTTGCTGCACTGAAAGTAAAGGGGCCGAATAATATTGCACGCCCCACTTTTCAGTTTTTTGTTTGTTAAAAAAAGTTAAAATTATCCAATAAATTTCGTTCCACTTCACGATTGTGTCCCACTTGTTGTTGATTCATGACAAAAAAATAAAATTTTATATCTTTATGTTTGAAGCCTGAAATGTGGCGAAATGTTGAAAGGTTCAAGGGGGCCGAATACTTTCGCAAGGTACTGTAGGTGTGTATAATTCATTTATCTCATTTATCTCCTTTGTTTATTTCTACACAACTCACCACAAACCTCTCCCAAGCTCTCAGAGCAGAGGCTGCAACACATGATAAACATGGAGGATCAGGGGATCTTTTTTGTTGAAGTGCTTCTTTCCATCAAATTTTTGCCATCGCCTCTACACACTCTGACCTCCTCCTCCTCCACACACTCTGACCTCCTCCTCCTCCACACACTGTGACCTCCTCCTCCTGCACACACTCTGACCTCCTCCTCCACACACTGTGACCTCCTCCTCCACACATATAAATATATATGATATATAGATATGTAAAAAAGCGCTCATTCCCGCCTCTTTCACGTCTGACTCTACACACTCTGACCTCCTCCTCCTCCACACTCTCTGACCACAACAAGGCTTTTTCTGCACTAAAGTAGGGCATACGCTGTTTGCTAATGCTTTTAATGTTTTTTGATGTGTACCTCGGTCACGCTCCTTCTCCGCGCGCACACACGAGACAGAGGTATGTGAGGAGGGGCTGCTCCTCCTCACACACCTCTGTCTCGCACCTCCTCTTCCTCCGTTCATACACAGCCAGTGAGAGCAGCTGAACGCGAGCGTCCATCGCTCCGTACACAGCGCTCATTCCCGCCTCTTTCACGTCTCTGACTCACTCGGATTCAGACACTACTAAAGTTATTTCCACAGCTCCGTATAGTTTTCTCGAAGGACCCCACATAGCCGCCTTCGCGCCTGCCTGTTTACAAATCACTTTAGGTGAAAATTTGACACATAATTGTAATGATGTACTTTTGGACAAAAAAATCACGGAGGTCCAGAGAAAAGGGTCTCAGGGTCTGGACCTGGACCGCGGTCCGCCATTTGGGGACCCCTGGTATATATTAACGGACGTAGTCATGCCTATCTCCGCCGTTTTAACAAATGGGCCAAAAATTGTACTCTCGTGGAGTGATTCAAAATGGTTGCAGGGGCTGGAATATGTAAAAAAAACGCATCTGCTCATGCGTCAGCCGGCGAGAGCTCCATTCATTTAAACAAGCGACTTCAAAAATTCACAGCGAGTAAACTAGAGTGGTCCAAAAAAATTCACCCCCCTCAGCATTGACACACATGTGGAACGGAGCTTTGGGCCAAGAGCCAACTTTTGGAACATCCTGTAAAGACGTTTTTGAGAGGTAAGAAGATGAATCAATGTTAGCATTGGCTAATTCTTATTCCGGGTCCACCCCCATCGGCCCGGGGTGGTATTGCAAGCATGTCAGCGCACGTCATTTTGGCCACTTTTGAGCCGCCCCCACTGGTTTAGACAAGCCTACTCACTAACATCAAAACCACACTCTCCTCTGTCCATGATGCTTTTAACTTTGTATTTTAACTGTTTCTAAAAATGCACTTTTTACTTGTATGTAAGGCGACCTTGAGTGTCAAGAAAGGCGCCTAAGAAAGAGAATGTTATTATTATTACTGCCTATAATCCCTTTATATTGTGACTTTACTGCCCATAATAACGTCACTTTACTGCTGTCACCTTATATTGTGTGCACCATTTGCACTTGTATATTGTATATAGTAATTGTAACAATTCTATTTTAAATTTTATTCGTGTTGAGGATTTTTTTTTTTATTATGCCTTTTCTACCCTTACCTCTCTTTCTGACTGTTGCACTGAACCAAAGCAATTTCCAAGTCTGTAACTTCCTGTTACTTACGTGGATTCCGATTCTGAAGTTACAGAACAGTAGCAATGTGGACCACACAGGACAAGATAAGTGAACAATAACTACTAATTAAAATAAAAACAAAATATCTAACTCTAGCATCAAAAAACAAGTATAAAATGTCTATCTTGAACATGAAAATAATAAAGAAGTATAAACATTTAAATTTGGCAAAAGAAGAGGCAAGTATAAAGTACTGTGTATTCTAGTGCAAGTAACATGTAGTTATAATAAATACATCTGTACATATTAGCAGTAGTATGTTACATCTGTACGTTAGTAACTGTCCTCCCCGGCCATTGCCTTTTCAGTGGAAAATCTTCATGCAATCGGCTCAGCTTCTTTTCCACCAGCGTAATGACCCGGCGCGGTTCGCACCCTCATAATCCCTGTTAAATTCCCCCCTGCAGACGTCGTGCTTACTGCCAGGGTCTAAATCGGCAAAACTTAAAGTTAATGTAAATAGGAGTATTTTCCCAAATGTCTCCACTTTTTGAGCTATTGACGAGCACGTATCACCAGAATGATTGACAATCGGGTGGACCGATAGTCTTGATGATCCACCTGGAAGTAGAAAATCCTCTGTGCATACCTTTAAACTTTTCATACACAAATGTGGTCTATATAAATTGTACGTTGGCATCATACGTCGGCCGGGTCTAATTATGCAGCTGCTATATTCATGCAAACTATGAATATAAATCCAAGGCAATCTTTGTCTTGAGTCTTTTCAGATTCAAATAGCTACATAAGTCTTGGCAATATCGAACACCAGGACCTCAGGACATTGGCGATTGTATGCCTAGGCTTTGAGAGCGCGGGCCTGCCCATGTGCTGTACAGAATGGTGGATGGATGTGGCAGGAAGGTTGCGGTGACTTTGGCCACACTACACACTGATTGATGAAAGATGCATGGTTTTTTAATGGTTTATGGAGCCATTCATGAAAAATACAAGTCTTAAAGAAATGTTGGCTGGTTGTAAGATGTGTGGCCTCATATATGCAGGTTGTCTGAGCTGAAGAAGTGTTTATGTGCTTTGAGGCACTTAGAGGTGGTAATGTGAACATTTAATATTAAGTGGCACAAAGATGTAAGGCTGTATCTGTACAGGGCCAGCTAAGTTTGACATGTCGAGGATTCAATTTGGTTCAGATTGTCCGTTTATAAAAAAAAAAGCTAAATAGGTTAAATGTTGTATTCAAAACATATCTTTAAAGACAGACAGGTCATCGATTATGCACATATTCAACGGTTATGCCTCAATCAAAAAAACAAAAATCTCACTTGCTTCCTTAGAAACCAAAAGGTCAAGTTCTGTTTGTACAGTGGTTCCTCGTTTATTGAGGGGGTTATGATTTAAAAATTAACCTGCAAAAAATGAAATCCTTGAAGTCGCAACTGTAAAGCCCCTCTTCACACACTTTATAAACAGCACAACTGCTGAAAAGCAATCACAGAGATATGAAACCTGTTTGTCATAGATATGAATGCTGTCAAAATAATACATTAATAATACGTTGTGAATCGATAAATAATTGTCCCAATCTGCAAATAATCATCAAGATAATAAAGTAACATAGCTTTTCTAAAGAGACAGGAAATCATAGTTTAGCTTTTTTTTGGTAAGAAATAGATGTTAGATAATTTGTATTTTTAATCTTGAATGTCAATCCTAAATCTCCCTCATTTAGGCTTCATTTTTTAGGAGATTTTGGTATCATTTTGGCAGTAAGTCAAGACTAGTAAAGGGGTTTGTCGAAGGAAAGGCTTGATTTAGAGTAAAGTGACCAGGATAATGTACGATGAGGGCGAACAAACACGGCCAACCATGCATCGGCGCATTATCCTGAACGGACGTCAGAATGTGCAATATAGAACCAACTGTGTCCACTGTTGCTATACTTTTTCTCATACCCTCATGCTGCAACATGTACAGATGTAAACATACTGCTGCTAACATGTACAGATGTAAACATACTGCTGCTAACGTGTACAGATGTAAACGTACTGCTGCTAACATGTACAGATGTAAATATACTGCTGATAACATGTACAGTCGTAAATATACTGCTGATAACATGTACAGATGTAAATATACTGCTGATAACATGTACAGATGTAAATATACTGCTGATAACATGTACAGATGTAAACGTACAACTACATATTTCTTGCACGTGAATACACAGTACCTTATACTTGCTTCTTATTATACCAAACTAAGATATTTTACACTTCTATTTATGCTAGAGTTAGAGATTTTTTTATTTGATTTTGTAAAGAGTTATTCTTCATTTGTCTTGTGTGCTCCTCATTCCTGCTGTTCTGTGACTGGTGATGCAACACTGAAATTTCCCCAATGTCGGACAGATAAAGGAACTCTTAATCTTAAACATTACCTTAAAGGGAGATGCATTGCACTGGGTTATATCTCAAGAGCTAATTTCCACCCTTAGTCCCTGGGCAAAAGTCTCACCCTGAATGCACCACAACCTCAAGAACCTGCTCTCTGCAAACAGTACAATCGACAGTGTGTGAGAGAAAAACAGGTCCAAACAGAGCGACGTGGCGGAGTCCATCTGTGCTCAGGCCGGTCAAACACTTGAAGACTTGTATTTTAGCAGCAAAGCACAAATAACAGAGCCCGGAATACAACGCAGCCCGGAATACAAAGAAAAATGAAGGAAAATATTGCAAGGTGAAAAGGCTCTGAAGGATGGTGTGAGAACAAGTACAAGGACAGAAGAGTGAGAGGAGTCAGAATGAGAATCAGCTTTGTGAAGAGTGAAGGGGAACGGAATACTGAGGCCGATCCACCTTTATGTCCTAAACTCTGCTAGAGTTATTTCAAGTCTAAAAAAAGCTCAATTTGCTGCAGCCATGCACAATGCAGAGAGTGACAGCGACATGCACGTATGTATGTAGTATGCACTCTTGGTGGTCTGATTAAGTCGTTACAATTATAACCATACTTTCTTTGCTAAATTCTTCCGGCCTGCGAGAGGTTACTCTTTTCTTCCAATTGTTTTTAGTTTTACTCTTTCCTTACCAATGCAGGAGTGCTAATTTAATTTATGTACATTAATTCAAATTCATTGGCGGTGGTCATCTGGCTCCCTATAGACCAATGGCTCATATGTGTTTGTTATTATTGCAATTCCTGTGTTCGAACTCTTGGATTCTCTGATCTGAATCAACAACATTGAAAAGTCCTCCGAGATTCATGCTGTTGTGATGAATGTATGAATTGAATTGAAATGAATTGCTACATGGAGCTCCTAAATACTGACTAAGATGCAATCCGGCTTTGTGTATTTACTGTATGTGTGGTGCTAATTTTTGTTTGTATATGTAAGGGATAATGTATAATACGCAAGTCATTATCGGAAAATAAGTACCGACAGGGCGATGCGGACCCCAACGCGCAGTGGAGCGGTCCGCTTCCGCCCAGAAGTAAATTACCAGCTGAAGTAATTACCAGCTACATTTCACCTAACAAATAGGAAATCCAAATGAGATCCTCCTTCTTTTTCCTTGTAATTGGACAATCTGCTAGAACATTGTAAATATAAATAGTATCAATATCATATAATTAAGATCAACTAAACTTGTTCAGAAAAGTCAAATATGACGTGTAATGTGACCTGTTATCTGGGGACACAAGATGGAGGTGTGTTGGATTCTCTGATTTGTTATTGGCAAACTGACAACTTTGTAAAATCCCCTGACACGACAGCTGTTGTGATTTAGGGTTTTACACAAACACATTGAATGGAGTTGTATTCTGGCTGAAAAACCACTTGTTTATGAAAAGTTTATGAACGTATGAGGTTACAGGTCTGTCCAAACAGACCTGTAAGCAGCTGCAGTACATCCAAAATGCAGCAGCTAGAGTCCTGACAGGAACCAGGAAGTATGACCATATTAGTCCGGTCCTCAGGTCTCTGCACTGGCTTCCTGTGGCTCAAAGAATAGATTTTAAAACGGCTCTGCTTGTGTACAAGTCTCTCCATGGCCTTGCACCAGAATACATTAGTGACATGTTGGTGTCATATGAACCGGCCCGGACTCTGAGGAGCACAGGGACTGGCCTCCTGCTGGTGCCCAGAGTGAGAACCAAACATGGGGAGGCTGCGTTTCAGATCCATGCAGCTAAGATCTGGAACAATCTCCCTGAAAATGTGAGGGAGGCGTCTACTCTGTCAATGTTCAAATCCAGGTTAAAGACTGTTCTGTTTGCCTGTGCATACAACTGAAGGATTTTATCTCCATTTCTAATGCACTGCTGTCATTTATTTATTTTTTTTAAAATTTCTTGTGTAATTTTGAAAGTTTTAATGGTTTTATTCTTTTGTGTGATTTTAATGTTTTAATTGTGTTTTAATCTTTTGTGTGATTTTAATGTTTTAATTGTGATTCTGGTGTTTGTTTTATGTGATGATTTGTGATGTGGACTGTGAAGCGCTTTGTGTTGCCCTGTGTATGAAAGGCGCTCTACAAATAAACTTTGATTGATTGATTGATTGATAAATCGAAAAAGATGTGTTTACTTAAAGTCTGCAACTAAATGAAGAAACGATTTGTAAATGCTTGAACTCATTGTTAAATGTGTAATTGGCAGACATTAGTGAATAGTAGAGTAAATGAAGTAATTTTTTGCAATTTCAGCGCATGAATTGACTTGAAAAAGTTGCCATCCAATGATTGGCTTTTAATGAGGACAATTCAAATGTTTGTGATGCTGTTGATAATTGCTCTCTCTATTTGGATAATTTCATGCAGGTAATGATGAAATTGCAAAAGCTCTGTTCTCAAGTATTACAAATGTGAATACGGGCCTTAATGAAGCCCATTAGGGAAATGCACATGGACGAAATTTTGCTTCTACTCGCTCTGGTTCCTTTTGACTTAAATTGTAAAGTCAACTCTTATCGTTTGTGTCACACTCAGTATTTTGGGCTTGAATCCGTGGGTTAGCGTGTGATATTGGTGTTTATATTTTGACATTGTCTTTGCAAATCCAGATATGAGCCATATAATTATTAACCAATCAGATACCTTGATTCACAGAGAAAATTCAGCTTGCCTTAGCAACCATCTAAGCAAAACGTCTTCCCCAGTTACGGCACAAAGCTAATGTTATCGATCAAATGCTCAAAAATATAATTTGTATCTGGCTCGCTAATGTTCAATTCGCACTCTTCCACATCAAGCTAACACTAAAGGGACGTCAGCACTTTGTCGGTCCACTCCTCATCTGCAGATAGCACACAGAAAAACAAATACTTGTAAATGTAAATTGCAACTTATTGTCCCTGTTGGCAAATTTGTCTGAATCTCTGGAGAAACAAGAACTATGGTGTTTTGAGAACTTTCAACTCAAAGCCCTGTTTTAAGATATGTGTGTGCTCAGACTCCCATATGGATGAGGCACTAGATTGATCAAAATATGTTGCATTTAGGCCTGAATTTGACTTTGTGTGGACAGGGCCTGAGATCGAGGTCAAATATGCTGTGGTCTAATTCAAGGCACAAAGCTGTAAAACAAAAAAAACAAGAATTCACGAAGCCTTTTGGATAGCTTGGTGGATGTGAGCTGTTTTTAATATGGGATGAATGTAATCTACATGGAGCAAACACGATTTAGTTCAAAGTGTCTCCTTCAAAAATAAAAGATTTCACTTGAATGCAGCCTTGACACATTTGAACTCTAGAACTGAACAAAATCCAAATATTGTGTGGTTTCACAATGAAGAGAAGGCATATTGCACCGGTGTCATGGTTTTCACACAGTCACTCACACTGATTGTGGAACTGATATTCACACAGCTGCTTTGGGGAATTTGTGCTGGCAACCTCACTTCTTTTCTCCTCTCAAAGTTGTCATGCTCTTTTTTTAATAAACTTTCACCTTTATTCAAATGTAGGTATTAAGAAAAAAGTAAATATTTCCCTCTGCTGAAGACAAAAAACCAGGATTGTAGTAAGACCTGCATGTGGCTTACCTTAGATGTTAGCTTCATGCTGACATTGAATGAAGTTCCAGTATTATATAGATCTGTACTGACGCAAAACGTTTTTGGACTAAAACTTAAGAAAATGTGTGTCAGTGAAATCCAGAGAGAGCGAGAGAGACCCGAGAGAGATCCAAGGACCCAAAGATTACTCCAGATAAACCAGAGATAGTCCATAGAGAGAGACCTGAAAAAGAGACCAGGGAGTGAAATCCAGTTAGAGGGAGTTCCTTGCTTCTTTACAATCAATGTTAATAGCTTGTTCCGGGTTTGCCGCGATCACTTTTTTTGTGCATTAAAACATAATTTTTGTCATGAAAACGTTAACAAATAATTCTGAATACCTCCGTGCATGTGTATTAATAATGTATATGTATAATGTGTGCTCCGATTAACATTTAAATGTGTTGATTGGTCTACGCCTACGTTTCTGTAATAATCAATCAGAAAGGAAGGGGGAGGAGCTTGGGTCCTCAAAGCAGACACCAAATGCAGTGGAGATCAGCTTGAAGACTTTGGCCCTATCCCAATACCCACACTGCACCCAACTCTCTCTCCCTGATGCTCCACCCATCACGTCTCCAGAGACCTCTCTCTACCCCGGTCACTGATTACACCCACTCATTTCTGGAGTGGCGTGGGGAGGGGCAAGGAGGTGGCATTTTCCTTTGCTCTTTGATCTGTGACCTGTGCCTGGGTGGGCGTTGCTGGGCTCCTGTGGTCTGAGCTCTCAGTGTCCACTCCCGCAGTCCAGTGACCCTGTACAGTGTGTGCCCTTGGTCCTGGAACACAACCTTACAGTCAATTTAAAAACAACAGATATCAGTATGTGAGTGAGATTGTTTTTCTCTCTAAAGTCTAAACAATTTTGGAGCGCTCTTGGCTGTCCAACATGCACTATATAAATAAAGATTACTTATTATCTTACTAATGATGACATTTTAAGACCAGAAACTCTCTTCATAAAAAACAAGACTCAAATCTAAAAAAACCTTCAAACTTTAAAATATGTATTATGTACTTTTGTACTGTGTGTTTAATTATCTATGCGTCCTTGGGTTTCACTTTATGGACTTTCCCTTTTACACTTGAACATTTATCTCAGCATTTATTCTACTAATTTAAAATAATTGCAGCCTTTTCAAATTAAGTCAATTGGAGCACATTTCAGATCAGGCTCCTCTGCGGTGGCAGCAGCAGCAGCAAGGTCAGGCGTGTAGTCAAAACAAAAACAAAAGTCACCACTTGCAATGTGAATTGGGTAGAGTTTTACTCAATAATATAATACTTTTACAGCTAATCCTAATTCCCTCTTTCTTTTTAGACGAAGTCTATGATCAATAATCACTTTTAACACAGATTCTAATTTAAATGTTTGAAAAACGGCTTTTGTAACTAAAATAAAAAATACATGAAAAACATTCTCACAAACAGCTATGAAATATATCAGAGATACAATAATGGACTCAAAGCAGCAGATTTAAAAAGAAAAGCAAAGCTTTTTGTACTAATCTTTGAATTTCAAAAAACATAATATTCAAAACTTATTTTTACTAAATGGTGTTTAAAACGTTTAACTGTGTCATAACACAATGTTCAATGGCAAATTTCGCAAATTTAACGGAATAACAACTATGAAAAGCCAAAATCCTAAACGCAGTAGCTCCCCTTTAAATCAGAGCAGCAGCGCAGCGAGGGCGGGGGGGTTCCTGTCACACAGACGCACACGCACAGGCAGAAAGTAGTGTTTTAGAATAAATGCAAAAACAGAAAGAAGAACTTTCAAGATTACTTTTTTAAGCGAATATAACTGATGTTGTAGTTTATACTTTTGTCATCCAAGTCTAGAAGTGGCCACTTTCCACACTTGTAACAAAAGGCACTCTTGTCTTTAACGTTTCCTTCTATTTTATCGAGGTAGCAAACTAATTTAAAGTCAAAATCTCTTTCTAAAAAACAAAAACAACTGTTGGATATGTAAGATGACAAAAGGGACATGACTCAACAGAGAATGGCCTCGGCAGAAACTAACCAGCGTGAGATAAGAAAAACACGCGATTTAGGAATGTCCACCCCAGAGCGAGACATCTGAGACAGCAGAGGTCGAATGGAGTACTACCATTAATCACAAAGATACCAACCTTCAAACCTGGACAATGATCGGCCCCAGAAACAAGCATCTTTGCCTTCCTCTCCGGCGAGATCAAAGATCAAATCGGGTCTGTATAATCTTCGATAAGGCCTGAAGACATTCCTCCCAGGCAGACTGGCGATCCACCAACAGCGTTCTGACGCCCCCCAGTGGACACGGGACGCTAGCACACCTGAGATGGACAGTCGAAACCATCACTCCGTGAAGTCATTATTCTGATAACCTTTACTGTGCTCTACACGTGTGTACCATTGTCTGTAATGTAAATGCGCTGTGTGTCTGTATATGTGTTATAAACGTCGGTGTCAGTGATGCATATGTCGTTATAATCATGTCTGTCGCGAAAGATGTCCAGGGAGACGCACAAAGATGACGTCATAGACGCGCCCCCTCTGAACTGGAACAAAAAGCACACGCAAGCAGCAAAACGACCTCTTGGCATTTTTAATGAACCTAACAACTACGGGTACGCGTCTCCAACGCGACCTCTTGGCCTGCATCAACTTTGGGCCCCTATCTCCACAAGGACAGCTGCCAACACCCGCTGTCGGAGACGGCAAACTCTCATCAACCAGCCACTTTCCGGCTTCTGGACTGGACGTTTGCACATACGGGCGCTATTCTAGGCGGCGTGTGTGTGTGTGGATTTCAAGTTTTGCTGCGACCTGTGGCCTTCGTCTCTCCTGCTCGAACAAAGGAACACGTGCCCCCCCCTTTTTCTATCCTTCAATTCTTCAATACGGACTACGTCAAAGTAAGACTGTTCTAATTGCCACGTTAATGTGTGATTCACGTGATATGTTTAACATCTCTGTTTAATGTGACCAAACACCTCCTCATTGATTTTTCCTATTTCGTATGTAGTCAATAAACCCGCAATAAACTTATCGTCAAGTGTCCTTTTTATAAATCTTTTGATATCCCTGGCTGATTTCGAACTCAAGAACTATCAGATTGTGGGACTGATCGAGGCAGATTAGTACTGGATCTGCTGTAGATGTTTTCAAATTCTACTGGTGCCATTAAATATAAATTCAGATCCCTCTTTAAGGAACGGTGAGACTCCGAGCTGGTTAGTGACGGTTAATACCGACACGGACCGGAACGGAGACTAGCCGCTCCACATTCATTTTTCCTACCCTACAGATACAACCCTCTCATAGCTCAACTGTAGATGAAAGTCGGCAAAAAAATTTTAAAACTCAAGAAAGCTCTCATAGCTCAAATGTAGACAAAACTTTGCATTCTCCGGTGAACTCTGTTCACGCCAAAAACAAACTAAAAAACAAAAACTCTTTTTTTCTGTATGTAATTTAAACTGTGATCACTGAAATATTGTTGCTGCTTTACTTTTGTCATTTATCAAGCCTGGAATTGGTTAATTACAAAACTTTTTGTGACAAAAGGCCTCCTTAACACCATTCCCTTTTTAAAAATTGCTTTTATTTTTACACCATGGTTTCACTAAGGATCCAACACTTTTCTGTGGCTAGCAAGGGGCCTCTACCCCGGTAATTACTCAAAAAAGGGCCTCTACCCTGTAATTACTCTTTTTCTCTTCTCAAGGGGCCTCTACCCCGGTAATTACTCCAAAAAGGGCCTCAACCCTGTAATTACTCTATTTCTCTTCTCAACGGGCCTCTACCCCGGTAATTACTCAAAAAAGGGCCTCTACCCTGTAATTACTCTTTCTCTGCCCTGACTACTTCAAAGGACAGGGACCCTGATACGTCAAGGGGTTCTTTTTTTCCTATAGGGACTGGTGTTATTATTAGATAGCAATATGGCCTACGTGCAGGACTGTACAAGGACTCTGATTATTTTGACTATGATGTGACTGTCTCTGTGTGACACGTACGTCTTTCGATGTGTGACGTGACAATGACTATATAAACTGTGTACTGACTCCATTCTGTCTGAGAGAAAGAAGCAAGGGAAAAGTACTGGCTTCTGCACATTGATAGAATGATGAGTTTAACTTTAACAAAAGTTGCTTAAAAGTGTTATGAAATCCCCAGTGTGAACATGCCCCTCCACTTCCATGTAATATGGCAAAACAAATAGAAAAAGACACAGTTTAATACATTTCCACAAACAAAGTCCTTTGGCCCACCAAATGTGCGCAACTATGCGGCGTTTATGGTGTGACCAGGAAGGGCCTCGGTTTGGCCAGTGGACCGAGACAACGGCAGCAGGTAAGTTGTGTGTATGGGGGACATGATGATATGGGTGTGTGGGCGGCAAGTGTGCACCCTTGTGCGCTACGGGAAACAGTATTGGTGGGGAAGTCGGTAATAATGCAGGGCCTCGCGGTTGCAAGTGCAGACCTGCCGTTATGTTGCGCTACACGCACGCACCACGTGCGCGCACAGACTCGCTCCTCAGCGCAGCGAGAGGGAGCAGAAAAGTGATTGACGGAGCCATCACTGGTGCTCCGTCACAGTGCGAGTGCGTAGGGTGTCCCAATTCTCCAGGGAGGTCTTTTGCCCAGCCCCCTTTAAGCCCCTGATCCACACTTTGCCGTAGCCGGCATCTAAGCGGACTCGGGCGAAGGATATTGCCCATAATTCTTTGACGTTGGGAAAACGCATTTAAGTGTAAGTTTTGAAATATATATGCTGCATGTGTGTAAATAAGTTTTGCTATGTTACGTGGAAAGAAGCATAACGCTACAAGTACCGGCCATTTTGACGCCCAGTTTAGGAGAAGAGGAGCAAACTTGCTACTTATCTTATCTTATCTAACATTTGCATGTCAAATGAGGTGATGACCGAAAACAGCAGGGGGCTGGGGTGGTCTGTGAGACAATGCAGTAAAGAGATGCCATGGCAGTCCAGGTTCCAGACTGTGAACCCTGAGAATGAATACAACACTGAGTCATGTGTGACATCATCACAGCAGTTTCTCATTTGAACAGATTACAAATACTTTTGTTCATGTATCAGTTACTTTCATACAATTCTCTGCTGTTTTATGACATTATCATTCGCTTATGTCCTGTCAGTCAGAATGAAATTAAGCTGAATAGTCTTTCACTGTAAAACCAGTAGTCCTCATTTCATTGCTTTCATTACAAAAATAAATTGTTGAACTAGTTCAAAATCTCTCAACCTAATTTCATACATTCCTATATCTTTTTTTCTGTAAATCTTTCATAAATTGAGCAATTGCTCTCAGGTGAATTTCAGCTTCACTCATGACGAGGTTTGTGTTATATTGTTGACATTTGTCACAGTTTCTCCATGAAGATATTCTGCATGTTTTTTCTACAAAAATACTGTGACTGTATTTTTGTTGCACAATGATGTAGAATTTCAAAGAGCATATATGCAGTAAATATGTGAAAGACATACAGACATACATACATATATATACACATACATACACACAGTACTTTAGGTATTTCATGACACTTTGAAGCAACTGCGGTAATAGTTCTAACTCATCATTCGGTTTATCTGAAGGCCAAGCTACTGGCATCGCGGCGAAAGCTGATTGGCAGGTGTGCATTCCTCCGCTGTACAGTATATTATCACTGGCAGTCTGTATAATCCTTCTTCATGCTCATGCGTCTACCATAAACAATAAAACACGTCTTCCGTCAAAATTTAAGACACAATCCCAGACTTTGTCATCTTCTTCAGTACATGTAGAAATGCACCAAAGCTACTGAGAAAAACTGTAGTGAGGTAACTGAGTGCAAGACACATATTTATGTATGTATGTGTGTAAGATGAGATTCTGATCACCGGCCGCTGCTAACACCTACCACAGACGCTAAGACACTAATTAAATTAAAACACACAGTGGCCTCTGTAACCTGTGGAGAAACACCATCATCAAAGACATTCCACGCCAATCTCCCCATGGGGGAGGAAGAGCTTTCTCCACAGACAAGGGTCCATGACGTCAAGACAGGACCGTGATCTCACTGCCCCCTAGCAGCCATAGCGGACTGATATATTATGCTCCATTTATGCTTCCAAATGTAAACCTGCATTTCTGTGTTGTCATTAATCTTTATTGAATTGTGAGTCGCGATGTCTCTTGAAATGTTTGTGCTTTAAACAATTAAGTATGATCTCACTAAATTGCGTGCGCAAAAGTCTTTGTGTTGTGAAAGAGCCGGAAACAGGAATTGACTACAAGGACCCGCCCCCGTGACGGAAACAAAACTCGCCGGGAAGAGCTCTTCTGCTTGCTTCTTCTCTTACAGAAGCTGCCTTGTCTCTGTCCTCACGTCCCGTGCCCGCGAGCTGGCCTCGGGCGAATGACCCACGGCCAAGGGTTGTTTCCACTCTCTGAATCTTGCTCAAACTAACTTGGAGTACCTGCCTTCTTTCCTGACATAACAACAAGCCGGTCTCTACGCTACCCAGCGGTCTACTACGGAGAATAACAACAAAGACACTTTCTTCAGAAACCTCCGCGAACAGAGGCCGGACCGCGTGCTCGTGTTAACAAAGGACCGGGACCAGAGTGACGCACACGGACTACTCTTCAGCCACGCACCAGTAAGATGTATCGTGCTCGTTAACGTGTTCACTTGTGTCTGATTTGGTATCGTGCATTGTCCTGACTCGTGATGCACACAAGTAATCTACAAATGCTTGAAGGTTTCGTTCCGTAAATAAACAGCTAGAATTACTATCAGCCTCCTTTGTTAATAGTTAGTCTATTAGTTTGAAGAATGAACTCTGTGACGAATAGAACGCACACTTCTAGATTATGAGACTGATTTGATACTGTGTTAGTATTAGATAGCAATATGGCCTACGTGCAGGACTCTACAAGGACTCTGATTATTTTGACTGATGTGACTGTCTCTGTGTGACACGTACGTCTTTTGATGTGTGACGTGACAATGACTATAAATTGTGTACTGACTCCATTTTGTCTGAGAGAAAGAAACAAAGGAAACCACTGGAACTTGAGAGAAACTTAAATAAACTTCCAGAGTTTGGCGCACCACGATCCGTCTCTGTCTGCTTCATCCCTGACAGATTTGGTGGAGAATGCGCGGCTCAGTGTGTGCCATTCTCTGGATTGCTTTGAGGGAGTTTCCTTTGTTTCTTTTTTTTGGCGTGTGGGAGCAACAGCACGTTATCTGGAAGGGGAGAAATCCCAGCGGACGCTGAAAGGGCTCGCTTTTGGATGGGCTTGCCCTTGCTCCCTCACTTTCTCTGTTTTGTGTTTAAATTGAATTTTTTGACGCGGAAAAGATGTTGGTCGACCTCTCGAACAGTCCGGACAAAGAAAATAAGGTAAGCAGACACCTTTTTTAATATGTAAAGTCTGCATAATTGGATACTAGCTAAATTTTGAGCTGTCCCGGAGGTCTGTCCAAATCTCTCTAAATCAAAATTTCTTTGTTATGTCTTTGTCACGTCTTTGTCATGTCTTATGTTGTAGAAAACAGGTTAGCTGTGTGGGTAACCAGTGTGAGATTTCATAACACTTTTAAGCAACTTTTGTTGAAGTTAAACTCATCATTCTATCAATGTGCAGAAGCCAGTACTTTTCCCTTGCTTCTTTCTCTCAGACAGAATGGAGTCAGTACACAGTTTATATAGTCATTGTCACGTCACACATTGAAAGACGTACGTGTCACACAGAGACAGTCACATCATAGTCAAAATAATCAGAGTCCTTGTACAGTCCTGCACGTAGGCCATATTGCTATCTAATACTAACAGGATTTCAATGTATGTGTCTGTGTCCAAGGCCATGTCCACACGTAGCCAGGTATTTATAAAACCGGAGGGAACCCCCCCTCCGTTTATAAAATAATTTGCATCCACACAACCGAACATCTGCGTTTTCAATCACATTCATAACATTCCAAACATGTGCGTCCTCTGACGTCCTGTCCTGCATTGGGGGAAAAAACACAGAAGTGGGCGGAGCTTTGATGCTGACGCTGGTACTTCTGTAGCAGCACTTACAGCCAGAGTAGAAACTCAGAGTGAAGACATACAGTGAAGACACACAGTATGTTTACAAGCACTGACCCCCGTCCTCAGCCCTGGTTTAGCTCCTGTTTTGGTTGTTTTTGAGCGTGAGTCCCTGTGATCACTTTGCTGCTCTCTGATGTGGAGGATGTTCGCTGCCACGAACCACTTGCAGCAGCGAACAGTTTTTAAGGCAGTAAGATCCATGCTTCGTCACTAATCAGAGGTCGCACGTTTTGTTTGTTGTTGTTTTGGGGGCATATTGTGACGTGCAAAACTCCGGTTATCTCTGTCTCCACGCAAATCCATGAACAGTTAAAAAAATCTCCACTTTGCCCGGAGCTATTTTATATATTCGTTTATGATGCGTTGTCATGTGGATGACAGGTGCAAACGAAGACAAATATCTGCGGTTTAGCAGATACAGTACCTGGCTACGTGTGGACAGGGCCTAAAAAACCCCGGGTAATTTGTAATGGGTTAGCCCAGAGGCAGGGCTAGTTGTGTTAAAAGGAGTGTGTCCTCACTCCTGGGGTGTGCTGTGAAGAGAGTGAGTGGAGTGTTGGACTGAGCTGAAGTAGTGAACTGAACTGAACTGTGCTGGCTGTAAGTTCTGTTTATTTTGTGTGTCTGTTTTTTTCCTGCACTGTAATATTTTTTGCTGCTCACTGTTTTGGGGTGACAATCAAACCACCATAATATATATTTTTTTTCCGACTGAGCCATCATTTTTTCCATCATTTTTAAACGAACCCTCACACGCACCCATCATCGGGAACGCGCAAATGAGGGGCGCGAGTATTGGGACAGGGTATTTGTGTTGCAGTGATGCGGAGGAGCCAAGACTGAAGCAAGAAACAAAAAGCAAAACCACACAGGGGCGGCCATACCACAACAGAACTTTTTGACTGGCACTTGACGCTTGCTGAAAAAATCAAGACCCCCTCTCCAGTTTCAAAGGCAAGGGGAAAAAAATATGAACAAAAAATCTTTTAGAATTGAGGTTTTGCTGTAAACCCGAGGGCTTTGAGGGACTTGACAAAAGTTGTGGCTAAAAACCTGACTGCAACTGGACCTGGTTTTATTTTTCCAGAAGATGGTTTTAGTAGCTTCTTCAAACTGCTTTTTGCTGTATTTCAAGTTACTCCATGTTCACCAGTTATGGCACACAGGTAAAATCCTATAAATCACCAACATTTAATAAAATAGCTGCATTTTTCGGGGTAAAAACTGAGCTTTGTAGAGTTATCGTTTTAGAATTCTGAGAGTCAGAGCATCAAGCACTCTTGCTGTCTCTGATCATCCTCCACTCCCTCGGCCCAGTGCAGGTTTTTTAACACGCACTGATTTCTTGGTTTGCTGCCAGCTCTCCCTGCGTCGCCACAGCCTGGGTTATGAAAAATGAACGCTAAATTATTCCAAATCATCAACAATACTCCCCGTAGAGCTGTGTGAAAAGGACTTCTGATGCGATTGTATTCAGCCGCAAGAGCCCAGGACAAAATACAATCAGCCGCAAGCAACCAGGAAGAATGGCAAATGTGTTTACGACCCACGCCGGAGCAGGAAACTAGGAAGGACACAAGCAAGTTTCAGAAAGGCCAGAGGTAATTACACATTTTAAATCAATAGATATTGGGACATTGTTCTACAAACTGGGTATGACAAAAGACCTTATTTTCAATTATTTGTTGCATCTGTAAAAAGTAACTTGGAATTTTGTCAGGAGATCCCTGCATTACAGCGCTTGGGGACCTTTTCCGGATATCGAGGGTCTTAGGACCTGAGCCGGAAGATTTTGCGTTATAGTCCGTGTGTTTTTTAGAGAGAAGGAGAACGAAGGGGAGAGAGAAGAGGGAGGGAGGTAGACAAAAGAGAGGGAAAGAGATTGTGATTTTTACCAGACCTTTGTGTTTATAGAAATAAATCCAATATGAAATTGACAACAACACACTATTTATGCAGAACCTCCAGATATGTACACAAAACAGCTCATATTTTCATAATGTACAATACTTAGAGTTCACAAACACCTGCACAATAAAAGCTTCCCCTAGGCTGAGTTTACACGGAGACAATGTGGCAGTAAAACGGTATAGTTGGATGTCGGTTGCTACCAACCGTTCATACGAAGACTGTGTTTCAGGGGGGTGAAAACGTAAGTGTTCAGATCCAGCCTGCAGAGTGGGACAACTCAGAAACGCTGCACAGCGGGGGCTCTCTTTCACACCCGCGAGGGAAAAAAGGTGTGAAATCCCCCTCTGCTCTGACCCCCACCTCCGTGCTGCTCCCCGCACGTAAATTTGGACATGCGCAGTAGCGGAGAACAAACGAAAACAAAAATGGCGCCCCGCGCACTAACTAGCTTCGTGGGCTTCCAGCGCGGGACAGAGGATAATTCTACTCCTTCGTTCGTCCAAACGAGACCACGCGAAGCTCTAGGTTCAGTTCCCATGTTCACAGCTGCTGTTAAAATGCAGAATGATGTTGGTACTTTCTGAGGGTCTGGCACAGGAAGTGAATATACTGCCGGGTTAGGGTTAGGGTTAGGGTTAGGGTTAGGGTTACCCTAACCCTAACCCTAACCCGGGGGGCTGGGGGTCGTGTGAGTGTTGTAAAATTTCTCTGCCCACTACTGGCCGGGCGCTAGAACTACATCGTTTTTCAACCTCATGTGAACGCTGAGAAATTTGCATTAGGAGCCTGGTCGTTTCTGTTAATAGCCTGGAAACGTCTGCGCAGCGTCTCAGTATAAACAGGGCCCTAGTGTCCCAGTAGCCTGTCTCTTAGGCTGAGTTTACACGGAGACAATGTGGTAGTAAAACGGTATAGTTGGATGTCGGTTGCTACCAACCGTTCATATGAAGACAATGTTCCAGGGGGGTGAAAACGTAAGTGTTCAGATCCAGCCTGCAGAGTGGGACAACTCAGAAACGCTGCACAGCAGGGAGCTCTTTCACACCCGCGAGAGGGAGAAAGGTGTGAAATCCCCCTCTGCTCTGACCCCCGCCTCCGCGCTGTTCCCCGCACGTAAATTTGGACATGCGCAGTGGCGGAGAACCAACATCAACAACAATGGCAGCGGTCACACTAACTAGCTTCGTGGGCTTCCAGCGCGGCACAGAGAATAATTCTACTCCTTTGTTCGTCCAAACGAGACCACGCAAAGCTCTAGGTTCAGTTCCCATTTTCACAGCTGCTGTTAAGATGCAGAATGATGTTGGTGCGTTCTGAGGGTCTGGCACAGGAAGTGAATATACTGCCGAGAGGGGGGCTGGGCACGGGGCTGGGGGTCGTGTGAGTGTTGTAAAGTTTCTCTGCCCACTACTGGCCAGGCGCTAGAACTACATCGTTTTTCAACCTCATGTTCACGCTGAGAAATTTGCATTAGGAGCCAGGTCGTTTCTGTTAATAGCCTGGAAACGTCTGCGCAGCGTCTCAGTATAAACAGGGCCTTAGTCAGAGGGGGCTTGTAAAGGAACCCTTAAGCCAGGCTGAACACTCTACTTCCTGTTCCCCGTTCTTTTGGAGATTATCTGTACCGAGGAAGACCCCCAGATACTTTAACAGTCTCCTTAGACCAGGGGTCCCCAATTAAATTGGCAAGAGGCCACTTGCTTAATCTGTTCAATACATTAGATAGAATTGTTTCAAAAGACTTGTTGAAGTTGATGTCCTTCTTTCCCATCAAATAACCTGTCACCACCTCCACACCAACATTAGTGGTCTGTGCGAGCAGACTGAACACACTCGTAAACAGCCAAAACAGGAGCTACACCAGGACAAAACCAGGGTTGACAATGGGGGACATAGTGCTTGTAAAAATATGCGTTATCCTGCTCCTGTCATTTTATGCAACTGCTTTGAGCCTGTTTGCCGATGCGTAAGTACCGTGTAATAATTTAAAAACATATGGCACACCTCCGTGAACACATACTGCTTTATATAAAGTCTCTGGAAGGTCTCTGGACACAGAGACGCTGCCGAACTGCATTATTGGAGAAGAACTTCTCCAATAAATCGCTAGCCGCTAGCTTAACTCTGTTAGCATCAAAGTCCGCCCGCTACTTCTGCCACGCACTGGTCAGAACTTCTGGTGTAAAGACCCCTGCGTCTGAAAATTAGAGAGTGTGCGTCTGGTGCGCAAAGCGTCAGTGTTCCGCGTCGGCGATCTGAAAGCCCCTTTAGACTGTGCCTTTGCAGAATAACTGCGCCCTTACTCTTAGTTCACTCTGGAACTGGAGACCTGGCCAAAGCACTCCACTGTCTCTCTTGTGTTTCTGAGAATTCACAAACACCATGATGTTGTGTTGAAAAGGTGCTGCACACCCAGGAAACTGCACCCAAAGCTTGCAGCCGAGCTCACTGGCTCAGAGTACAGCCTCTCTGACAGGGTGCAGCCCTACCACTCCCCAAACTGAAGGGAGCACCATGCGCCCCGTGAATCTTTAGTACTCTCATCATGTCACAGTGCAGAGTCCGGATGTAGGCGATAAAACCAGGGCTGAAGCCAAATGCAGTCATTGCCAGAGGTACTGGTGTTCAACTCGGTCAAAGGTCTTTACTTGGTTTGACCGCATTTCCAACTTCTTTCCCCATGGAGCGGGACGCTGCAGACACGAGCTTCACAGCATGACGTCATGTCAGCTGCTCATAACCACTGTCTGGTTGGCACAGGCATTCTCCCGTGGGTTCACGTGAAACAAGTACTCCCACAGACAGCCATATGGTAATCCATATGTCTGAAAATTCCACTCACACGTGTTTTAATTATAATAATAATAATAATGCTTTGGTTTTATAGCGTGTTTCAGGACACTCATAGACACTTCACATGTTATTATTCTTTCACTTCTTACAAGGTGGTGATAATCTACTACTGTAGCCACAGCTGCCTGGGGTACACTGACAGAAGTCAGTGTACCCCAGTGTCCCATCACCACCAACTGTTCACACACTAATTTTAGGCAATGTGGGTGAAGTGTCTTGCCTAAAGACACAGCGACAGTTTGGCACTTGGTGATCCCAGAGGAATCCCATCACAGTACTAACCAGGTCCTGCCCCGCTTAGCTTCAGAGGTCTAACAGGATCTGGCTTTCACATGCAGGTGTGGGCACACATTGTCAAACTGACCGGAAATTGAGAGAAGAGAGCGAACTAGAGAGAGAGAGATAAAAAAGCAAGAGAGCGGTGCAACAGATCCCAAAGTCCCAAAAACACAATTCCCAGTCAAGTCTGAGTCTTCAGGCAACAAGACAAGATGAGTTACAAGTGTCTAAAAAGAGTGATATAAAAGGGACCTATTCTTATTTTGTTGGTATTTTTGACAGATAGATTCACCCTTAGCAGTTTCTATGAATAATTATCACGCAAAAAGAAATTTGCTTCCACGGGCTGGACTCATGGATCTGTGGTAGGACCGGGTCTGACCCGGTTTGCGGATGCAGTCAACACCTTCAGTTTGAGCTTGATGGTGCCACCCGAGTGAGTGTAAATAAGTGTTAGCGAAGATAGCACTAGGGACGAAGGAATGGATATCACAAACATTGCAGTGCAGATGAAAGTTAAGAAGCGTAAAAGTGACTACCCTGAAATTAAAGATAACAGCTGTAGGAGAAATTAAAATGACCTCCTTCTTCAATCAAAGACATTTTGTTGTATATTGAGACATATTATAACTTCTGTCTCCACTGTGTGTAAATCCTTGTGGTTCAGGTTTTATTGTGGGTAAGAATGTCTTAAGATAAGTGCCATGGCAACACCCTTCCCCCAACGACTCTACCAGATGTGAAGACTTACAAGGACCCACAGGGAAGAATAACCAGTCTGCTTTGGAAGCACGGAGTGACCAGTCCTCCCTGGGCTCTGCCTGGGCTCTGCTTAGGCAACCAAGGGGCTTTGGGCCTCTTAGATGGCCTCAAACCTCAGCTCCACGTTTGAGAGGACTTCCACAACCCTTCAATAGCCTCCAGCTTCAACCTGAAGAAGTTGCTGAGTTTTGGCACCTAGACTGTGGATCGTGGGAGGACTTGGTTCAGCCACATGATGCAGCCGCATGGTCCAGGCCCCGTGGACAAGAAGCCTCCATCCAACACCATCAAGACCCAAGGACTGCTATTCACCAAAGGCTATTCTGGTTGTATGATCTGCTCTCTTGCTACACACAGTTGTTGGCTTTATTAAAACCTATACTTCAAAGAATACTTCTCCTACCAAGGCTGAACACATGCAGGCCTCAGCCTATACCAATCCATTCATAGACAAAGGTCTTGCTTAGCTCACTTTAGCCTAGCATTTTAACAATGTATCTTGAAATCAACGTTTCCTTCATGTTATTCTTGACAATTTGCATATTTCATATCTAGTCTGTATTGTGTATACTTCATTAAATCTACAAAACCATCTTTGTCTGAAAGTGATATTTGTACTTTTAACTCCAGAAATTGGGTCACTGATTTGTAAAAGAATTCAATATCTTCAGATTCTATTGAAGAGAATTGGACTAATTAGCAAATTAAATAATGAAAGGACTGATATTACTTAATCAATAAATGAGCCAATTAATTGATATTGTGACGTCATATGCACGTTATCAGTTGGGAGTTATTCCCTGGTGCCCCTAAATAAAGCTATTATCAATTATTGTATTTATTACATGATTATTTTTATCCAATTCTCCGATATCAGGTACATAACTTAAGTTATGTGTGATATCCACATTTTCTCACCCTACACAGCAGTAAAAAGTGGACAGAATCGAAAAGTCTGGAGGTGATTTGACAACATGGATTATTAGCTAACCCGCTAACACCAGCTAACACGTCAATACCCGCAACACCAAGAGAGAAGCCTCAACTCTATGTCCCAGCTCCAGATGTTGAGTTTGAGAGAAATGGTAAGTGTCTGTCTTCAATCAAATGCAAACATATATTATTCTGAACGTGTGTCTGTGAGGTTCTAAAGTCTAAAACGTGATGGTATGTGTCATATCTATATCTTTTACTAAACGTAGTTAGAGTGAAACATGGATTCATGGTTCAATGACAGTTGTGTTTTCTGCTGAATACTGGGTTGAAACTCGTGAAATTGGTTTTAGTTGGAGCTTGATAGAACTATTTTTGGGTGCATCTTGGAACTCGCGCTGGTGTCTTCTCTCAGTTTGTTTGGACCGTCGCCTTTTTCTGAATTCGTCAAAGATCGTAGGGACTGCTGTTTACTCTTCTTTCTGTAACTTTCATTGCTGCATCCCGGGGGCATGCAAAATACACCAATTTTAAGGAAATTCTCTACAGTCTTATTTGTGTCGCAGCAGAAGCACAGTCGTAAACACTAAAGCGAGAGCTTCGACCCCTACAACTACGTCATACATTTTCTGACCAATCAGAGGCGTTCATACTGAAAACTTATTTTACTGATTTATTAATTATCTATAGCAGTGTTTCTCAAACTGGGGTACGCGTACCCCTAGTGGTACGCGGGCGCCCTCTATGGGTACGCCAAAGAGTCAGGAGAAGAGTGGGACCAGGAAAGTCCCATTGAGATTAACTCATTGACAGCCATGGATGTCATTTGAGGACAACATTGTTTTTCAATCTTTTCTTGTCAGTCTGTGTCCCCTGTATCATACAGTCTGGGGTTTGGCTGTAGACAGTATTTTATTAAGCCAGCAGGTGGCAGCAGAGCTCCCTGGCTTGGTCAAAGATCACTCTGAGCACTCTGAGCAGGAGAGACAGAGGTGAAGCAGACATGGAGTAATATAGTCAGGGTCAGGCTACATTTGGAGGCAGTTTGAGCAGTAAATGTGTCTCCAGAGCTGACAGAGACCATGTGGAGGGTCATAGCAACAGACCATGTGGAGGGTCAGAGCAGCAGTCCATGTGTTGGATCAGAGCAGCAGTCCATGTGGAGGGTCAGGGCAGCACACCATGTGGAGGGTCATAGCAGCAGACCATGTGGAGGGTCATAGCAGCAGACCATGTGGAGGGTCAGAGCAGCAGACCATGTGGAGCAGACCAGCAAAGCACAGGTCTTTCCTTCCTGCTGCTGTCAGACTGTACAACAAGAATGTGTAACAGGAACTGCTGAGTCTGCACAAGTGTTTCTGATAATTCACTAGTAACTTTGTCACTAGTCACTTTACCTGTTATCAGTACTACTACAGTACTACATATCTGATAATTACTGTTATCAGTACTACTGTATTATTTCATATCTGATAATTCTGCCTTCCACCGTCACTTTACCTGTTGATATCTTACTGTATTATTCATGTCCATCTGATAATTCTCCCATTCAAGTCACTTTACCTGTTGATATTATTTCTGATGCTTATTCTGCTCATATTCTCATATTCTCCGCTGCTAATGTATAATATAGACATCTGTAAATACTCCAAACCAAGTGCAATTGTAGCCCAGATTTTCTTATTTTATTTTATTTTATCTTAAATTTATTGTCTATTATCTTAAATAATAGACTTTGATGTGTGCAATCTGAGTGCTCTTATTTCCTTTCTCTGCTGTAATGTGCAACGATGACACTGAAATTTCTCCACTGTGAGACTAATAAAGGTTTATCTTATCTTATCTTATCTTATCTTACCCCAAAAAAGCCACAGAAAAGTGGACTATTGCTAAAACTATCACTGAGTCCACACCAGGAGCCAGCGGTAAAGTCCAATTATGGTCACAGCGCTCGCTGGACTAAACAGACGCTCTGTAGATGTAACCACACAAAAACACACAAACGCGTGCATGAACGCACATACATGCGCGCCCAAACACACAATGACACACAGCAGTATTCTATTGCACTTATACAATAAGTATTCACTTTGATTTATTGTCATATATAGTGTTTATCATTGTAATTTTGTTATTCTTTGATTTACTCTTATTGACATAAATATAGCGCCACCTAATGGATGAATACTGGCCATTCTTTCTGCCAGAGTTTGTCATGGGCTCTACTTTCAATATGTACATTTTGACATTTTTTGGATGAGTACATTTTGAAACATTCGAGCAACACTTTGTGGATGTGTGTGTGTGCCATAAAACGTATTATTTTGCATTAAAAACACTTTCTCAGAACTTGTTGTTTTCTAACTTGTAAGATCCTGGACATGTTTGAGGAGATGCTAAAGTCAAACTAAATAGTTTTACAATCACTTTTCTGCAGTTCGTCTGTTTTCACAAACACCTCATTTTCTCATTTTTTTGTCTAAGACTGGTGCTTTTTGTCACACTCCCCTCTTTTCGACTGGAGATCACAGGAGAACGAAACAAACTAAGAACAAACTTCTTTTTGCTGCTGCAAAAGTAGACAGTCCTGTCTTTCAGACTCTGGTTTCATATTTTTCATAGCACACAATATTCTGTGAGTCTTAAAAATCATCAAAATGGCTGGCAGTCAATGAGAACCTCTTTTTCGTGTACAAAAATTACATAAAGTTACAGATTATAAAGCAGTTACATACTATTATAAAACAGCCATACAGATTATACAACAGTAACACACAATTTCATAAAATTACGGATTATAAAAATAGTTATAATTTCACTGAAGATGTCTCAATCTGGATCTAAAAGCATTCAAGGAAATAAGATCAGATCATTTCTAGTCTTTTTGCAAACACGTTTCCATGTAGAAGGAGCAGAAAAAACAAATCCCAGTTTTGTACAAAAAACAGAGAGCAACAAAAGATCATTTGATCCAAACCATGAGAACATGTCTCTGTGCAGACCAAGCCTTAGAAACTAAAGTGCACCGGTGTCCAAACCTTCTGTGGACAAAGATCCCACTCCAGAATATCACTCACAGTGAGGCTTTGCAGTTCGTAATGAATGAAGCATTTTAATTGAATCATTATTTAAGTACAATTTTTTCTCCTATATTTAAGCGCAGTCTTACTGTTGAAACTGTGTAAAATATTACATTAAATTTACTTCTTTAGGAATTAAACCCCTGCCTTGTTTTTGATGTATACTTAGGCTTACTACGCTACTGTGTGGTGTTGGTCATTTATGGTGGTACTTGGAGAGGCAAGTATTTTCTGAGGGGGTACTTGGTGTGAAAAGTTTGAGAACCACTGATCTATAGCACAAAAACACATTGCTGAGGTGGCAAATGCATGTCTGTAATGTGTTTTATATTAAATAAAATAGTTTTTAATAAGGATAGTTCCCTTTTAAGTCTGAGTATGGATCCGACTTCCAAGTCCCCATTTCTGCACAGCTCCTACTAAAACCATTATTTTACAATCTGTTGTCGGCTCCTGGACAAGTCTGGTAAACTAAAGTTATGACAACACTGACAACGGAAATACTGCTTTTGGCATCTCCTTCTCGCAGAAATACTTTCCAATCATTTTGAAGTGACAGATTGTGAGATAGTGATTGTGGAGATCACAAGTCAAACAGACTGAAAACATTTGATCAGGTCTGATTTCTGTGCTGCCAATGGTTGATTTGTCAATTGAGTGAAAGGCAAGTCAAATCAGAAGCTATTCATTGAACGAGTGGCACTGCTGAAGAAGATAATCAGACCAAATCTTTTCATCTTCTGTCAATACGAACAGAGACGGCAACCCCTCAGAGGAAACGCTTAAATTAAGGATGTGTCAGAAAAGAAAGCAGTCCATGGCTTTGGTGATCAAGTGGATATTGAAGGATTTGTGTAAATAGGACTGAAGTGTGCATCTGAAAGCTGTTGTATTTGACCTTTTCCTCTCTTAACACAAACTCTCAGGGCTTGGGACTGACATTAGAGTCTTACAAATGCTTCTTTTGAATTGGTAGATATTATTTATATATTTAAACCTGAATAATGAAAATTTGTATAGATATAAACATGGCAAATAACAAGTACATGGTTCAAAAAGGGGTTGGATGAAGCAAATGCGTTTTTGATTTTAGCCCCATCACACAATACACTGTGGCAACACGCTCATGTAGAAGAATGAAATATTGAATGTCCGCGATATGAATGCATTGGCGACATACGTTGTTTCCGTGTCCTGTACGCTGATGATGCGGTCTCTGATTCCAAAAATGACCCCTCCATGTTTTTAAACCACAGTTTACTCCGTGTGCTTGCTGCCGTTTGCCTGGATTTGTTGGATGCGTAATGCTTTTGTTGTTGTTTTATTGTTTTACCTTAAAGACTTGATTTTAGAAAATGTATTCCTGTGATTTTCAGAAAGTAACTGTACTCTAAATTCTAGACTATAGAGTAGAAACTGTATGTGGAATACATAGCGTTACATGTATTCTGTTACTCCCAACACTGCTTGATGGTATTGGGCAACTTTTGCATGTTATACTTTATTCTAAACCCTATTTTTTCACAAAAACAACAATTTCATTTAATACGTGCTAAAATGTTAACTATCGTATAATTACAAGTTACATTTATCAGTCTTCACATGCAAGCATCAAAAAATTATATCCAAACTCATCCAAAGTCGAATACAGTTAATTTGTCATAATACATGCATATGTAAACTAGTGATAGAACAAAGCAGTTTTAAGACATTTATTAAAAAAGATTCTTTTTTTGTGATTTTCAATAAAACTGGGCAGTTGATGATTTTTTGCAGTGCTATTTAATGCTATGAATTATATTTTTAACTACAATATTTCTCATACCATGATATATATTTTTTGGCCATACCGCCCAGCTCTTGTGACTACCAGTCACAAGAGCTGAGTGGAGTTTGCATGTTCTCCCCGTGTCTGCGTAGGTTTCCTCCGGGTACTCCGGTTTCCCCTACCACTAAAAATATGTATAATAGGATTGGCATGCGCCTCCTGTTCGGCGACCCCGCTCCCATCTCTCTGTGGAGTGAGAGGACAAGTGCCCAAAAATAACAATTGTAAACCGCTTTGTGACTCTGGTCTGTGAAAGGCGGTATATAAATAAAAAGATTACTTACTTACTAATAAAGATTTCTTACCAAGAACTTCTGTCAAAAAAAAAAAACATTTTTAAACATGAAGCTAATTTTCTCACAAAAATATTTCATGGCCAAAGAACCCACAAATAATGCATCATATGTTTTTAAAGAATTTGTTCCCAGCCTTCTCCTGAAACGCGATATCCCCTTCTCTCCCCCACCTCGCGCTTCCACCGGAGCTGATCCAGGCTCTGGCCTCTCATATCACTGGCAGCGTTATGCAGCCCGCAGCAGCTTTGCCCTCAAACAATCCATTATTGCTCGGCGGGATGCTGCACCGCTGCTGCCGCCAAAGTAATGGAGATTGTGCGACTTCATCCATAGCAACACTTTCATCAGCCAAAGCAGCTTCCTCCGGATCCATGAACACCGCGTGATCTCTGCACCTCACCTTTATGTCTGAGGAGCAGGGAAACAGAGGGAATACTGAGGAGAGGAGTATACTGGAGTTTAAGCTGGTAAGACCATTGATATGTTAGAATTTGGTGTTTTATGCTCTCTTTTGAGCAGGTACGTCCAAACTAAAGCCTGCGGGCCAATTACGGCCATCTGTGTCATTTTTTGTGCCCCTCTGCCTTTCATAGTAGAGTTTGAGGTTGTCAACACAAGTTCACAATGTCATCCAGCCAACTTCAGCTCAGCCAATATGGGCTGTATCTCGTTGTAAAGCTCAGAAACTCTAGAATTTAGACTGACTGTATTTGTATAAATTGACATTCATTTTTGATTGTGTCCCAAAATTCTATACATTGTGCTTGCACAGCTGATGAGATGGCAAAAAATGTCAGTCAGTCTTCATGACCACTGTGAGGTCCAGTCTCCCATCTGACCTGAGCTGCGTTCTTCTCAAGCCCCGGTGATCCAAGATAGCGCCCTATTCAAATCAATGGTTTTATTTGGGCATCGTCTGGTCCTCCCTGTTCTGCGCAGTGGACGAGCTATGATGTTTTATGCCAATGAAAGCTGTAGGTTCTGTCAGCTGAGGTTGAGCTGTTTTAGTTTACATTGAGTTCTATGGGACTTTTTTCTGGGTAGTCCTCGTGAATTTATTCTGTAGTACCACAGGCGCCCCCTGTGCCCATGGGTGAGACAGCTATAAGCTAGTAATACCCTATCCACTTATTATTATAGAACCATGGTTCAATAATTCTGCGGTTCAATAATTCCATTCTCATGGTTGCACAAACTATTAAAGAACTATTTCACCAGTGTGCCTCTTGGTTCTAAAGTTCCTGTGGAGCCCAGGCAGATTTTTGTCTTGTGTGTGCAGAAGTTCAGACAGAGAGAGATAATCGATGTAACATAAATCATTCTGTCCTTAGCCCCATTTCCACAAGCCCTACTTGGCTCTACTCTACTCAGCTTTACTCTACGTGGCCGTGTTTCCACTATGCTTTAGTATTTGGAACCGTATCCTAGCAACATACCCACAACAAACCATTATCCAGGGAAATTCTTTGCTAACCATGGCTTCCAACAGCACATTTTGTACCACTCCATAGGGAATACAGTAAATAATCAGTAATTATAATTTTTGTTTTTTCGGTCCTCAGACATTCCCTCAATTTTTTCCCCGTGCATCTGAAGGGCCGCTTACAATAAACACTGCACTCTCCCTCATTACGCTTATCATAACCCAGAGACAGAACAAAGAGCTGATACGGTAAACACAACAGTGTGAGCTTTCCGATCGGAGGAGAGGGCCCTGCGGAGAGAGCGTCCGTGGGAACTGGAAACGCAAAGTCAATTTACCGCTCCCCTTTTCTGCAAAGTCTTGTAAATCTTCCACTTAATTAAAAGGACTCCAATTTACTGTTCTTATCTTAGGTAATCATGTTAACCAATAGGGGTGCTAAAACTCATTAGGGGTATGGATTTTAATTAGCAACCTTGTAGATGCAACATAAAGTATGCCCCTCCCAGCCAAGAATCATTTGGTAATGGGAATATCCAGCAGTAGCTTCTTTAGAAAGATCATTATTTGCTGGTGAAGTGTATTGTGGGGCCCCTTGTTTTGCCGTGCGATCTGTAGGCCCGACCATGTGTTAATTTATGGCTGTATTTAAGAAGCAGCCACTAAATCTGTGTGGGCTCATGTGCTGTTCGGCTTTCCAACTCCGTGGACCATCTGCCAACCGAGAACATCGATAAAGAAACAAATGTTGGCGCAGGTCGTGGCAGTGTTTATTTTGTTAACAAAGACTTTTTGTGGACGAAGTCGAGACAAAAAGCACACACAAATGAGTTACTAATGAAATAAAAGTTGATAAAAAATCACAGACAAAAAACAGACAAAAGTTGGAAGGATTGAGAAGTGAGACAAGAGCCAATCACAGCATTACATTAAAGGCAAGGCAACTTTATTTTTTATTGAACAGTTTCATACACAAGGCAACTCAAAGTGCTTACAAGATACTGTAGAAGCAATCATACCATCCATCCATTTTCTACCCTTTAATCCATTTCTGGGTCAGGGGGGTGACAATCAGAGATGCCACCCAAGTCTCATAGCACCAGCCCCTCACTGATCCTCTGCAGGTGGTGAGTCCACAGGAGGATGGCTGCTCTCTGAGTGTGAGCATAGCCTTGATCTTTCAGTGGGGGCTTTTGGGGTTAAGTGTCTTGCCCAAGGACACAACGACAGCAGTCATCAGTGGGAGTCGGTGGAGAAGGTGTAGAGGTGGGAATTGAACCCACAACCTTCAGGCCTTAAGGCAAATGCTCTACCAACTGAGCTACTGTCGCCCCCTATTGATTGCTTCCTTGTAGAAGCAATCATACAAGGAATTAAAATTGTACATATTCACAGAGCATTAAAAAGAGAGACAATAAGATCCTTCAATTGTATCAACAGTTTTTAACCTGGAGTTACACATTGTCAGAGTAAAAGCCGGTCTTGCATTTTCAAGAAGACTTTTCCAAATTTGATCTGCATGAATCTGAAATGCTCCCTCACTCTGGGGAACAGCAGGAGGCTAGTCCCTGTGCTCCTCAGAGTCTGAGTTGGTTCATATGGCCCTAACATGTCACAGATGTTTGGTGAGAGGCCATGAATAGACTTGTACACTGACAGAGCTGCTTTAAAGTCTATTTTCTGAGCTACAGGAAGCCAGTGCAGAGACCTGAGAACTGGACTAATGTGATTGTACTTCCTGGTTCTAGTCAGGACTCGAGCTGCACTGTTGCCGTTAAACTATACTGCAGTTTGGAGAGACCAGTGAGCAGGCTGTTGTATTAGATTAAAATACTGGAGACAAATGAAGGATGAGAATCTCCAAGTCCGCTTTAGACACAGTATTTTTTTATTCTGGCATGACTTCTGTTTTAGATTTGTTCTGAGTGTGTTGTACCAGTGCTGTTACACAGTACACAGTGATATTCCAGCCGTATTTTTCACATTTATTTCTCTCTCAGCAGTTTTTCCTCTTTGCAAAGAGCATGGCATGATTCAAAACACTGAGCACCCCGATGACACCAGCACCATGTTGTTGTTGCTATTATTACATGTTTTTTCTTCCTAAAGCATTTCAGCCCAATAAGCAACCACATTTATGCTGGACAACCAAACTGTTTATATTTTAATAATAATAAATGGTTTTTGTTTCAACAGAAAGTCTTCAAAAGTGAAATGTTATCAACAAATCAGACCACAACAGGCCGTCTTCATATTATGTTTTTCATATTTGTAAAAAAGAGCCCTGTGAGTTGAAATCAACAGGTGTTAGTGACCACTTGTTGATTTAGACTATACAGTTTAAATCAACAAGTGGTTCTTTCATACAGTATGACAAAATCTTTCAGAAAAAAATAATAATACAATGAAAACACTTAAACAAGACACAAACTTAATAAACTTTGTGACACCAAAGTTAAAATGTCATGTCATGTCCTTTCCGTCCCCTTTATTATTCCATTTCTGGGTTGGGGGTTGGCAATCAGAGCTGTCAAGTCTCAAAGCACCAGTCCCTCACTAATCCTCTCGCAGGTGGTGGGTCCACAGGAAGATGGCTTCTCCGTCATCGAAGACATGGCCCTTAATATGCTTCAAGGCCAGAGTTGCAGGGGGGCTATAAGTTATGTTTCTTTATGATGGATTTTAAATGGATCCCAAGGAGGCACTTGTGAGACAATTAGGGAAGTTAAACAACAGTTTGCCAATATGGAAAATCGTGTTCAATGCATAATGGAACAAGATTTCATCTTGTTCACAAAAAAGGGCACCATTCTTACTTGTTTGTTCTTATCACGGACATTTCATGAAGAGGAAGGGCTTGACGAGGTGATTGTTCCACTGCCTTTATGGGATTGGAAAACAAAACAGCCTCTGACCTCGGATCCAGAGAAGTATGCGTATGAGAAGTAAAAATGAAAAGCAATTCAATTCAATTTTAATTCAATTTATGTATTTTTATAGCCCCGAATTAGCAACTGCAGTAGCCTTAAAGAAATCTACAAAATTGTTGATTCAGTTTTGCAGAGAAACAGTTCAAACACATAGGAACCGGTGTCCATAAATGTTCTTTAAATGTCCAAAGAGTACAACTTAAACTAAACAAAAAATTCTTATCAATATGAAGACTGCAATGTGGTGGTTCTGAAGCCTTGGGACGGTCGCGCCCGATGTGTGTGGATCCTGACGAGTAAGCGATTTTTGGGAAGATTCATGAGTTTTTAACAAAGTGCACCAGCAGCCGGCTCAGGCGCTAAGAACATTAGTGCACACGACTGACACGAACTGATTGGAGAAACGACCAGGGTCCACAATTACACCAGGCTTTCGATTTAAAGAGCAAACTCATGCAACTGAAACTTTTAATTCATTATAAGTTCGGTGGGATTCATGCGTGTTTTTCCTCACAATTTGTCCGTAAAATCCTTTTTTTCCACTTCCTTCTTCATGGCTGGTATAAAACTACCTTTGTCCATAAATAATACATTGTACTTGTCCCAGCAGAAAGAGTCTTGCACAAATAAAGAGAAGTAACAACACAACATGCTGTATTCATTTTTTATGTGTAAGAAGGGAAGGATGTCACTTTTTGACAATTTGGACTGAGAGCTCAGTGAGGGTGGGATTCTTTATCACTTTTTTGCCTGAAAAATGTTATCTAAAGATGCGACACAGGCCGTGTGCATATCCTGAGTGTGCCTTTTCTCCTGTAATTTTTCTCTTTTTTCTTTCCCCACTGAGAGATGAACAAAGGTTATCTTATCCTCTCATAAACACGGATAACTGATGCAATCCACCTTCTGGGGTTTAGCTAGAAACTGTACACACTAGTACTACGTGTGACTACTTATTTGTACGTGGTTAGCGCCAAGACCAGCTAAAATGTACAAACTTTGTAATTTCAACTAAGAATAACTCCACTTTAAACCCAGAACCTGACCTGTGACCTGTTAACTGGGGACACACAAAAATATGACATACTGGGCCTCATGTATGAAACTTGCGGACGGCCAAAACAGGGTGTAAATGAGGCGTACGCAAAATATTTACACTTTTCCGCATTAGTCAATCTGGACGTGAGTGTACGATAAGCACAGAATTTACACCAAGTCAATAGCCAAAACACGCATGAAATGCAAGATTTGGACAAAAATCAACATGTTCCCACTCTGGCAAGATTATTGGCACAACTCTCACATTACAAATATGCAATTTTACAAAGTTATGTTAGGGCTAGTTTGTGTTATTTAATAACGTGCAAGATATCAAACTCTAAAGTCTCCCACAAATGTGTGGATTGTTATATTCACCGACAATAAATGCAGAACGGCATTTGGTTCATGCGGGTCTAAGCAAAGACGCGCACCACCGCCAACGCTCTGCTACCTCCTGGTACAAGTGTGCCGTATGATCCTGGCTCGGTTCTCCACAGCAGGCACAGAACCACAGTGTGCCATTGGATGCACTGGTGGAGCAGCCCGTGGATGAGAGACCATGACCAGCACCGCCTTCGGCCAGTACAGCTCAGACAGGCTCTCATTCAACCATTTTGAAATAATTATCACATACATAATTTGAAGACAATATTATTTCTTTGTATTTTCTTTTGGATGCTTTGTTCTGGTGGTTCCTCCCCTGGGCTGCTAAATGCCGTTTTGTAACCATTTTAAGGCCGCTCAATTTTTTTTCACTTGTAGCATAAATTAATGAATTCTAACTATTAGCCCAATATATCTGCCAACTGTTTGATATAATATAGCGTATTTTTCTTCAAACATGAATAAACTCACCTCTTCAGGAGTGCGTGTTGCAGGCCCCACGCTGTCTACAGATGCTGTCATCTCTTTCCATATTTTGTTTTTTGAGCCCCTTGATGCCACTTTTGAGGATTCCAAATAGTAAGACTTTTTCCTACTTCGTTCATAATGGTCTCAATCTCCTGCTCCGTGAAGTTATTTTTCCTTAGCCGTTTACTCACTAACCAGACCCTGCGCCGTATACGTAATTATGCATATGTTTATAAGCAATGTGGGTTTTCCTTAGTTATGTGCATTAAGCCCCATAAACGCAATAGATCTTGCTCAAAACTGTCTCATCCACTGCCCTTTACTCCGCAGAGCAGAGATAGGATGCAACACGCATGTGGGAACTGGTGCATTCATTCATTCATTTATTATTTATTTATTTACTTCAACATTTCAGGAGAGATGAGTGCTGCTGTGGGTCTGGACACTAGGGAGAAACGTGTATATATAATAGAGCGTATATTCATTTTATTTTTTTTAAACGTGTATAAACTCAGATGTGCGTGGCAAAGGCTTCAAACAGTCTTCCATAGCCAACTTCCTGCTGACCTGTTGCAAAAACAGGACGTGGAACAGGCAGCTTCTGAATATTTCTAGGCGTGACTTTCATAAATACGCTGGTTTTGAGCGTGGCATTAATCAACAGCCGCAGGTGCGTCCGCTCAGATCTGTGCGTATCTCACACGTTCATAAATGCAACGTCGGATCTTGCATATCTGGAATCTACACCCAAAATGTACACCTTTTTCTGCGCAAGTTTCATAAATGAGGGCCACTGTCTCTTTCAAAGCCTGAACAAATAAATAAGACTTCAGTTAAAGCTGCACTAACTGACTTTGGGATTTTGAAGCCGCGGACTCGCTGGCCTCGCTCTTTCTGCTCCCCTCCCCGCACCCACGAAGCTATCGCCCCACACACACACAGTGTTGAGACGGAGCTAGCGTCTCCCAATATGGATAATACATGGATATGGATTTTCACGTGGATGGCGTGACCATAGAACGATAGAACCGGGAAGCGTGGAGGAACGGGACTTTCTTTTGGATGGCTGTTTCGCTGTGTAAGCAGTACCCGGTGACGAAGACGAGAAAGTTTCAGGTTAGCTCCGCCGCTTGTTGTGCTAACTCAGCTGTCTGTGCTAACGGACCTGGAGATTTCTCACGAAAGTGGGGGCTAGTGGTGCGCTGTGATTGGTCACAATCTGTGACCCGAAACACATTCTCTTCCTTGTTTCATCAAAACTCGATCGAAAATATAATGTTAGGCCAGCACAAATCTGCGCTACTTTTTCTTCAAAAGGACGTATATCCCAATGCACTACATGGACATGGATAGCATTTTTGTAATTAATACGAAAATAAAGTCAGTTAGTGCAGCTTTAAAGGTCCACAATGTCTATTGTTCCAACTGACACAATCCCTATGACTGTTTTCACCCATAACCTAGAGTGTGGAGAAAGGACAGACAGAGTCTGTTATCACTATAGTGTAAGCCTTAGGCCCTATTCATACTGAGACGCTGCGCAGACGTTTCCAGGCTATTAACAGAAATGACCTGGCTCCTAATGCAAATTTCTCAGCGTTCACATGAGGTTGAAAAATGAAGTAGTTCTAGCGCCCGGCCAGTAGTGGGCAGAGAAACTTTACAACACAACACACGACCCCCATTCCCGTGCCCAGCCCCCCTCCCGGCAGTATATTCACTTCCTGTGCCAGACCCTCAGAAAGTACCAACATCATTCTGCATTTTAACAGCAGCTGTGAACATGGGAACTGAACCTAGAGTTTCGTGTGGTCTCGTTTGGACGAACGAAGGAGTAGAATCCTCTGTCCCGCGCTGGAAGCCCATGAAGCTAGTTAGTGCGCGCGGCGCCATTGTTGTTTTTGTTTGTTCTCCGCTACTGCGCATGTCCAAATTTACGTGCGGAGAGCAGCGCGGAGGCGGAGGTCAGAGCAGAGGGGGATTTCACACCTTTTTTCCCTCGCGGGTGTGAAAGAGAGCCCCCGCTGTGCAGTGTTTCTGAGTTGTCCCACTCTGCAGGCTGGATCTGAACACTTGCGTTTTCACCCCCCTGAAACACAGCCTCCGTATGAACGGTTGGTAGCAACCGACATCCAACTATACCGTTTTACTACCACATTGTCTCCGTGTAAACTCAGCCTTAATGCTGAAGAGGCCGATTTGAACATAAGCGAGCTGGAACCAACTTCCTTATATGGGCATTTGTTCCACTGCGTTGGCTTCGTGTCTCAGCTTGCTAGTGTCACAGGGGTAAAAACAGGTTCTTCGGACCCGGATTTAAAAAGGACCACTGGATTAAAAGCGAATTAAAAGTAGTTTATTATAAAATACATTAAAAACAAGTAAATAAAAGCAATAAAAATCTAAGCTAAAAAAAGGGCTAAAACAGAGGCTAAAACAGGCTAAAATGCGTCTCCACGGCCTGGGCCGCTAGACCACGGGGCTCTCACCCGCCGCGCCTGGCTCCCGTGTCTGGCTCCCTCTCCGTGTCCTCCTCCTGCCCCCTCCCCATCTCCTTTTGTACCGTGGCACAGGTGTTCTAATTGTCACGTGGGGAGCCGGGGTGCTTCAGGTGGTGCAAATTAAAATCAATATTAAAAACACACACACGACATGCATAAAATATAAAACAAACCACATTAAAACCCACCACCCATTCTGCACCCCTTGACACTCCCCCCTGCTTTAATAATAGCAGTCCCTGCTAGTTCGTGAACACCTGTGCCTTTCCATCGCTGGGGAGAGGGGTTCACCTCCGTCGCGCCTCTCCCGGGGCCTCCGTCGCGCCTCTCCCGGAGCCTCCGTCGCGCCTCTCCCGGGGCCTCCGTTGCGCCTCTCCCGGGGCCTCCGTCGCGTCTCTCCCGGGGCCTCCGTCGCGTCTCTCCCGGGGTCTCCGTCGCGTCTCTCCCGGGGCCTCCGTTGCGTCTCTCCCGGGGCCTCCGTCGCGTCTCTCCCGGGGCCTCCGTCGCGTCTCTCCCGGGGCCTCCGTCGCGTCTCTCCCGGGGCCTCCGTCGAGTCTCAGACTCCTGCCGCCACTGCCGCTGCTGCCGGGCCCACCTGCACCAAACACACCAGAGGCCAGCCCAAACCCACGCATCCGCGACCCTAGGGCCATAGGCCTTCCACGAGCACCACTACACCACATGCCCATACAGGCCAGGCAGACTTCCATGTCTGCCCCTGCTTGTATCATGCGTCGTGGTGCTCTCTCGCCAGGTCGCGGATGTGGTGCTCCTCTGTGTGCTGGATCTGGGGTGGCCCACCCGGCTGCCAACGCGCAGTTCAGCTCGGATCCCTTGACGGCCTCAGCGACAGCACACCCATCCTTGCTCCACGGAGCCCTAGCCTCTAACCGCAACTTAAAAACAGTGGTACCGGGTCCTGCCAGACAACGCCAAAATGTCACAGGGGTAAAAAAACAGGTTCTTCGGACCCGGATTTAAAAAGGACCACTGGATTAAAAGCGAATTAAAAGTAGTTTATTATAAAATACATTAAAAACAAGTAAATAAAAGCAATAAAAATCTAAGCTAAAAAAAGGGCTAAAACAGAGGCTAAAACAGGCTAAAATGCGTCTCCACGGCCTGGGCCGCTAGACCACGGGGCTCTCACCCGCCGCGCCTGGCTCCCGTGTCTGGCTCCCTCTCCGTGTCCTCCTCCTGCCCCCTCCCCATCTCCTTTTGTACCGTGGCACAGGTGTTCTAATTGTCACGTGGGGAGCCGGGGTGCTTCAGGTGGTGCAAATTAAAATCAATATTAAAAACACACACACGACATGCATAAAATATAAAACAAACCACATTAAAACCCACCACCCATTCTGCACCCCTTGACACTAGGACAAGCGCCGAGCTGGAGTTTCTGATTGGTCAATCCTTATAGGGGCTAAGGAAAGTGATGATCTGGGCATTCGTGGACATTTGTTAGCATTTATGGACAGTGGTCCACCCGATCCCTATGGACAAATGGCTGTGTGTTTGTTATCATTGCATTTCCTGTTTTCGCACCGTTTGATTCTCTGATCTGTTCTTGGTGAATCAACAAATTTGTTAGAGCTTTACATGAAGTGATGTTAAACACTGTTGCTGTTGGGCTCAGGTGCAGGAGTGTAGAGGGAGGAGTTCAGTGTAACAGCATGATGTATTATTGTAAGTAAGTAAGTAAGTAAGTCAGTCTTCCAGTCTGAATTTTTATTTATTTATTGTTTGTTTAAACCGATGCATTATTATTATTATTATTTGGTTGGGACAGTACATGTTAATGAACACATCACTCCAGATTGTAGCCATGGGGTAATTTGCATCCATTGTCCCACTTTTGCACTCACACACTCATTCACCCTGAGCTATTGCACGTGTTTTTAGTGGTAGGGGAAACCGGAGTACCCGGAGCAAAAACCTACGCAGACACTGGGAGAACATGCAAACTCCACTCCTTCTTGCTTTGCTTTGAAGCAAGAGTGCTATCCACTCAGCCACCGTGCCGCTCTTTGCGCTTAAGCTTAATTTCAATAAAAGCCGGAGCAAGATGGAGCAGAACTTTGTCCCTGAGCACTTTGGGCTAGCATTGTCCGTCTATATACAGTCAGTGGTGCAGTGTTTAGCACTTGTGCCTCCACCTCCAGGCCTTTCTGTGCGGAGTTTGCATGTTCTCCCCGCATCTGCTCAGGTTTTCTCCAGGTGCTCCGGTTTCACCTACCACTAAAAAACATGTACAATGGTCCCCCAATAACATCCTCCCCGACCAACTCCCCCGAAAACAGATTCTGCTATTGAAACAAATTACAAAAGATGCCGAGGTCTAGGATTGTGTCACAGGAAGATGTTATTGTTGGCAAACGACACGAACAGAGATACAGTGTGGACGTGATTTTAAACCAGACACAACACGGACACTCCTCTCAGCATCTGCCGCTACACCAATAGATATGTTAGCTTCAACCTTCAAACCAAAATATCCAATGGAAAATCAATGACTTTTACAGACTGTTGTAATGATCATCACGGACAAATTAGAAGAATTAATAAATAGTATAAATGATTGGTCATTTATACCATTCAATAATTCTTCTAATTTGTCCCTGTTAATATGTGGAGACTTTAATGTTGACCTTCTAAAGGTTGAATACAATAAATAAACATCGGATTTTCACTTTATACTTTATACAGTAGAGGCTTGTGTCTCTTGATTACAAAGCCAAGCTGAATGACAATAAACAGTGCAACACTTATTGACAATAAATTCACAAATGTTTTTAAAAAGCACAAAAATAGTGGTTTAATTATTGATGATATTACTGACCATCTACCTGTATACACATTACAAAATAATCAAATACCTAAGAAGAAAGCCAATAAAGATCTAGTCTAAAAAAAAAATAAGGATATAATGTAACCATAAATGCCTTCAACCAGAGTTGGATTTGGTATTGGAATGGAGTATATACAAACGAGGTGAACACTGTTAAAATGAGTGTTAATTTAGAACTTTATATTGCCCTGAGTTTGCATGTAGAATAGTACACAGACATACTGATAAGCCGTGGATGAAAAAAAAAAATTAAAAGAATGCTTGTAAAAAGAAAAATAAATTGTACCGTGATTTTTTGGAATTGAGGCTCAAAAAAGTCTACAAAAACAGATTAACAAACTTTTCCAACAAGCAACATCAATTTCTGAACAAGGTAATTGGAAACCCGTCAGGTTCACAAGATTTTTTAATTTTAGAATTGTCTATTTGTTTTGTTTGTATGGATGGAGGAATTTATGCTGGTACTGAACACTTGAAATTCTCCTACGGGTGATCAATAAAGTATCTATCTATCTATAATGAAACCATTATTTTACATAATTTAACTTTCATTTAAATCAGGTATTTTCCCAGAGAGAAAATGGCTAAGGTTAAAGTATACATAAAGTTGATATAAAGTTGGATAGCTACAGTGATAAAAAATAAATTACTAATGGACAGTCAGTATGGGTTTTATTCAAATCGTTCTACAGGATAAAAAAAAATGACTAAAGAAATCTCAACAGCAATAGACAATCAAAAATACAATTGTGGTCTTTGTGGATTTAAAATAAATCTTTCGATACCATAAACCATTTTATACTTACATCCAAACTGCAGTCTATACTGCTACTTACAAAACAGACAACAGTATGTTCAATTGGATGAAAACAGGTCACATTACAAACATTACATGAGTACTGAATGTGGAGTGCCGCAAGGCTCTATTCTAAGACCAATATAATGTATTTTGTATATGAATCATATTTGTGAGTTTTCCAACTTAATGCAGCTTGTCCTATTTGCAGGAGATACTAACTAGAAACAATTTTTTTGTTCACGAGATAATTGTCAGGGAAATAAATCTTGAAATGGTAGAACTTAAAGTGTGGTTTGATCAAAGTAAACTATCACCAAATTTGGATACAACAATAAAGCTGGATATAGAGATCACACAACTCCTCTATTCCTAAAATTGTTATTTTTAAAGCTCTACCAGAAGATGTGCAGAGGACATGACAGGAGCAGTAATGTTTACTCAAATAGCGCATTAAAATGTTCAGGCACAAGGTGATGACAGAAACAAGACGTCTAATACCCCCAATCAACACCATCCCTTCACTCACTTACATTCATACCTAGTGTGCAAGTTTCACAAAGTAGCAGGAACAACTTTAAAACAAATGTGCATTTCTGTTGTAAAAACATGGAATTGACCAGAAAGTGAAAGCTTGTCAAAACATGTTCAGATTTATGTTAATGTACAAAACAAAATGTTATAAAGCATACCATCAGGAAGGCCCGGAGTGATTAAATAAATGTTTATATATTTATAGATAAATATAGTTAAACAGCAGATCTTGCTGCTCCTTGTATTCTACAGATGTATCCATCCATCCATTTTCTTCCTCTTAATCCATTTCTGGGTCGGGGGAGTGGCAGTCAGAGCTGCACCCAGTACACAGAGCACCAGCCCCTCACTGATCCTCCTGCAGGTGGTGAGTCCACAGGAGCTGAGATCTTTCAGTGGAGGCTTCAGGCAAAGTGGGGTTAAGTGTCTTGCCCAAGAACACAACGACAGCAGTCATCAGTGGGAGTTGTGAGGTAGATCCCATTTTCATTAATGGAATTTAGAAAAGGAAATGTAATAGGTTTTAACATAATTGTATTAAAAGTGTCCAAACAAATCCATACTACTACTTCCCAGTAAAAAAATAAGGACATAAAAACTGACGGAACTCATTGGCAATGAGTAAACGTTGAAGCTACAGGCAACACATATACGGTCCCCACCTTTACTCTTCGGAGACCCCATTAGATGCTTCGGTTTATTCCTTCTCTTTACGCAGCACTCTGAACGCCCATGACTGCGCCTAAATGTGCCGGAAGGTCAAAGAAGCATATTCTGAAGCTTACTGTACAAACGCAACAGGGCGAACAGATCCACAAACGCGCACAATTTATGATTGCCTGTGGAAACTTTGGGAATTCCACACACACACACTCAGCCACGGACACACACAAACTGGAACTTGCTCTCACGCACACACACACCCAGTTTGTGTTGGCATCAGTTTAAAGCACCAGTATTAAATTGTATTGTAGTGGCCCCTGGAATGCGGGGGCTCTTGGAGGTGACGGCCCCTCCCGTCGACGCCGCGGGGTAATTGCTTTTCCACACCGGGTTATTCATGTTTGGAGATTGGATCGTCGAACCCTGGGCGATATAAAACCACAATTGGGAAAACGGTTTGAGTTTTTTTTTCTTTTTCTCTGGCTTCGAAGTGATTGTTTCTGCTGCAGTCGTGAGAAAGAATGATGGTAAAATATTCACAGGCGTTCACATGAAAACATGAATTATTAAAATGGGTTTCCAATCAGTGACACCTTTTGGCTGCTCTATAACAACCTATGCCACCAATTATTTTCACAGATTGACCATAAATGGAAAAGTCTCTTCTAATAGGATTCCTGAGTTTGTCCCAGTTTTAATCATTTGACTGAAAGGGAAAAAAAATGTATACAAGAAACACAAAGCTTTCAAAATGTCTAGACGGAGGAAGAGCGGCGTGTGTTAATGGACGTACTGTTGAAAGGATTTGTAGCAGAAAACAAGTTTCAATTGAACAATTATAGAGATATTAACTGAGATGAGGTTGTAAAAAAGGCATCCAAATAATGGCTAGACAGTGAACACGTGGAGACCGAGCAACTTACTATACTGATCTGGCTTTTGGTTTGAACCGAGTATTCCACGGCATCTCTGGCATGGTGGTTAATCCCAGTCGAAACAGGGGTGATAAAGATACAAAAAAACCTGTGCGCTGGGATTAATAATGTCTGACAACCAGTGTGTTTGACTCTGATTGAACTGCACCTAAGTGTGGTAAAATCCGGGTCAAATTTCCTTACTCTGATGACTGTCTCTCAGTGACCCCGGCTCACTCTAATTGCTGTCTGAAATCGTGGAAATCTCTCTTTCGCGCTGCCTGGAAAGACGCAGTGCGAAAGATTCATCGCCATCTACTAAAACAAGTGTAAACGTTTATAGTTGTATCCCCCTACATCAGGGGTGTCAAAGTCAAATGGACGGAGGGCCAAATAAAAAATTTAGCTACAAGCCGAGGGCCGGACTGTTCGAATGTTCATTGAAAAATGTTTTAATGACGCATATAGTCTAGTGAACCTAATTGAACCTACTGAAAACCTAACAAATATATTCCAATATGATCAGATAAATAAAGCAATATTTTCTTATGGCTCTGTCAGTAATCTTTAATTTTCAACAGACACAAAAGACAAATTTCCTTTATATAAAAATCCCCATAACATGAACATTAAATGAAAGAAACCGGTATTCAAGGCATCATCAGTAGCCTATATTTTCTATTTTAGCAAAAGTGGGCTAAATTTACTTCAAAGAAAAAAACAATAATAGCAATTTTCTATCATCCACTCAACTGAAATATTTTTAAAATATAATTGGATTGAAATACAATAAAATAAAGTGCAAAAATCTATTAATCAAAAACAACACTTTGTTTAAGGAGAAGTAACATGCAGTGAAAACAAATATTAAACTTTAACTTTTAAACTTGAACTGAGTAAAAACTCTAAATATGTGATTGCACAGTAATGTTCACTTATTTGAGGTTGAGGGTGATACTTGGTGGTGTCCCATCTTTTCCACAAGTTCATCAATGTTCGGGGTAAGGCTCTGAGCTGAGGAAATCCTCAGAATTGAGTGGAGGTGTTCAGCAGTAAGTCGACTTCTGTGTGATGTTTTGTTCAGGTTCATCAAAGAAAACAGTTGTTCACACAGGTATGTGCTGCCAAACATAGACAACGTTTGAGCAGCCTGGATGCGCAGCTGGGGCATTGTGTCGGGGAGGAAACGGGCGAACTCCGCAGCACCCACTGCCGCATATTTTGCCCTCAGTGCATCATTGCATTGGAGGTCAATCAACTCCATTTGGAGGTTTGGTGGTGAGCTTTCCACGTCAACAGCAAATGGGTTACCGAGCAGTTCCAACCTGCTTTTTTGTGCTTCAAAGTCAGCAAATCGGCGTCGAACTTCAGCGGCAAGCATACCTATTTTATCAGCCAACTGTGCGCTCGGGAACGCACTGGTAGAGAGCTTCTCTTTCATGGTCTGGCAGCTGGGAAAGTGGCTCAAATTTTCTTTCCGCATCTGCGTCTCCCACAGAGTCAGTTTGGTTTTAAAGGCCTTCACCGTACTGTACATATCAGAGATGACATGATCCCGACCCTGCAGCTGCAAGTTCATTGCATTCAGATGACTCGTAATGTCACACAGAAAAGCCATTTCACACAGAAACATTTCGTCTCGGAGTTGTGTTGTGTCTTTCCCTTTGCTGTCCAAGAACAGACAAATCTCCTCACGAAGCTCGAAACATCTTTGAAGCACCTTTCCCTGGCTTAGCCATCGCACCTCTGTGTGATAAGGCAAATCACCATGCTCCGTTTCTAACTCCGTCAGAAATGCCTTGAACTGGCGGTGATTCAAACCTTTGGCTCTGATAAAGTTAACTGTGCGCGTGATGATGCTCATTACATGCTCCATTTTCAAGGCTTTACCGCACAACGCTTCCTGGTGTATGATACAATGATAAGTTGTCAGCTCACCTGTCGCGTTTTCCTCTTGCATCTTTTCCCGTATCTTCGCCACCAGTCCGCTCCTGTGTCCACACATCGCAGGTGCTCCGTCGGTTGTCAAACCCACGAGTTTTTCCCAAGGCAGCTCCATCTCATTTACACATCTTGACACCTCTTCATACAAATCATGCCCCGTAGTTGTGCCATGCATAGGACGTAAAGCCAAAAACTCCTCTGTCACGCTTAGGCTGGAGTCCACTCCGCGGATGAAAATTGACAACTGGGCAATGTCAGAAATGTCGGTGCTATCATCCACAGCCAAGGAATATGCAATGAAATCTTTTCCCTTTTTTACAAGCTGCTCTTTTAGATTGATGGACAACTGGTCTACTCTCTCGGCAATGGTGTTTCTGCTCAGACTCACATTTAAAAAGAGTTGCCTTTTTTCTGGGCAAACTTCGTCACAAACTTTAATCATGCAGTTTTTGATGAAATCCCCCTCCGTAAATGGCCGGGCTGATTTAGCGATCTCTTCTGCCAAAATAAAATTGGCCTTGACAGCAGCCTGGCCTTGTGATTTGGCCTTTTTGAACAGAGCCTGTCTAGATTTGAGGCCTCGTTTTAATTCCTCTGCCTTTTGTAGCCTTTGTTCCATGTCCATATTCTTGTTTTTGTCCACGTGTTTCGTTTCATAATGTCGTCTCAGATTATACTCATTCAGTACCGCCACACTTTCTCCACACAGAAGACACACAGGTTTTCCAGCTACCTCCGTGAACATATACTCCGACTCCCACCTTGTTTGAAACCCCCGGTTCTCAGTGTCCACCTTCCGTTTTGCCATTTTTGATGGGTATCTGAAAGTTAATTTTACTGTGATGCTAACGACTGCTGTGCCAATAAATATTGAAATGAAGCAGCCTACTGCTCGGTGCGTCACCGTTGCATTGTGGGAAATGTAGTATTGGTGCGTGTAAAAGATCTGCGGGCTGCCGGCTTGCTGCGGTCTGCGGGCCGGTTCTAATAATAAATCAAGATCATCCCAGGGGCCGTAAAAAACCTTCTCGCGGGCCGGATGTGGCCCGCGGGCCTTGACTCTGACATATGTGCCCTACATGATTATGTAGAAGTTGGATTGACACTAACAAAGTCTTGAGATTGACGGTCAAATCAACACACACGGTCCTCTCAACTGATGTTGTGGGATACAGGGGTCACAACATCAGTATGCATTGGTGCGTTGGAGGCATGCAGTCTGTTTGAGGTGGTCTTGTCAGGCAGCAGTCTTTGTAGGGTTCGAGTCGGGCTGAATTTGTCGGTCGGGCATTATTTTACAGGCTCGATTACAGCTCCCTGCAAAGACAATAGTAAATGTTCATGTTGAGAGCATGATTTTGATGCCGCCCAATAATGCATAATTTAACTTAACCATTCATTCATTCATTCATTTTCTACCCTTTATTTGTCCATTGCTGGGTCGGGGGTGACAATGCTTATAGCACCAGTCCCTACAATGTTACCACCGCATTTACCGTCAGGAGCAGCCGCTGGGGTTGTGTTTGTCTAATTGTGAGGATTTACTGTACAAACTAACCCTAACTGTCATGGTTTAAGTTTATTTCCTGTTTTATTTTGAAATGTGTTATCCCTGTGTCTTCTTTGGTTGTACTTCCTGTTGTCTGATTACCTGCCCTGCCCTTATCTGTCTCACCTGTGTCTCGTTAGTCTTGTATTTAGCCCTGTGTGTTCCTTCACTCCCTGTTCCGTCATTGTCATTCCTAGTCTGTTTTAGTTCTGTCCGTTCCCTGTATTTTTGGTAGGTCTTGATTTGTATTACTTTCATTAAATCCATCTTTTTGCAGTTTTTGCCTTTTGGGCCTCATTTGTTTTTCTCCCACGTGACGTGACCGAATGACGGAACCACACAAGGCCCAAGCAGACTGCTTTATTTTTGTTTTTTATTTTCTGTCATCTCTGGCCTTTGTCCCCGACTGGTCTCAAGAGTTGCTGCAGGAGCTGGACGCATCCCTGTCTGTCTGTGTCCTGGACCACTGCAGGACACTTTGCTCCGTCCTGGGTGGTTGCAGGCTTTCGTCCCTGACTTGGCTCCGCTGGATATTGTTCTCCATCCAGGGGGCCTTCCGTACCCGTTTTGCTCAAGTTCCTGCTCCAGCTCTGAGGCTTCACGTCCCGGCCCCGGCTTCACGTGCCGGTTACACGCCCCGGTCCTTCCTACCAATGGTGTAGGTTTGGTTCCAATCTTGGTGGGGACATTCACTACGACCTGAGTCTACACCCATTGACACGGGGTCCAGAGTTTCTCCCCCAGAATTTGTTGTGTAATCACACACTATATTTGCAATAGTGTGTTGCCTTCTATACTAAACTCAGCTGTAGACTGAATGAGAAGCAGTTATGTATGTTAACAGAAGATTAATCATCACAATTCATAATTTGCTATTACTTGTGCTTTCTCTTACTTACTTTCCAACTGTTAAAAAAGCTCCTGATATCTTTTATCTTATTTGTGGAGGTGGCATTTTTTCTAAATTATATAAGAAGGTATAAGTTTGTGTAAGCTCTCAGTCGTACAGGGATTAGTCAAAGCAAAGGAAGGTTTCTCACCCATCATCTGTACTTCTTAGCAAGTTTTCCCGACGTTTCGTCCTCAACCTAGCGGACTTCTTCAGGGAATGAATTCTCGGACCGCGCGTTGGAGATTTATAACCTATGGGTGTGGTTAGCCACACCCTAATCCTGATACTAACTCATAAACAATCTACGGTCTGGTTGATGTAGAAGGGAGCAGATCTAACGACCCTGCTGAGGCTAACGACCCTAACTCCTTAGCATGTCACAGACCTATTGTCTGCTGGTATGCTCAAGTGGAGTGCAGGTCTCACCCCTCCTAACCCCTCCCTCCCATAAGAAGGTATAGACAATCAAAAACAGACATTCATATACATGAACTGCAAAATCATTTATATAACTTGGCCAATGTCAAAAGTTACATAGTATTTCTCAATACAATGAGTTAACAAGAGTTTGGCAATAAGTAACAGTGTGGATTTTTCTATATTTTCTTTTTTTTATTCCACTCTCTACCCAAAAAGGCAAGTAATGACTCACAGGGCTCTCAAGTATGCAAAATAAAAACTTAAATGACCTGTTGTGGTGTGTTTTGCGCACAACCAGCATGCATCGTTAACGCAATAATTTCGGGAGCGCTGGTTGCGCTTTGGGAAGAGTCAGGGGAGAGACATGTCAGAGACACAGGGGAGAAACGGGGGAGATACGAGGGAGACCCGCACTTGCAACATGGTTCTGTCTGCATATGGTCCGAGCTCGGTACCATGTTAGAGCTGTGCTTTCACTGAGCGCCGCGGCTGTCATTACAAAGCGGCAGCAGCTGCACCAGGACGTGCACATTCGAGTGCATCTCTTGAATGTGCTTAGAGCAAATAACAGCAAGTGCCCGCTGTCACACATTTCACAGAAATTACATTATCAGCATATAAAGGTTGTAAATCGTGGATCCGTGGAATATTTTCATCCCTAGTTTATCCTGATTCACACCACACACCCACTTATACATTTTGGATAGTAAGAGCACAATAAGTATTTTTTCAGCCTTTCAACCAACCTGTTTCTTTATTGGAGCCAGTTCTGTTCTGTCTCTGTGCCGTGTGAGCTCCTCAGAACATTAAACAGTCCGCTGACAGATTAGAAATAACGTAAGTACTTTGAATGGTAATAGATCTACAGTACTTTTCCTCTGATTACTCACGTGCTACAACTCTTTTGAAATGTGTTATCCCTGTGTCTTCTTTGGTTGTACTTCCTGTTGTCTGATTACCTGCCCTGCCCTTATCTGTCTCACCTGTGTCTCGTTAGTCTTGTATTTAGCCCTGTGTGTTCCTTCACTCCCTGTTCCGTCATTGTCATTCCTAGTCTGTTTTAATTCTGTCCGTGCCCTGTGTTTTTGGTAGGTCTTGATTTGTATTACTTTCATTAAATCCATCTTTTTGCTAGTGATGGGTTGATGAAGCTTCATGAAGTGTTGAACCTTTTCATCCATTGGTTCGAGAAAAGGTTCATTTCTTGATGCTTCATATGCTCACAAACCTCCTGTTGGTCAAAATCTGTATTGACAATTGAACTGTTAGTGAGGCTCTTGGTGCATTGGAATTAATACTGGTAACAGAAATAATAATGTAATTTGATTGTGTATGACCCATTAATTAATCTGTTTCATTATGATCAATATCAGTAGTGAAAATTAATATATTTGAAATGACAATAAAATTATAATGTACTGGTAACTGGTACAGTTGTCTGCTCTAATACACACACACACATATATATGTAGATATATATTTATATACATGTTTAATGATGAATGATTATAGCTTGTCAAGTCAAAATCAATGTTATAAATCCAATGGGACAAAAAACATGTTGAAAGTGTAAGTGCTTTTAAAAGGACGTGACACAAATGGGGATATCAATTGGAATTGTGACCCCAACAGTTGTTTAAAACCAAAACATTTCTGACAAAATTCTTTCACGTGTATTTACGTCAACGTGCTACCTGTGAGATTCGAACCCCGGTCCCCCAGGTCCAAGCCCTGCTTCCCTATCAATTGAGCCAACCAGCTGATACTACAGTACTCTCCATCACTGACTAAATTAATCACCAAAACAAACACACAGTTTGAGCGGATCCTCTGCAGTACTTCATGAATCGCTCCATTTCCTGTGCTCCCGAGGCTTCAAACGTCATTAGTGACGTCACTCATCTAAAACAACTCAGGCTTCGGCCCGCGCTCCGATAAAAACTTCAGGGATTTCTCGGCTCACGCCCCGAAGCGCCGACGCGGCACGACCCATCACTACTTTTTGCAGTTTTTGCCTTTTGGGCCTCATTTGTTTTTCACCCACGTGACGTGACACTAACCCCCTCTTTTTGATCAGGACATACAATGGAAAAGTCTGTCTTTTGAACCATTCCACAACATTTGCACCTAATCTATAACAGACCCCGAGTTGTGTTAAGGCTTTTAGTACAGACTTAAAGCTGCACTAACTGACTTTATTTTTGTATTCAATACGAAAATGCTATCCATGTCCATGTAGTGCATTGGGATAAACGTCCTTTTGAAGAAAAAGTAGCGCAGGTTTGTGCTGGCGTGACATTATATTTTAGATCGAGTTTTGATGAAACAAGGAAGAGAATGTGTTTCGGGTCGCAGATTGTGACCAATCACAGTGGACCACTAGCCCCCACTTTCGTGAGAAATCTACAGGTCCCTGTTAGCATAGACGGCTAAGTTAGCACAACAAGCCAAGGAGCTAACCTGAAACTTCGTCTTTATCACCGGTTACTGCTTACACAGCGAGACAGCCATCCAAAAGAAAGTCCCGTTTCTCCGCGCTTCCCGGTTCTATCGTTCTATGGTCACGCCATCCACGTGTAAATCCATATTCATGTATTATCTATATTGGGAGACGCTAGCTTCGTCCCAACAGTGGGTGTGTGTGGGGGGCGATAGCTTCGTGGGTGCGGGGAGGGGAGCAGAAAGAGAGAGGCCAGCGAGTCCGCGGCTTCAAAATCCCAAAGTCAGTTAGTGCAGCTTTAAAAGAAAGATGCCAAAGAAAGTAAGTAACACCAGGGTGTATGCAGGTACCGGCAGTCATGTCCGCGACTTCCATCACTGTCGCAGTAAATGCAACCTCTGACTGAAAGCCAAAACTATGGCCTGCATTTGATATATTTTGTGTCACATTTGAAACATCGACATTGTTTCAAACATGAAGACATTTATGGGCAAAACAACAGTAATCGAGCTACAGTGTGAATGAGGCCAAAGTCTTTTCTGACTGAAAAGCTGATCTAAAGATGTGACAGTGCTTTAATTTGACCCAGTCCTCTCTCCACGCTTGACCCGCGGGCCTCTTTGGGCTCGCTCTGTCAGCACAGTTATTACTTGAGCCTGTTTTGTGACCGGAGGAGAGCAGGCTGAACACTGACTGACGTTGCTCTCATTCGGGCCCAGATCTGTGTGACATTCTGTCCCCCGTGCGGTACCAGTGCTGGCATATCGCTTCTTTGATTTCTACGCCTGGCCCCTGGGTCTCGCACAGCCAGATTGTCCCGATGACATTTGGGTTGGCCAGAGCGTGCCTTTGTACCTGACCTTTTCATACACACTTGCAGCTCGTGCCCCTTAGTTTCAAACAATGCAAAAAACAGAAGTCATTAAAGAAGTAACACGCATCTGTCCACTGTAGACTGATTCACGAGTGATCACAATGGTACGTACACGGGGGCAAACAAGTAGTCTGCCTTCAATGAATCCCAACTATGAGAGACAAAATGAGAATTGTGTCCAGTTTGAATTAATGTATTTGTAAATTTTGAGGTTAAATAAGTAGTTAGATAATAACAAGAGTCCATCTCAATGCTTTATCAACCCTTTGTCGGCATTGATGGATCAAACTGTTTCAGTAAGGTTTTCAAACAATGTTTCTTGGTATTTTGCCCCACTCTGCCATCTGCGTCTACGGTTTAGGGCTATCTCTGGGCAACACGGACTGTGAACTCCCGATAAAGATGTTCTGTGGGGTTGAGATCTGAAGCGTGGCTAGGCTGTTCCAGGACCTTGAAAGGCTTCTTACAAAGGCCACTCCTTCGATGCCTTAGCAGTTTATTTGGAATCATTGTCATGCTCAAAGATTTTAATTTTCAATGCAGAAAACAGCCCCAAAACATGATTTCAAATATTTAAGCTTAATTCTGGACTTTCACCTGCAATTTTACAGTGACATTAACAAGTTTGTAAAAGCTACTAAATCAAGTTTGTATAGTTTTAGAATAATTAGAGATTGTTTACCTTTCAACACAGCCAATATCTTTATAAACGCCATGATTTTATCTCAGATCAGTTACTGCATCACCTGCCGGTCCCAGGCCCTAGCATCTACAACCGAACCAGTAAGAATGCTATACAGCAGAAACATAAAAATATTGGACAAAAAACCAATAAGAACACACCATTGCCAGGTGGTACAGAGAGTACATTTTCTTACTTTTGATAATTGTATTAAATTTTGTCATTGTAAATGTTTGTATAAACAATTGTACAGTCAAGCTCCTGCTGTTCTCAGTGCTCTCATAGTTCCTTTAAGCACATTTCCACTCCTCCAACGGAAAGTGCCCCTCTGTAAGTAAGTAAGTAAGTAAGCTTTATTTATACAGCGCCTTTCACAGACCAAGGCCACAAAGCGCTTCACAGTTTAAACAGGTAAAAAACAGACAAAATACAATTTAAAATGTGCATATACAAAAAATAATACTAAATATACAGTCAATATAATGGCCAAGACACCTCAGTGACAGGTTTAAAAAACAGCCGCAAGAAAATTATGTAAAAGCTTGCCCAAATAAATAGGTTTTTAGCTGACCTTTGAATGAATCAACCGATTCCATCAGCCGCAGAAAGAGCGGAAGATTGTTCCAGAGCTTAGCGCCAACAGCCTGGAAGGACCGGTCTCCCCTGGTCCGAAAGCGTGTGCGTGGGACCATCAAAAGATTCTGATCCACAGACCTCAGGGCACGAGTGGGGGTGTAAGGCTGAATCAGATCGCTGATATAAGGGGGAGCCTGACCATGCAGAGCTCTGAAAGTCAGCACCAATATTTTAAAATGTATCCTGTAGGACACGGGCAGCCAGTGGAGAGCTTTGAGGACAGGAGTGATGTGCGACCTCCTGTTTGTGCGCGTGAGAACCCGAGCTGCAGAGTTTTGCACTAACTGCAGACGTGATAGCTCCTTCTTGTTCAGACATGAAAACAAACCATTACAATAATCTAAACGAGAAGACACAAAGGCATGAATTATGAGCTCCAAGTCGTTCTGTGACACCATTTTCTTAAATTTGGAGATGTTTCTCAGCTGAAAAAAGCAATTTTTGGTCAGCTGTTTGCAGTGTTGAACTAGTGACATATCCTTGTCAAAAATAACACCCAGATTTCTAAGGCTCGGTTTAACAGACTGGCCTACATCACCCAAGTATTGTTTAATCCCTGGTATTAAATCATCAGGGGCAATCACTAGTGTTTCGGTCTTGTCCATATTCAGCTGCAAAGTGTTCTCACTTAGCCACTGCTTGATTTCCACTAGGCAACGAACTAAGGAATCAAGCCTATGGAGCTCAGTTGGCTTAAAAGTGCAATAAATCTGGATGTCATCTGCAAACATATGATAGGAAACATCACAACAACTTTCAATAATCTTTCCCAAAGGGAGCACATACAACAAAACAACACAGGGCCTAAGACTGAGCCTTGAGGCACTCCACACAACAGATCTACTGACTCAGATCTGATTTGGTTTGCTTTAACACTGAAGCTCCGCCCAGATAAGTAGGAATTGAACCACTGAAGAACTGACCCTGACAGACCTACTTCATCCCTCAGTCTTCTCAGCAAGATCTGGGGCCGTATTCCTAAAGATTCTAAGAGTCCTCTCAGAGAGCTCCTATCTTAACCTAAAAACTCCTAGCTAGGAGTCTTAGCTTAAAAGTTATTCCAGAACACTCTTAGAGAACTCTGAGCAAGGAATTGACAACAACTTTTATCTTAGTGAGGAGGCGTGGCCGACCCCGTTGCTAGGTATGAGTCATCATTTCAGACGCTGTGATTGGTTGATCCTAAAAGTTAGAGAAACCATATTTTTGATAATGGGCAAAATAAGGATCCTCTAATGGACAAACTCAATCATAGAATCTAATCTTAGGAATACTGTGTCATTGTAAATAATTAGAAAAGGTAGAAAGTCAGATGTATTTGCTAATATTGTCAAACTTACTGTTGTAAGTTTGACTTTTACACCACATTAGAGCTTGCTCAGCACCAATTTATCACACATATTTAACAAACGTATATAACATGAGCACTTTATATATTAGATGATTATAACATTAGGATTAGTAAAGGCTGTGATACTGAAAGACGTAAAAGGAATTAAGGAAAAAATATTAATATAAGCATTTTATACATAAACAAATCTAGTGCATGTTATTGTGAATGTCACTGTTGCATAACTGTTAATACACCTTGGCATAAACTAAGATGTAGCAACCACACTATTTAAGTTAATTTAGAATGATAAATGGAGGGTGGGAGTTTAAAAGTATTAACTTCTTCACACTCCTTTTTGAACTGGATTGCTGTTAATAAAACAAAACTGTATATTTGTACATGATGACTTTTACATGATTGACTTTTAAACATGATTCCTGCAGGATCCAATCTGCAGTGTTTTACTGATTCACTGTCATCCAGTGTATAGAATATTTCTCCTGCCTCTACCGTCCACCATTTTGTCCTCTTAGGGAACTTTTAAGTTGCTAAAAGTCCTCCTCTCAACTCTTAAGGGATCTCCCCTTAAGAGCACTCTTAAGAGCTAGGATTCTTTAGGAATAGCTTTTTTCTTAACTAGAAGCTACTCCTCACTTTTAGGGGAAATTCTAAGAGTTGGTCAAGATTCTAAGAAAATTCTTAGAATTTGGCCACTAGGAGCAACTTTTAGCAGTAAGAATCTTTAGGAATACGGCCCCTGGTGGTCAACTGTGTCAAAAGCTGAGGACAGATCCAAGAGAACAAGAACAGTGCATTTTCCAGAGTCAGCAGACATCATGAGGTCACTGGACACTTTCAGTAAGGCCGTCTCCGTAGAGTGGTGTTTGCGGAAACCAGACTGAAACGTCTCATGGATGCTGTTTTGATCCAGGAATAATGTCAACTGTTCAGAAACCACCTTCTCTAGGATCTTGGACAAAAGGGGGAGTTTGGAAATAGGTCTGAAGTTACTGAGGTCAGTCGGGTCCAACCCTGCCTTCTTTAGTAAAGGCTCCACAATGGCGTGTTTAAAAGCATTGGGAAAGACCCCTGTAGAGAGAGAGAGGTTCACCATTTGGGTAACCCCAGGGGCCAATTACATCAAACACTTTCACAAAAAGCCTACACGGGAGGACGTCAGATGAGCAAGAGGAAGGTTTTATCTTGGTCATCATTGCAGAAATATCAGCAAGCGTCACAGACTTAAAAGAGGACCACAAGCTGGAGGCGGGCTCAGTGAGAGCAGGCGGACCACTTGGAAGGAGAAGATTTTTTCCTTTTATTCTCTTGATTTTGTCAGTGAAGAATCTCAACATTGCATTGCAGTCAGCTTCACACGACACAGGGGCAACTGGAGCAGCAGGACATACCAGAGAATTTATTGTGTCAAACAACACTTTGGGAGTTCTCTTGTTCACCGTCACCAGTTGGCGAATATAGTCAGATCTAGCATTTTCAACCATCTGATTATATGAGGACATAAGATCTCTAAGGTAAAGTCTGTGCACCTCCAGGTCAGTGGATTTCCACAGACGCTCTGTTTTTCGACATAGTCTCTTCAGACTCAAAAGGTTTTCATTCATCCAAGGGCATGTTTTGCTCCTTAGTGATACATTTGATTTAAAGGGTGCCACCTGATCCAGAATCTGAACACAGTGACTGCTAAAACAGTCAATACAATTGTCCACATCAAGGCAGTCCATAAATAAACGTGGGTCAAACAAAGCAGAGAAACCATCAGCAGCATCGGTAGAAATAATGCGCCTCAGGGACCTGACTTCTGCAGGCTTAGGCTCCAGGCTAAAGTGCAGATCCAATAAAACAAGACAATGATCACTCAAATGGACATCATGGACAGACACATTGGAAATGTCGAGGCCGAGTGTAAAAACAACATCTAAAATGTGGCCTTTCTGGTGCGTGGGCTCAGAAACATGTTGCTCAAAATTGAAAGCTTCAGTCAATGACAAAAGTTCCATTGCGGAGCAAGATGTGCTATCATCAACATGAAGGTTAAAATCTCCAAGGATCAAAACAGAATCCAAATGAATAATGGAGGATAAAAAGTCACTAAAATCTTTCAAAAACACATTAGCAGGACCGGGGGGACGGTAGATTGACACACAGTGAAATGAGTTTGAAAAGCCCACCTTGACCATCTGGGACTCAAATGAGGTAAATTCCTGGGTCTGTGTCACTTTACATGGACAAGTGTCCTTATACACAACAGCCAGGCCACCTCCACGACCAGAGGGGCGGGGCTTCCCCACGGCAGAGCAGTCAGCAGGACAAAGTTCATTTAAATGAATAAACTCTTCCTCTCTTTGCCATGTCTCTGAAAGGAACATTAAATCCAGCTCTTCTCTTGTGAATAGTTCGTTCAGGGAGAAAGACTTATTTGCAATTGACCGAGCATTCAATAGGCCAATATGCAAAGATGACGTCACGGACGCAGTCTCCTCGGAGAGCAACGGGATAGGACGAAGGCACGTCCAGCGGTCACGTGGGCTCCGGCTGGACCATGCTGTCAGAGCCGGTGTAAACACGGAAGTGTGTGGAAGCCGTGGGAGCCGCTGACCAAAGCTCCAACGTTGTGTTGGCTCCATGACACTCGCAGTGGTCCGTGTAGAAGGCGACGTGGACGGGCTGTCACACAGGAGAAGGATCTTGCGCAGACATCGCCTGCGTCCTCCGGGGGCTGGGATGGCAGCGGCCAGGCGGGCAGCGGCGCGTCTTCGCCTCACCTGGACTCCAGAACGCGAGCCCCGTTTCTTCTGTTTCCTGGGGACTTTACGTGGGGCCCGAAACAGAAGCCAGTACTCAGGTGAGTCAGGGGCGATGATCAATGGAGGAGGGAACGCCTGTTTGTATTCGTTCTGTGTAACAAACAAGTCCTCCATAGACTCTTTAATACGGAACAGAGAGTCTCGATCATAGATCTGGAAAGCGGTGACACATCCATTCGAAACACAGGCTGTTATGATCACATATGTTGTGTAGATGACCACTATAAATCTATATAGCACAAGACGAGACACGGCACTGCCAGTCACAGGCGCCATTTTAGAACCACATTCGGACTGTCGGTCTTATCGGTCCAGGGGGCAAAGCATTGGAACTCTTTAAACCCTCAGCTAAAACTGCAGCATTTTTTTTAAACAAACCAGTTGTGTGATCATTAAGGAGTTGGAGGACACCTGTCTTTGTGTAATGTGTATATTATGATGTAAAATGTGTTTTTAGTTGTGTTAAAAACACATCGCATCCAATTCTTAGTTTCTCGCTACATGCTCCCCTCTACCTGTATTCATTGTGAATTTGACTTTATAAATAACCAGTGTAACATGTTAGCTGTGAAAGACAAATTTCATGTCTTGTAACAGCAGCTTTTAGAGTCACTCCAAAAGCTGCTTCAAATTATAGTTATTATTATTCTTTCAACATAGAAGCAGGAATTGCAGGGTTACCATGCTAGTTGTGTTAGCCATTCCCCCCTCTGATGAATGCATTATTTGTCATTAATTAGCGAACTAAAGAATTATTAATTGTATTTTTAAAAATTATCTTATGTCACACAGTTTTCCTTTTTGAGAACCACTGGTCTGGTCCCATACTAGTTCAGTATCAGTTTGTTTCAATGTAATTTTTACACAAAAGATGCATTGAGAAAACCCTCTCCAAACCTGAAGACAAGAGTGCACTTCCTACTGCAGCTCTGTAATCAACAGAGAGACACAAAGAAGAGCGGGAAATATACAGGACTTGCTTTGATGTGCTTAGGGCAAGTTATCGGAGTAGAATGTATGGTCTTATTTTAACACCTTCAAGTTTTGGTAGTGATGCAAGTTTATTGTCAAAATAGTGCGTTGATCTTCCCAAGTCAAAGGTGCATTAAATAATAATATTAAAGATGGTAAATAATTGTATGTAATATATACTGTAGCAGGGCGACAGTAGCTCAGTTGGTAGAGCATTGGCCTTTGGGCCTGAAGGTCGTGGGTTCGAGTCCACCGTAAGACCTACTTCACGACTCCCACTGATGACTGCTGTCGTTGTGTCCTTGGGCAAGACACTTAACCCTACTTTGCCCAAAGCCCCAACTGAAAGATCTCAGCTCCTGTGGACTCACCACCTGCAGGAGGATCAGTGAGGGGCTGGTGCTCTGTGTACTGGGTGCAGCTCTGACTGCCACCCCCCCGACCCAGAAATGGATTAAGGGGAAGAAAATGGATGGATGGATGGATATACTATAGCCATTCTGTTTCACGTTGGTGTTCACAGAGGTCTAAGCAGAGCAGTATTCAGGCCCTGCACTGCTTTGCCTCAGAAGTCTGACAAGATCTGGATTTCACCTGCAGGTGGCGCCACGGCCGAGATAGATGAACAGCGCATGATACGGTTTTATTTGTTCATGAAATGTTTTATTTTTGTTGGGAACATTTTTATTATTCATGTTCCCTGGCGTTAAGGGTGTAGTGTGAATGCGGGCGATCTCCTGTCCTCCCCAGTGTGTGGTTGTGTTGTGTTGTGTTGCTTTGTGTGGCGACAGGCTGACAGCACACTTGGCTGACTCCCCGCACATCACAACCTCAAACACAGCTGAGTTCGTCCCGTCATTTCTCACACTGAGCTCGTCCAAGGTGATCCTCCCCGGCTCCGATCCGGACACATCCGTCAAACTCCAAGTCCGAGACAGTACGACCAACAGTTCGAAACCTGGGCGGAATCACACATCTTTAACTCATAAGATGCAAACTGTGGAATTTACTTTCTGAAATTGTCACGTGAATCAAAAAGTGATTAAATACACATAAAAAACCCGGGTCTCCTCTTCTGCACACAGTGGGCAACACAGGCCGGTGTGTCAGAGCGCCTCTAACCTGCCTTGCGACCGAGTCTTTTTGTAACTCCCAGAGCTGTTATTTTGCCAGCGCTAGTTCAAACCATTAGAAGTTTGAAAAATTCACTCCAAAGAGGTTTGGTCAACAGATTTTATTAATATAAATAATTCCTTTATTCACTTTTACACAGTGCTTACGCCGTTAATGTAACTTTAAATAAAACAGTTTGTTGAAAGGCTAAAGACCAAATGCTAACTGCTGCCAAGTAAACAGTCTGTAGCTATGGTAACCAATACTTGTTCTTCTCTATTGGAAAACAAAACAGACTTAGCCCAGAACCAGAACCAGCATCTTGAATAAACTGCCAAAGAAAGTTGGTTATCAAGGCAGAGAAAAGGTTTACATTGTAATTTTTGTTAGGTTAAGAAGTACTTAAAAAAGTAATTAAAGACATGTCAATAATAAAAAAAGAATTACATGAAAATGATGACATAAAAATTTACAACAAATGGACACAAAGACCAAACACATACATACACTTCCAAAACTAAAAGCTATGGGAGTTCTGGTGTCAACAACATAGGAATTTCACTCAAAAACCGCGGGTTACCTCTTCTTCACACAGTGGGCGACACTGACTGTGTGTCAGAACTACTCTTTTTTGTGCAATTAAAACAAACTGTTTTTTTGGATGTTGCTTACATGTTTTTCAGGTGGGAAGTCACACGTGGGACAATTATTTTCATAATGACAGCGTAACGAGCTGTGGAGCCATGTTTGGGTGAGTGAAGCCCTTACCGTCAGAGTTTGACTGTCACATGCACTTGTCTTTCCTTTATCAAGTGGAAGCTTCTTTGTAGCTATGGACAGTGACCTCCACAAATTGGACTCGGGACAATATATCAATACCCAATGTTTATTAAGGGAGCCATAGACTTTAATATCTCAGGTAATCTCGCAATCTTTCTAAATAAACGGCAGGTCAATTGTGCCCAGACCTCTGCCTCAGCTCTCATTTTTGGACATTGCCTTCTCTGGGTTGGGGATCATCAATCCTGTTCAGTTATCGGATTCTCTGCAACAACTCAGAGAAATGCACGGCTGCTGATTGGAAAATGCCTCTTCAAGCGTGCCCTAACAGTCAGGTTTTATTGAACGTTATGGGAGTGTCTGATCTGTAACTCCATGCTGTTTGGACATTGCTTCTCTTTCTTGTGTGTCACTGTTCACGAGCAAAAGACCCTTTTTATGTCAAACACTTGCACCCCATGGTAAACCCTGACCTCCTTTTTGGTCTGCCCTCTGTCTGTCCTATATGCTGGAGGTGTTGGATCTCATGCAGAGCTGGCTGATATGTGACCTGCCTAAGTCCCGCTGTGTCTGCTGGAAGAAGGCCGAGCAAATCACGTGACAGAGAGTGACATGTGACCAGACCAAAGATTGTATATAGAAGGACAGTGCAAACACCCCAGTTCAATTTAGTCCAATACGGAAGTGCTCATGGACTCCAACTCACTCTGGCTCCTATTGACTTACATCGTCACACTCACCATTTTGGGCTTATAAAGCTGTGGTTTAGCATACCTGAGGATCCTGGGGTTTGCATTTTGATATTGTCTTTGTGAGTCCTATAAAGATTAAATGAATGCATCTGATTGGTCACAGGGGGAACTCCATCTTTCCTCAGAAACTATTTTCTCTGTTATGGCGCATAGCTAACAAGAAATGCCAATATGAATTACTCTTGCTAGATTATGTTCAAAATGGCCTCTTCTGCTTTCAGGCTATGATGTCACATTCTGTCAGTCCACTCGTAATATACGGCCTATGGACTGGATTTAGTGCCAATTTTGTGGATTTCAGGAGCAAAATCCCATTCTTTTTACTATTAAGTATTTTATTAGGGTATCTTTAAAGTCGTTTTCCTCATCATTTCATAATGAGTCTCACTTTTGTCTCCCTTTTTTGACCCAGATAGATTTTACATAGACGTAAAGAAAAAGAAAAAACATATTACAGACAAACTAGATATTGCCCTTCAATAGCCTCCATTCATACACCTTCACAACCCATCACACACCAGTCCATGCTCTCATTCGCACTCACATCCATACACAAGCACATACACACAAACACACACTCTCACATACACACACACTCCCACACAAACCCCCGCAAACACACACACACACCCCGAGTCCCACACCTGTCCCCATTCTCACCTACACACCTCACCAAACTGAACACTGGTTGGCTCTCACCCAGCCCAGAGGTCTCACACTCACACAAATGGTCCTCAAATGGTTAGTTTGTTTTTATTGTTCAGGATAAAGAGTTAAAGAGTATGTGTTTCATATGAAGTATGTCAGAAATGTCCATACATTGGCCAAACGAGCGTTTTCTTTTTTCAAAAAAAAAAATAAAAGGCCCACATTGCCACTTCGAGAGTGGGATCTGCTCTCACGGACAAACATGCATAGATTTAGAGTTCAGGCTGAAAGACGGGGACAGAGGCCACATGATGCAGGACTGAGGCGGTTCTCAGGCGGGGAGGGGGTTTCAACCAAGGAGCCAGGACCGGGAGCGACTAGTCCACAGGTCCAGATGAAAGAGGCCGAATTCAGGGGTCCCATTATCACGCCATGAAACAGACAAGGGGACAGTGGGTGGATTTGACAATAAGTGTTACCATTTTTTCTATATCCATCTCCGTAGCAGGCAAATATCTAATTTGTCAGGTCTTGCTGTGATGTATTGGTCTAGATGTAAATGGACATATTGAAATCACTGTTTCTTACTGCGACTGTCTTTGGTTTTATTGACAAGTGTTCATTCTAAAGCACTTTGAGCTGTTGCACTGCATGAATTGCGCTTCATAAATTCACTTGATTGATTGAACTTGAAGATGTGAAAGGAGAGATCAGTGCTTACAAAATGGGGATTAGAATAATGCTTTATCAGTGAAGTTGTTTGCTGTCAGATGTCTCCAGTCGTTTTAACATTCAGGAGCCATGCAGGAGCAGCTCTGACAGACGACAGATCACAAACTACACCCAGCATCAGCCTCTGGTCAAAGTGGAGTCAGGATAAAGTAACGAGAGGAATGAGATGAGCTCCCAGACTGCGGCAACACTGTGTTCAGACATGAAGCTCAAATATGACGTTTTAATGTTATAAAAGAAAATTAAAACTGTGTGGGTCACATTACAAGCTTTTGGGAAAACAGCGTTAATATACATAGCAAGGCAAGGCTAGTTTATTTGTAGTTATTTGCTAGTTAAGGAAACACAAAGTGCGTAACAAACAAGACTTTACTGCTAAACAGAACTTTTATTTATCTTTTGTGCATGTGAATCACTTTGGGCCGCTGGTGTTGTTCTAAATGGGCTACTCAAATAAAGCTGACATTGACATTTGAACTTGAATTTGAACATTTTTGCAGAAGCATTTTCAGAAAGCATTTCCACATGTTAGTTGCATAAATATGAAATGCTGCTTCCCCATGTTTAGTCCTGACTTTGGGCACAAGCAGGAGGCCAGTCCTCAAACATGTTCCTGATAGCTAGATTGCATAGCTATCAGAACCAGATGTGGAAATATTTGTATTTATTAATTAAAACGGCAATAGAACAAATAGAACAAAGGCAACTTAATAAAAGAAAAATAGTACATTAAAAAAACCAACATTTTCTGTGTGCTCTTGTCTGCCTAGAATGAGGCAATAAGGTCCGTCTGAAAAGGAGTACCCCTTGTATGGCTTAGCTAAGGGAAACTTTCTTCCCATGGAGGGATCAAATCCAGGCCATCAAGCTAAAAGACCAAAACACACAACCAACTGAGCCACTGTCGTCCCATGTTTTTAAAAAAAACATTTAAAAAGAATGCATTTTGCCTTGTTGTGGTCTTCCAAAAGAAATAACTTTGTGGTCATGATGTGACACGTGGAAAGGCTGCTGCAGTATGAATATCTCTGGGAGGTAAATAAAGACAGATTCATCACATTTGCTTGTGTCCCGTGGTCCTCTTGGCTACAGCCTCCTCCTGCAGCCTCTTGGCAGGGCACTTTGGAGCGGCTGTCCCTGTTTCTCCTGGACAAATATTCCCTCTGGCTCTCTCCATAAACACCGTGCACAGATGCTGGGCTCCCCGCGGCTCATCCTTCACCACCGAACACCTCTAAGACCCTGTGACCCAACAGCTGGGTCAAACGCAGCTCCCGGTCCTCCCAAGCATCAATAACTCTGTCCTCTGCCGGGGCGCAGGGCCGCGGGCATTTTGTACGTGCAACCAACAGCCATCAGTCAATGCCGCCAGTCCACTATATTTAGACATGTGGCCTCATAGCCAGAAAGTCTGTCCGAAAAAGACTAATATGTTGTAATAAAATCTAATTACGAGATAAAATGTGGGAGTCCTGTATCTATAGCCTGTCCGTCCATGGGAGTGGATCCCTTTCATTGTTGGCCTCCCTGAGATTACTCTCACTTTGTCCCTCTGTGTTTGTTGAGAGCCGATGTAGGAGGGTCTCAGTGATGCTCGGGTACGTTTAAGGACATTTATGGACAGTGGTCATCCCGCTCCTTAGGAACCAATAGCTCCTGTGTTTGTTTTTATTATATTTTGTGTGTTTTTTCTGATCTGTTGTTGGCGAAGCGACATCGTAGTCCTCCGAGATGACTGCTGTTGTGATATAGAGCTATACAAAAATACTCTAAATTCAATTGAATTGAAGCGCAGTGCTATGGTCTGGTGTATATCTAAAATCTCTGACACGAGCGGATGATTATTATGTATTTGGTCAATTCAAAATATTGATCGAAAGACTGGCTCGGCCCCCTTTATTCGACATCAGTGAATACATGATAAATCAAAGGCCCTGCAGGCTCTGCTCAGACCACAGATCAAGCTACCACTTGAAGAAAATTTGTATTTTCTAATACAGTATAATATAAGTGTTTTTTTCCAAGGAAAAAATACGATAGCTCACCTCAGAATCTGCTACTGCACAATTACATAAGTTTGCTTTGACCTACAGCAAACCAAAACATCAAATGGAAAAGTACTGACTTGATTCTGCATCTCTTGTAATGACCGGCTCAGCTTTAAATGCACAAAAAGTCTCATAAAACACCCATAAACACTCAAATGCACTTATTTTGACTCATGTGGCAAAAGTTTTATTGGGAGTTTAGTTTTCAGCGCTCTCCGGATCGTTCACGTGCGAGGGCTGGATTTTACGTAATGACCATGTTAGCCTCCAGGGGGCACTCTAACACAATAAAGATTATAGCCCTGCACTTGAGCCCCTGGCCCGAGGGCCCCGACAGCCCGAGGAGCGGGCTTCGGGCCGATGACCTCGGACACGGGCCGGGCTTGGGCTCGCGCACTTTCAGAGCGGCAGATTACATTTACGAACCCACTGAATATAGCGTTCTATCACGCTGTAGTGTTTGTTGTTCTGTGTAGTGTTGTCATTGATGATAGCGTTACTTACAAGTGTGTTGCTGCATCTGTGTATCATACAGCTGTGTATCATACAGCTGCGGCCGTTCACTCCGCACACACAGAACTCATTGCAACACATCACTACCATGTATAACTCCGCCCTCTAGCCGTGCCTGTGTTCATATCAGTGCGCGGCATTATGGGAGATAAAAAAAAAAAGAACAAAGTCGGGCTTGATGCGGGTTTTGGGCCTGAAAATTCAGAAACCATATCGGGCCAGGCCGGGCTGGGGCGCCACCCCCTCGAGCCAGGGCCGGGCTCGGGCCCAGATGATAGGCCCGTGCAGGGCTCTTATACAGATACATACATTGGCCTTATCACTATAAAAGCCGCAGGGTTCAAAGCGCTTGAACAAAAGTAGCCCCTAATAACCCGAGAATCACGGTGAAGTTGCGTGCAATCAAACAAGCATGTAATATAACATTGAGCATGCAACTGACAAGAAAAAAGTGGATTATTCATGTTATGCAGGTTGATAATTATAGAGAAGCATGTGTATTTAGCAATAAGCCTTAAACTTATGCTAAGATTTGGGTGAAGGCTCAGGTTACATTTGTTCCTATTTCGCAGTTGCTAAGTCTTCAGAGTTTGAACATAATTAATGTAACCTATAAATAATTTTTAACCTGGATCGTTAATGAGCAAAAAAATAATCATAGCTTGCAAATAATCTTCTTTTCAACCACAATTGCTGGTATTTAAATCAACCAATTAATGAGACATGCAAAATAAATTGGCTTTAAACGTTTGGAATAAAAATACACTTCCATCAATCAGCTCCCACACGCGGCCTCCTACAGCAACGTTCAAGAGGACGATTGGCAATTTTATTAGTACTTAATGATGAGACACATTCCAACACATTTGCATCTGTGAGCATTGAGATAATTAGCTTTCAGAATGCACTCGAAGAGAATGCTTACTTGAAATGAAGAGTTTTCTGAAGATTGGAGCGTGGTGCTTTAGTGGTGCTTTAGTGGTTAACCGGTTGAAACCGGTTAACCACGTAGTTTAAAATAGTCCACGTTCTTTGAAATAACAGCCATTTTGAGCCGCGTACTTTCCATAAGTGCAGCTACGCGTTCTACTGGATCAGAGCCGAGACAGCGACGCCAAAACCCGCAACAGCTTCGGCACCTTTCCGCACAGAGAACTGCTTTTTTAATCTTCCCATACTGCTGCGGGTTAAAACATTTTTAAGCAAAAGACGGCTCGTTCACATGGTCAGAGCAGCGAGTGACGAGCCGCGTCTCGCAGGTCTCCGCTAAAGTTTGAATACAGTGATGTGTGGGGAGCTGATGCCAAGGACCATAAACAGCCCTGGCTCCAATGTAGTTCTGACCTGCACCAGTGTGCAACTAGCAGGCGGTAACAGAGGGGAGAGATGATGCGTGTGGATGTTACGTATCAATGGAGGGGGGGAAGTGTGTGTGTGTCTGTGTGCGCGTGTGTGCGTGCATATGTGCCGCGTGCGCCGTGAGAGTTGGCCCGGAGTTTACTGATACATTGGTGCACACAGCTAGATACGGACCCGCTCGTCACATTGTGAAAATAGGGCTTAAAACTGCGTTATGAAGAGACCTCCCCTCTCCCCTTTTTCTCTTTTTTAACCGACAGCTTTGACCGGTTAACGCTGTGACGGTCAACCACAGGTTAAACTGCCACCGATTTACATCCCTATTTGGCACCATCTGAAGAGGCTGGGAGAGGACTGGAGATGCAAAGAACCAGAGTCGCTTCTAGACTTTTGGAGGCTCCAGGTCACAGCCGTCAAACTAGGGATGTAAAAAACTATGAATTTTCATGACCGACCACCGAGCCTCATTAACCGGTTGAAACCGGTTAACCGCGTAGTTTAAAATAGTCCACATTCTTTGAAATAACAGCCATTTCGAGCCGCGTACTTTTCATAAGTGCAGCTGAGCGTTCTACTGGATCAGAGTTGAGACAGCGGCGCCCAAACCCGCAACAGCTCCGGCACCTTTGCGCACAGAGAACTGCTTTTTTAATCTTCCCATTCTGCTGTGCTGCGGGTTAATACCAAAACTTTCTAGCAGCAAACGACGGCTCGTTCACATGTTCAGAGCAGCGAGTGACGAGCCGCGTCTCACAGGTCTTCACAAAAGTTTAAATACAAGTGATGTGTGTGGAGCTGATCCCGAGGACCATAAACACAAACATGTTCCATGTTGTTTTACTGGAGCCGCGTATTTGCGCGAATCCTTTGGGCTCCGTGACACAGAGGTGCGCGACAGACCGGTATGTGTGTGTGTGTGTGTATGTGTGTGTGTATGTGTGTGTGTGTGTGTGTGTGTGTGTGTGTGTGTGTGTGTGTAAATGTAAGCTCCAATGTAGTTCTGACCCGCGCCAGTGTGCAACTTTGACGGTAACAGAGGGGAGAGATGATGCGTGTGGATGTTACGTATGGAGAGGGGGAAAGTGTGTGTGTGCGTGTGTGCGCGTGTGTGCGTGTGTGCGCGTGTGTGCATATGTGGCTCGTGCGGCGTGAGAGTCGTCCCGGAGTTTATAATACATGCGCGCACACAGCTAGATACAGACCCGCTCGTCACACCGTGCAAATAGGACTTAAAATAGCGTTATTAAGAGACCTCCCCTCTCCCATTTTTCTCTTTTTTAACCGACAGCTTTGACCGGTTAACGCTGTGACGGTCAACCACCGGTTAAACGGTCGCCGATTTACATCCCTACGTCAAACACAAGATTTATGCAGCTAAGGCAAGGCAAGGCAAGTTTATTTGTATAGCACAATTCATACACAAGGCAACTCAAAGTGCTGAACAAAATAAGAAAGCATTAAAATCATAAATAATCACAGTACATTAAAAAGAAAGATAAAAATATAAAATATAAAATCCATCAGTTGTATGCACATACACAGAACTGTTTTTAACCTGGTTTTAAACATTGTCAGAGAGGAGGCCTGTCTCACATCTTCAGGAAGATTGTTCCTAAAAACAGTCTTTCTGAAAATATGAGACAGGCTTCCACTCTCAGCTCTCTTTAGCTGTGAATACAACTGAGCCTGATTGTATCTACACTTTTTTTAATGTGCCGTGATCATTTAGTAGTAGTAGTAATAGTAATTTATGTCTTCAAGACCTTGTATGACTGTTTCTATCTTGTCCCTTGTGCTGTACTCGGGTGAAACCTACCAGCCACAGTGATTCAAACACCCTAAATAAAACATTTTTGAGCTGAATTTCTATGATATTTCAAACTTTGACCAGCCCTGAGTCATTTGGACCCTAAATGTTCTACTTTTAATCATCTGTGGTGGGTAATTTTGACCTGAGGGTAGCACAAGTGTTAAGAACTTTTAGTCCACTTGAGTATGAACACAAGTGGACTAAGAGTGTATTCAGACCTGTACATTTCATGCACGAATCAGGTCTGAATACATCCGGTGTCGATCCGACACAACTCCAAGATACGTGCGCATTTTTTGGGCTTAACAAGCCACTGCAGACAGAAACTGTGAGGAATTAGCCACGCAGCGGCTAACTATGCTGCTAACTATGCTGCTAACTATGCTGCTAACTATGCTGCTAACGCTACACAACAACACTGAGCCGTGGGCAGACCTGGAGAAGTGAGGAGACGCTGTGCAACAGGCTTATGGAGTTAAAACTGTTCACAGTATACAGTGATGTTAATGTCAGCATCTTCAAATCATTTGCATTAATAAAAGCCTGACGTGTTGACTCACGTCTCAAAAAGAAATATCCCGTATGTAGTGAATTGTGTTATTTGGTTCCTACCTGATCCTCCGTCGTCTGTTTGTCCCGTGGTTATTATAGATCCATGGTTTATCCACAATGCTGAACAGGGCCGTTATTATCATAGATCCATGTGTGGGACAGGGCACGGAGCGCACAGTCTCCTTCGGCTTTCTCCTCACGCATTCTCCGACGCTGTTCCAATATTTCAAACGACGTGTTTCGCCTGTGTCATATGAGCATCTGCTGTGGATGTTGAAGGTGGTTTTGCTCTAAAAAGAGCAAACAGGCAGAGCAGACATGCTGCACATACGAGCCCTCAATGTTTTCCGCCGGTTCTGCGTCTATCCTCCGTGAGCTCTCTCTTTCCAATAGGAGCGCCGATCGTCACACGTGTCAATATGTTTATATAAAGAAGTTCACTTGCAAAAAGGACAGTCTGAATACAAACCGGAGCAAAAGAAAAAAAGTTTGGTCCGCTTTTGATTCGGATCAAGCAAGCCAAGCAAAGGACTTTTCAGGCCTGAATACACCCTAAAAGTCAGTCTACAATTTTCAGAAAGACTTCCAACATTTTGCTGCATATAATGGAAATGCTGACTCCCCATGTTTAATCCTGACTCTGGGCACCAGCAGGAGTCCAGTCCCTGTGCTTCTCAGAGTCTGAGTTGGTTCAGATGGCACTAACATGTCACAGATGTATTTTGGTGCGAGGCCTTGAGAAAGACCTGTACACAAAGAGAGCTGCTTCACAGTCTATTATCTGAGCCTCTGGAAGCCACAACACAATGAATGCACCATTTCAAAGCTAAAATATTGCCTCAAAATGTTAAAAGTTTGAATTAAATAGACCTTGCCATATCATGTCCTATGTCTGCCACTAGATGGGTGCATTGCTCACTCCTGTCATCTCTTACTATTCATTTCCTTAAATCATATTTCATGACAACATCCTGAGAATCCTGTTCTAAGGACAGGATGAAGCCAAATAATGCATACTATTAGATTTCTACTTTTAACCACCTATTCGTATTTACGCAATCGACTCAGCTTGCACACACAGTTAATTAATTTCCTCATTAGTGCAGTCGTAGCATGCAGGAAATTGGCTCCAGCGACCTGAGAAGCGAGGAGCCCAAAGTGGAGCGGATCCGAGCACATCCCACTGAGACCGAGCCATTCGTTATCACAATGAGCTCTTTACTTGCCCGCTGCGTGCTGTAATGGTATATAAACCCACGCCGAAGTTTTAAAGGTCACTGGGACGCATTCTTTCATTTAAAGCTTGCACTAATGACCTCTAATCTTAAACACTTGGCTGACGACTAGATATTGGTATGTGAACTTTGCCACGCAATTATCAAACTTGTATTAAAGCCACAGTTGCGAGATATGCAGTTCTTTCTCTTCTCGCTACACTGAGTCTTTGTGCAGAGCTTGGTAGCGTGGTTTGTACTTTTACTTCATGAAAATTTGAATGTTTATAGACAGTAAAGCAGCTCTGCTTTAAAGCACAGGGACTTGCCTCCTGCTGGTGCCCAGAGACAGGACTAAACGAATGGGAAAAAGTGTTTGAGATGTATGCAGCTACAATATGGAAAAAACATTCCTGAAAATGTGAGACAGGCTTCTACCCTGACAATATTTTAGCTGTACACAACTTAGGGATTTTATCTTCACTCTTTTAATGTATTTATTTATGATTTAAATCCCTCGTGTGATTGTTTCAATCACAAAGTGTATGAACAGCCTAATGTATTGATATTTACAGCGGCCACACAAAATATTGCTTAATTAATGTCTTCACAGAAAGAGCGAGTAATAAGACCCCCAATTCACACCGAGCAAAACAATTTGTCGGTCTTCCCTGTGATGGTAAGCACGATATGTGCGTAACTAAGCACCTCAGAACTGTGATGTCAAGGTCAAACACAACAGAGGGCCAAAAAAAATATGCTACAAGCCGAGGGCCATCTGTATTAAGACCTAACACAGTGTGTCATATTTTATTAATGATTAAATGAATAATCCACTATTTTTATATGGCTTTATCTGTAATTTCAAGTGTAAAACATTTTTCAACAGGCTCATGGACAAAAACAAACTTTCTTCAAACACTAAATGAATAATCCAATATTTTCTTATGGCTCTGTGCGGGCTGGTTCTAATACTAATCAAATATCATCCCGGGGGCCAAGATAAATTATTCGAGGGTCGGATCTGGCCCCCGAGCCTTGACTCTGACACCCATGCCTTAGAAAGAGTGAACTAACGGAGGGTGTTTGTCAAATGTGGAAGAAAACTAGTAAGATCTG
>OZ035831.1:15977690-16007465 GCA_964034765.1 Knipowitschia caucasica
AAACTTGTAATAGACCTCCCACCCATTCTGATTTGCTGGTACGACCTCCCAACCGCTCATCACTATCAGACACACACACGTGTCGTTAACAGGGAGGACCTGTAGATTAATTAGTTTATTGACCTAACTGCTTGTTTTAGAATAAACCGTGATCATAAATCACTTTAGACAACTGTGAAACATTATCACACACACACAGGCCAACAGAAGCTAACTCTTTGAAAAACAAAGTGCAGTAACACCTTTCACCACTTGCTCAAGAGCGCCGTCTCTTTTCTGGGGATTTTAGGGTGCAGTACCACCTTTTCACCACTTGCTCTCTACCGCCGTCTATACTATCTACTTACATTCATACGGCACTTTTCTAAACTTCCTAAGGCAGTAAATCCAATCCAGTAAAGCGCTTCACATCAAGGAACCAATCACCCCTTCATACACAAATCGTCATAAACCACAGTTTGTAAACGGTTGTGGTTAGCCTGATTTATCTTGGTTAGACTGAGCGCTCATGAATATCACCGCTCTCTGCCACCGACTTCATTAAAGAATATGTAAGGAGCCATTAGCAGGCTTGGGGGTCACCTTTACTGTCTGCATTAGCCAATAATCATACTCCCTCTGCTCTTTGCTTTCTCTCCCTGTCTTCACCTCAGATTCAATGAGTCCCTGGCCGGTTCATCCATCACACCTCTCCCCCTTTCTCCCCCATCTCTAACTCTCCTTGACCCGTTTAAGAGCGGACACCTGATCCTTCACCCTTCACTGCGGTCTCCTGCTCCATGTCAGAGATGAGATTTACGCACCTTAAAGAAGATAAATTAAACTAAACTGAGAGAAGAGCTGAAGAACTGTAACTATTCTACCCTACTCTACCCTACCCTACTTTTCTCGACTCCAGTGTTCCTCAACCTTTTTGAACCGTGGCACCCATCAAAGTCTTTTATGTAGAAAATCAAAGAGAGCAACAAACAGTGTATGTAGTCTTCAACATTATTTACTTTTCACATTATTTTGACCAATGAGGTATAATTGGATAATTCCCAAAGGAACACCAAACAACATCTCAAGGCACAATGTACTCTACTATACTCGGCGCCGATTGGGAGTGTTTCCACCAGCCCTGATAAACCGGTACCAGGTCCTTCTTCAGTCCCTCTTGTTCTATCCTTGCTGAGCTGGTAATTTGAGATTATTTGTGATTTGAATTCCCTTGTGTAGGAACTGCGCTTTACAAATAAACCTTAGTCTTGTCTAACCTGCTAAAGTGTTGTAACTGGTAGTGATTGGTCAGATTGCTACTGCTGGTTTCTCTCTCTGATCTCTCTCTGGTCTCTCTCTTTGGTTTCTGTCTGCTCTCTCTCTGGGTCTCACTAGTCTCACTCTTTGTTCTCTCTCTCTCTGCTAACTCTTCACACAAAACTGTTGAAAAATAGCCAAAACAAAAACATCTCTGGCTTGCTGTTTTTTAACTGCAGAATGAGCCACCACAGACAGAAGCATGCCATGTCTTCTTTAAACTAACAGCACTCTCTGCCAGAATGCCCAATTACACAGAGACATTAGCAGGCACAGAGCGGTAGCTTTTAATTTGACAAGCGGAGACGAAGGCCATTCATATCCCGCTCGCTCCACTGGCCCAGCGCAAATATTTCCCCAAGACGAGTATAAACACACGGACAATATTTGAACAGCTGAGGAGAGAGAAGGGACACAGGGAAACGACCAGGAACCATTCAAACCCAAAACCACCCATGCATATTCACCAGCGCGTTTGTGAGAAATCAGACACCACACTGAGACTTATCTGATCCAATTGTGTCCTGCAGAAACGGTGGCAGCTGTTTTGATATGTTGAGGGTTTGAATCAGCAAAGAGCTACACACACTGGTTTTTATCGTCTGTTGTCTTTGGAGGGAAGTAGAAAAAGCCGAACGCAGCCTCTGACCCAGCGTCATCCATCTTCTGAAGTTGTTTTGACAGCTATTAGAAAGGAACGCCATCTACAGCCGGGGTCGGAAAAGTAAACTTGCGGAGATGGGGTAACAACAGTGCTCTGATTTTTAACATAATTTGGGATATGCAGGTCAGTGAAGGACAGAATGAGGCATTAACCCAGCTGTCAAAGGAAAAGCAGCGAGTTCTATATGTTTAGTGGTTAACAAAACAAGGAAAGAAAGAGCACACAAGGCAACCCTTTCATGCATGAATTACGATAGGCTTCTTCAAGATTTTTTGCCCAAGTGTTTTAAATACTCTTGAGGCATGAAAAGATAGAAAATATAATCATTTTGAAAAAACATGAATTCTCCATGGAGTTAGTGACACGTCCACTAGAGTGGGCAACGTGCATTTGAGTCACAGAATAAGAATACTGTAAACACCATAGGACATTTTGATTTTATCTTTAGCATTGTATTTTTCTTATTTTAACACATTCCAAAATTGTAAAATGTCTGAAACATTAACCAAAGAAAAACCCATTTCTAGCACTGACTAAATGACTGAGCTACTATAATGAACTTGGCTGGTACTAATCAGCATAGAACTAAGACAAGACTTTCAAATCTGCATAGGCTTGTACATCTTAGATATTTGAGTATGACATGACCAAATGAATCCCAAGAAACTGCTTCAGTTCACCCAGTGCAATGCCCAGTCGTTATTTTACATTTTGCAAAGCATAGAGGTCTGAGTTTACCATTATACAGTATCATCAGCTCATTCATTTGATGAATGAAGAAATCCTTTATTTACCCTTTCTCCATAGGGTTAAATAAAGTACAAATTAGGAAAAAAGGATATATCATTACACACCATAAATCACTGGAGATATGCAAGCTATCAGTAGGTCCCGACACTAATGAGTCACTGACCACATGTGATCTGTGGGAGAGACATTCACAGTCTGTCATACACATACACACAGACACCCAGACACACAGGCCTGTCATTGCCTCTCCTGGAGAACTGGCATTTTCACAATAGAATGTGAGATATGCGCACACACACACACACACGCACATACACAAGGCTGTCAGCAGCCTGTCCTCCCCCAGGCACGACAGCAGCTGCTCTGTCCCAGTGCCACTCAGACTGATGCACAAAGAATCTGACATGTCCAACAGCCTCGGTGTCCATCTCTCTGTGGCAGCACTAAGTACTTATGCTTCACATCAGGAAGGTCTGTGGTTCCATCCCCTGCTGTACTCATGGATTTGTTATATTACAGTGTGTGGAGGGTAGACTAGAGGCCACCAGTGGTACTGCAGCCTAAATCCACACAGGCTGAAGGAGATTTCCCCAATTACCTCAGTGTTCAGTAAAAGAGCTCGTCCTCAGCTGACAGGGAACATACAGCTTTCACAAAGGAGGATTTTGAGAGGAACAGTCTTCCTGAAAATGTGTGACAGGCTTCATGTCTGACAATGTTTAAATCCAGGTTAAAAACAGTTCTGTTTAGGTGTGCATACAACTGATTTTATCTTCACTCTCTTTAATGTACTGTGATTGTTTATTATATTCATTTATTATTTTAATGCGCTGTAATTTGTTTTGTTAAGCACTTTGAGTTGTATGAACTGTGCTATATAAATAAACTCGGCTAGGATTTTAGTGTCCCTTGTTATCCTTCATTTTATTACTAGACTAGAGTAGCAAAGTATAGTAGAGAATTGTAACGTAGAGCTGGTGGAAATGGATCTTTGCTTACTTGTTGGCAGCATGTGATTGATGAAGTGGTGGAAGTTTCTGGTGAACATTAGTGGTTTTTGCCCAGAGACTGTCGGCCCACACACACACTCTCCACGTCATTACAGGCCTTTTCCATAAAATATGCTTTGGTTCACCAACAAAACCAGCTTTTCCTCCTGCAATAGAGCTGCCTCACTCTGGGTATCGTCCTGCTTTTAGTCCTGGTTCAGACCGGGTTCCAATCTGATTTAGTCCTTGGATCATAGATTGTAAATGAGGTTTGGACTGACTGAGTGTGACATCACCATAGTGCAGAAGAGGCCGAATTGAACATTAGCTAGCTGGAGCCAATTTCCTTATAAGGGCATTTCTTCTGCTGCGTTAACGCCATGCCATAACAGGGGCAGACGTGTTGCTAAGACAATTGCTAAGGCAACCCCCCCGAATGAAGGCATCTGATTGGTCAATCCTTATTTTGCTCACATTTGTTTTTACAAAGATAATATATAAACACCAGATTTAAGGCCAAAATGGTGAGTGTGACACAATTACTGAGCTTTACTTTTACATTTAAGTCAATAGGAGCAAGAGTGAGTTGGAGCAAAATTTGGTCCATAAGCACCTCCTATTGGGCTAGCATTGTCCATCTACATATGTACAGTTAATACCTGTATTTTTGGTCAGTTTTTTAAAACAGAAAAGTGAAAAAGAGTTGACCACCCTCCCTCAACCAATCAGCTCTCAGCCCAAGCAGATAACATATATTTGTGTTATTTAATAGATAAGGTACTCCAGCTTTAATATGATCACCCTAACTATATGATTTAGTGAAATGTGTGTCCACTTATGATGGAGTAGTTTTTTACACTTTAGTGGAGGTGGTTATTATGGGATGCCGTCACTGACTTTCATCACGGAAGGATATTATTCCGTATTCACTACTGCTCCCTATTATTCCAAACAGTATAAATGCCACTTCTGAGTTCAATCAAATAAAACCTCTTCTGTTAAAACACATTCAGTTTCGACCGCACTTCCCCCGATGCTAAGTGCTAATTTTATGGAGTTCACTTTGAGCGACGCATGTAAAACAGACAGCTCTGGAGGTCTCCGGCTGTGGGATGAAAACCGAGTCCAAAACCAGAGCGCCCGGGTGGGCAGGACTGAGTCAACACGACTCACCAGAGACAGATCATCTGTCCTGTACAAATGCATTAGACTTCCCCACGTCTCGTAAAGCTGATGTTTCGAGCTGCTTTTGGCCCGGGATGCTCGTACTGGGTGGGCAAAGGTTGCTGGGATGGTCGCGGCTCTTTATAGACTGACTGCGCCGTCGCTACCATACCCAACTGACGGGATTTAAACTATTTTGTGAGTGAATGGTTGTTTGGAAAGGATGACTTAAAGGAAGGCCAGAGGAAGACCACGTTATAGAACAGAGAAAGGCTGCGTTCCAGACCAGATGATGACCGCGATCTGGACCAAAGGAAGGGCACGTTGTTGACCAAAGGAAGGCCCGGTCTGGACCAGAGAGAGACCATGTTCTGGACCATAGAAAGGCCACTTTCTAGACTAGAGGAAGACAATAATCTGGACCTAGAGAGAGACCACGTTTTGGACACATTTGGAGATGACTAAAAAGTGACATGTACTTCTTTCTCCTTTTGTATCGCCCCAAAATCTCAACAGCAACCGTCTCGGAGGACATTTAAATAATTATTAATTTCTCAGCAACAGATCAGAGAATCAAACAGTTCGAAGACGTAAAATGCAATAATAACACAGAAGCCATTGGTCCATAGGGAGTAGGATGACCACTGTCGGGAGACCAGTCCACAGGTGCAGATGAAAAGAGACCGGATTCAGGACGTCATGAAACAGACAATGGCACAGCAGGTGAAAAGCAATGAACAGACTACAGAAAAAGATCTAATGATGACACGTAAAGTGGGAGGATAATGCGGTTACCATACGTCTCCAGCAGGAGTCTCCATATGCAGCATCACTGACAATCCGTGTTTTTTCTAACCCACGAGCAGTATTCTGAAGGAATGTTTTAAGCCTGACCTTGAATGTATACACACACACACAGACACACTGAAAAGATGTCCAAAAACTATAATCTCATGAACTGACGTGTGTTAAAGGTGGAGGTCCACAATAGCCTTGCCTTAGCCATTCGTACACTCCGCTCAATAATCATTTCCCTGCATGTCACGTCTGGGTCTGGTCCCTGTGTTAGCGATTACAATCGGTTGAATTCCATCCGACAAATCAGCGAGCGCGGGAGGCGGGTGTTGCAGTTAGTTGGGGGTGAAGTCAAGAGATTGCGTCGAACAGGCAGGTTGTAGTTTGACAAGGGCGAAGAATGCGATAGTAAAGTAATCCAGTCTGGTTCTATCAAGAAATTTAAGCTGGAGCAAGAGGAATGTTTTGCAAATGTAATTGCTGGCAAAAATTTTGGCACTACTCCCTACGGGCTCCGTTAGCGGCAAAAGATATGGCTAGGCTAAATGCTAAATGCTAACGTCTCACTTGGGCTCATTCCATACTTCACGATAAACTCAGATCCAATCGTTTCAATCTGCAAAAGGAGTTAACCCCTCCCACCTGTTAACGGAGCTCAATGGAGCACCACCAGACCTTTGTACGAAATGTAATTTGTACTATGGTGTGGTACGAACAGGCTAGGTCCACATAAGTATTTTAAGTATCCTTCTACACTTTTTAAGCCTCATGTGTGTACTCTGTCTGCTTTCTGTCTGTTTATGACACTCAAGCGATCAATAAAAAAATGCAATGAAATGAAAGCAGATTTTTCATATATTTTTCCTTAAAAACAGAAATGAATCAAATCTCCCATATCAGCAGTGTGTGATCCACGCCTCCTTCTCCAGGCCCTTATCTCAGACTGGATTAATGAGGTTACACTGGGAGCGAACGCTATCATGTCCACATAACGAGATGAGAGGTCAGGACGCCAACACGGCCTTATCTGACATCCAGGCAAATTACACCCAGCAGCATGATGGACGGTCCCAGTGAGCATGTTCCCGCCACACACAGACAGAACGTACATGAGGAGTAGACAGGCCGAGTTGGACATCACCACAGTGTTAGCCTTACTGCGATAGAGACCGATTTGAACGTAAGCTAGCTTGACCCGGACCTGAAGAAGTATGTTTTGTTATGCGAAGGAACTGTTCTGCTCTGATCTGATCATATAGATGGATTGATAGATAGACAATTAGATAGATACTTTATTGATCCACATAAAAGAAATTCAGGTGTCCAGTAGCAGCAGAAACACATCAATTCATACAAACAAAACAAATAAATTGATCATTCTAAAAGTAGCTAACAATAAAATGCAACAACATTTTCAGGGGAATGGGCATGTATGTATGATATTATCTGGATAGAGTGTTTCTGCTTAAATCTGTCTCCACATGGACTAGAAGCCAACTGCGGTACTGCAGCCTAAATCCACATGTTAGAAGCTGTAAGGAGATTTCCCCATAGACCTCAGTGTTCACTAAAATGGCTCGTCCTCAACTGACAGGGAACCTACAGTTTTCACAAAGGACAATTTAGTGAGGATTTTAGTGTGTCATGTCGTCTTGAACTTTTGTTCTTTTGAAATACATTGATTTTCTGTAAAACCACACTTTTGTAGCAGAAACCCACTTTTTCCCATTGGGTTTGTCAGAAACTTCAGGCAGTAGATCCAGGACTGAGGTTGTAGATCCATTACTCACACTGTAGACCCAGGACTGAGGCTGTAGATCTAGGACTGAGGCTGCAGATCCAGGACTGAGGCTGCAGATCCAGGACTGAGGCTGTAGATCCAGGACTGAGGTTGCAGATGCAGGACTGAGGCTGTAGATACAGGACTCAGTCTGTGGACCCAGGACTCAGGCTGTAGACCCAGGACTGAGGCTGTAGATCCATTACTCACACTGTAGACCCAGGACTGAGGCTGTAGATCTAGGACTGAGGCTGCAGATCCAGGACTGAGGCTGTAGATCCAGGACTGAGGTTGCAGATGCAGGACTGAGGCTGTAGATACAGGACTCAGTCTGTGAACCCAGGACTCAGGCTGTAGACCCAGGACTCAGGCTGTAGACCCAGGACTGAGGCTGTAGAGTAAAGAAACACTGCTCTTACTCTCCCAACGTGGTACACTTGCCGGTGTGCATGGATCAGTATCGGGCTGCTGCAACCGGGATCTGTCTGCTCTTGGTAATAAATGATAAATGAATTGATAAGGCCCCTACTCTGAGTGAGAGAGAGTGCACTAAAGCTATTGATATGTGATCTGTGAGCTGTCTTACCCCCCATCGATCATCGCGGCTCTGCTATCCAACACGCGCTGACGCTAACACCAATCCGACATAAAGGAAACCATTAGACACAGGCCTATCAATACACTCTATACGAGAAACTACTTTCCCCCATTTCTCCTGGGAGTGCAAGCCCAATTAGGAGCAGCTAGAACACTACATGGATTGACATGGTTTAGCAGAATGAGTTATGGCTGTTTTTAGTCTGACTCTGGGCCTAATTTAACTCTCAGTGACAAGTGATGGGAAATCTCTGGTACTAATGATAAATGATAATGCATGATTTATGTTGAGAGCAGACGGGAAAAGAACCAGATGCATTTACTAAATCTCCTCTGCCCTCCACGAAATATTTCCCTTAGCCGTGGCCTGCGTGCTGTGGAGCCACACGTGGCAGAGGAAAAGGATCTCCGTGATGCGTGACAATCTTTACGTGGTAGAAATAATAAGTAAAGGTCGTTCCTCCTCTCCCCAAGTCACGTCTTTTCTCAGACGCATCACATGGCTCTCAGTCCTAAATAATTTTATCATCACTGCACGTCACGTCCCTGGTCACCCCGTATTGCTGATTGCCTCTCTCGATTCAAATTCCAGGAGTTCCGACGCCTCTGCCCCTCTGCCAACTCGATGCCATGCAAGATCCCCTCCATGGAATCCCTCGCCCTGGACTAGTCCCAACTTCTCTTCACCTTCTTCTCTCTTCCTCTTCTTCCTACATGAAGTTGTGTCTCTCATTTTCCACGCTCAAATCTTACAGTTTCGCTTAGAAAGTCTACTCCCGCTTTTGCTACGCTCACAACATTCCTCTAATTCTGCCTTTCGTATGTACCATCAGCACCTTCATAGTTCACTGTGCGGACAATCTCCACTACAAAATCTCTTAAATTCGCACTCTTCTCGCCGGGATCCAATTCCAGGCCAGCTGTCACAACCCCGCTTTCTCCTCTCTATTCGCTGATCCATCAACCAAACTCATCATCAAAGGCATTCACAAATGCACCCCTTATTCCCCGGACCACAGCCGCCCCATAATACCGTCCATCCTCCATCAGCTCTGCGCCGCACTACGCTCCAGCCCAATTTCAAAGTATACCATTGTCCTTCTTTCCAGCGTCTTCCTCCTCGCCTTCTATGGCTTCATACGCATAAGCAAATTCACTAATTCTCACGCTATTTTCAATGCAGCCCGAGACACAGCTTCTCCGACCTGTCATATTATCCCGACCATTTCAACCTTCACCTCAAGCATTCCAAACGCAAAGGCGCTTGCAACATCGTCATAGCCCGTTTTGACACATCTCCCCGTCCCTACCAATGCCTGACTCCTTCCCTCAGAGCCTCTCCTCTGCCCTCCACGAAATATTTCCCTTAGCCTTAAATAATTTAAGATATGTGTGATATTGACTTCAATATCCCCTACAGATGTATATTATTATGTGGAGGGTGTTGCCGCTTAAGCTCGATTCCGCATGGACTGTTAGTGAATCGACAACTTTGTACTCTAATTGATGTAAAGCGCATGTTACAGATATGTAGCATGTGATGTTGTAATGTAATGCAATTTAGTAAAACTTTTAGTAATAAAGTAAGTATAAGGATTGAGTAATTCTTAATAAATAATTTCCATTATTTTCTATGAAAAATCTGTTTTTCCAACATGCAAGATGGCTTCCAAAATTGCCATGGTAACCGAACCCACACATTCTATCGTCATGGTAGCATGACATTTAGGCTTTATGACATCATAAAGCCTCCGGTATAGTGTGTGGTTGTGTGTTTGATTACAGTCCCAAACAGAGACAGATCTTTCACTCAAGTTGAAGACAACACGCGGAAAACAGTTTGAAAAAGAGAGTCAATACAACTGAACAGAATGTCGTGTTTTGGTAGGAGGTCCAAGAAGGACAAGCTCATCAAAGCTCTTGAAGCCCATGTAATGCTGGCAGAAGAACAGTACCAAGCCCTGTTAGAGAAAGTCCGGAGGGAGAAGCGTCAAAAGAGCGAGCTGACGAAGACTCAACGAGAAGAGAGTCGACAACTGCGAGAGCAAGTGAGACAACTCCAGACACAGAAATCTGATCTGGAGAAAGCCCTGCAGCAGTCATCAGAGAGTGCCACTTCTACCCAAGACAAACTGCATGCTACCGTCCTGGAGAAAGCAGTTCTCCAGGAGACGTTAAGTAAATTGTCAGAGGACCTGCAAAAGGCAAACACAGAAATTCAGGCATTGAAAGCAGCATCTGAGAAGTCAGCAGAAGAGGCCAAAAGGTACATGTCCATCGCCATCACGTATGGAGACGAGAAACAGGCCATGTACGACAAACTCCAGTCCGAACAGAAGGTCACGATCACTTTAAAAAAGAGCTTTGAAGAACAGACCAGACAGAAAGACTTAGTGATCAGTAACCTGCAGAAACAGCTCACACAGGTGAAGTCAGAAAACCAGGATACAATAGGTCTTCTGAACACTCAACTTCTGGACGCCAACAGCTACATAGATGAGCTCAAGACCAGGATGCAGCACCAAGAGAAGGACCGGAACATGGAAACTGCTGACCTGGCCACGATCACTTTAAAAAAGAGCTTTGAAGAACAGACTCGACAGAAAGACTTACTAATCAGTGACATACAGAAACAGCTCACACAGGTGAAGTCAGAAAATCAGAATACGATAAATCTCCTGAAAACTCATCTTCTGGACGCCAACAGCTACATAAATGAGCTCAAGACCAGGATGCAGCACAGAGAGAAGGACTGGAACATGGAAACTGTTGAGCTGGAGGAAACACTGACCAGGACCCGGGAAGAATTGGAGGAGTATAGCATGACTTTCCTCAAGAAAAACTCTACTATTTCAGAGATTAAGGAGGAAAACATGAGACTCAAAGCCCAGAACAGACAGATGCAGGAGAATTGCGACAACTGGATTCAAGAGGCATGTGAAGGCGCCAACAGAACTATAGAGGAGCTCAAGGCCAGTGTTTTGAACCAGGAACAGCACTCTCAAAACTTGTTGGAGCAAAAACGCAAGGCACACGCCATAGAAATGGAAAGGCTAGAGCAAAGCCATCAGGTGGTGATCCAGAGATTAAAACAATCCTGGAAGTCATCGGAAGAGGCAAGAGCAAAGTCAGAGAGTTCCTTAAGAGGGATGACAATTGAGAACCAACGCCTAGCAAAGGAACTGTCGAAGGCCAAGAAAGGACAATAGGTCAGCGTCCAACACCGGGTGGAAGATTCTAGTAAGCCAATCAGTGACCAAGAGGATTCAGCCCAGAAGCACATTCAAGATCTCAACAAAGTGTTTAACACTAGAATCCAGGAGGTGCAGAACGATGCGGTTGAAAAGATGAAACAGCTCCAAACAAAAATACTGGATCAAGAACGGGAGCTGAGACACGCGACTGCTTTGTCAGAGGAAAAAGCTGATCGCAGTCCACGAGAAGGAGGTCCAGGCTCTGAAGCAGGTGAGTGGCCAGTCTACGGAGGATGCCAAGAAAACCGTTCAGGAGCTGAGGAAACAGATTGAGCTGAAAAACAAGGTAATCAGCAATTTGACCAAAGAGAAGAAGCAGGAATAGACTCCAACTAGAGCGCTCATCAGAAGACAAACACATAATGTGTTTGGGTCAAACCAGCCTCCGCAGATCACAGTCAAACGGGACACATACAGGTGACAGAAAACACAAATACCCTTTTCTCCCCCAACTCCCAATCCCAACCCTCCCCTTTCCACTGCACATAAAGGTGGTATCATTTCCACAAACAAAACATCTCACAATCACAGAGGAACAGAACCTTTTGGCACTTTATCCTCCCTAAAGAATAATTCACAAATTAGGTTGAGAGTTGGTGCATTTTGGCTCATGATGCTAACAGCTAACGCACAATGACTCATGTACGGATGGGTCACTGTGCGCTTGCTGTGACGCATGTATCCACTCTGATGGGAGACTGCTGAGAACATAAGGTGCTACAGTGGGGCGGCTCTAAACTTCTGTTGTGTCCTTAGGCAAGACACTTCACCCACATTGTCTTGTATGAAAGTTGTGCATGTGTGAATGGAAGATGGTGGTAGGAGGGGCCGATGACAGGCAGCCTCACTTGCAGCAGTTTACCCCAGGGCAGCTGTGGCTAGTAGCTCACCACCACCTTGTATGGAATTAATGATGAACGTGTTGCATGGAATAGGAAGCTGTACTTGCTGTTAAATGCAACAGATTTTACTCGGGGCCTTGTTTCTCATCAGTTGAAAACCCGTTATGACAGGCACTACATAAATACAACTGAATCGCTAATCGCCTGTGGAACCAAATTGAAGATTTTCCTGCACAGGCTTGGGTTTTGTCGGTTGCTGTTGACCCTCTGATCTTCAAGGATCTTGAGATGAAGAAACCTGCATGATTTAGACAGAACTGGAAGTGGCTTTGACCTGCAGATCTGCGTTTGTCATGTGACTCCTCCCCTTAATGAAAATAAAGAATAATATAACCAATTGATGTTCGTATGTTCAACTTCTTAATCTAAAACTCCAGAGCTCACCAATGACAAACATAGTACTAACTTACTTTTACTTTCCAATTAAACAAACTGAGTAAGTCATATCACAATGACATCCTCACCAAGCGGATCAGGTGAAAATGGCAGGAGCAAGCTATTTTACTAAACTTGATGCATCTCAAGGCTTTTGGCAGTTGCAATTAGATGAGGACAGCACAAAGTCCTTTAATGCACCTTTAATACACCCTTTGGGAGGTATTGTTTTCTCAGACTTCCATTTGGAATAAAGTCAGCTCCAGAAATATTCCACAGAGCAATGGAACAAATCATTGAAGGCTTAAACGGAGTCCGAGTCTACATAGATGACATTATAATATGGGGTTCGACTCTCCAGGAGCACAATCAAAGATTAAACAAAGTGATGGAGCGTATTCAACAGTTTGGCCTCAAGCTAAACCGAGGCAAGTGTGAGTTTGCAGTGCAGGAAATTGTTTTCCTCGGAGATAAACTCACAGCAAAAGGTGTGCAACCTGACCAGGACAAGATAACAGCAATCCTGAATATGCCAAGACCAACGGATAAGACAGGAGTTTTGCGCATTATGGGAATGGTCAATTTCATAGGCAAGTTTATTCCCAACCTCACAGCGAAGACGTCCTGCATTCGAGAACTTTTGCACAAAGACTGTGACTTTGAATGGTCAACCAAACATGAGCTGGAGTTAAAAAGGTTAAAGGAGACACTTACCACAGCTCCAGTCTTGGCTTACTATGACCATACCAAAAAGCTGAAAGTATCTACAGACGCATCCAAAGATGGTATTGGAGCGGTACTTTTGCAAGATGAGGAAGGACACTGGAAACCAGTGGCTTATGCGTCGCGAGCCATGACAAAAGCAGAATGCAGATACGCTCAGATTGAAAATTTGTGTTTGGGTCTGGCTTTTGGACTGGAGCGGTTCCATTCTTACATTTATGGACTGTCGTCTTTTACAGTGGATACCGATCACCGTCCACTGGTCTCAATAATTAAAAAGAATCTGAACGAGATGACGCCACGGATTCAGCGCTTGATGATGAAAATGCAAAGATATGACTTTGAGCTAATCTATACGCCTGGAAAGCATTTGGGGCTTGCAGATGCACTGTCCAGAGCGCCAGTAGATCACTGTGTGAGTAGCACAGATGAAGATGTTAATAGCCATGTAAAGTTTATATCGAGTGTGTTGCCCGTGACGGATACAAAATCACAACAAATAGCTAAAGCAACGTTGGTGGATACAGAACTACAGCGTGTCATTCAGAACATGGATGAGGGATGGCCAGCAGGATCATGTCCTCACTTTTACCATGTCAGAGGAAATCTCAGCTTTGTTGATGGACTATTGTTGAAAGAAGGAAGAATAGTTATCCCACAAGCTTTGAGATCAGATGTGCTAAACAGGATACACAAAGGACATCTCGGTATTGAAAAATATAAAAGGAGAGCGAGAGCAGCCTACATCACCATGGCACAAAGTAGGAATGGACTTGTTTCACTTAAAGGGCAAGGACTATCTTGTAGTCATTGACTATTTCTCAAACTTTCCCGAAATGGCACTACTCGCAAACACATCATCCGCATGTGTGATCACTCATATTAAATCGATATTTGCAAGGCATGGGCTACCACACATGGTAGGGAGTGATGCTCACCCAGAACCACCTGTTACACCCTCTGTGAACAATAGTACAAGCACTGCGGAGCAACACGAACTCAGAAGGTCCACACGGGAAATAAAGAAACCTGACCAACTGAACTTATAAAGTTATGGTTATAAATAGTCAGGATGTTAATATTGAGTGTTATTTTGGTTTCAAATATCTTGTTGGTCTCGATATTGTGTTGTTTTACGATGTTGTATTTGTATACTAGATAGAGGTAGCAACAAGAAAAATGTTGTGCTACATAGATTTTATTTGTTACTGTTAATTTTAAAGCACATTGTTCATCTTCAAAGAAAGGGGGATGTTATGATCAGTAGATTACTGGAGGTTACCACTAGGTGGCGTTGTTGATATGCATGACGTTATAGAGAGAGTGCTGTAATGACCTCGAGATGAACATGATTAAAAGTAGCTCCCTGTACAACTCGTTTGGATTATTAAACACGAACACAACAGTATGGACACAGGAGAAAACTGCATTTTCTCAGGGAACTACTATAAATCAAAGCGCGAATGGTGCCCCCTCTAGGCCAGTGTTTTTCAACCACTGTGCCGCGGCACACTAGTGTGCCGTATGATATTGTCTGGTGTGCCGTGAGAAATTCGTCTACTTTGTCTAAAAATAACTGCATTCGCTGTTGACGAGCGGTGACTTGTTTTGAACTGTGGAATAACCATGTAATACTTTTTCAAATCAGTAGATGGCAGCAGATAGCTAAGTACTTTGAAACTGAAAAATTGGATGCGACCACTGGCTGTAACAGGTCAGCATTGTGGCGAGAAAGGTAAAATTGGATGCGACCAACAAATGTGGGAGGGAGCGAGACAAGAACTTTGTGGCGAGTGAGAAGTGAAAGTGATAGAGACGTTTTTGAAAATGAATTATGCCGTTTCTGAACAGGATTAACATCCTCCGCTCTGCCCCGGGGCAGCTGTGGCAGCGTTGTAGTGGTTTAACTATGAAATGTACAATTTTTGTACAACAGCTCTCGCGAACGCACTTCTGAACTGGGTACCGAGCGCAGACCATAGTCGAGTGGACAGAACCACAGACATGCGGACCGGACAGAACCATGGACTCGCGTTCAGGACCTCCCGTGTCCCTCATCCAAAATTCCTGAATTTAAAGCTCGGATACCTAAATTTTTCCCATGCACTAACAATGCATGTTCTTTGTGTGACTTATTATTTGACTATTTGGGCAGAGAGTGGATTTTCTTAGTTTTTTTCCACACAGTTAGTGCCACTTTATTCCCAAACTCTTGTTAATTGTATCTAGAAATATTAAATAAAGCTTAATGTCAAGGCCTGGACTTAAGCATTTTGATGAGAATAACTGTATATTGTGAATATAGGCTACAGAGTATACTGTATACATTATAAGATAAGATAAGATATACTTTATATATCACACAGAGTATGTACAGTATATATTTTTACATTAGTACTGTATATGTCAAATGGCGAGGTATGGGTTGAAAACTCTATGCACATTAACCATTTGCCTATAGCCACCGTATACCTTGTGTGCAGTGTGTAGTTTGCAGGGGCTACAGAATGACTTTGGCGAGTGGAGCACCGCAGACTGTAACCACACCCCCCCCCCCCCCAATAGACCTATAGCGGCATACTATTGGACGCAGATCTATAGGATGAACTATATAAACCGCCCAGAGCCGGCCCTCAAAAAAAACGCGGAAACTGAAGCAGAGTTAGAGACTAGACTCGACAGCAGGGACACGCAGAAGGGACACGCAGGACACTCGAAGAGCGGCCCCAGGAGCAGCCCCTGTACCAGCCCCGGTACCAGCCCGGAGCGGCACCAGGATCAGCGCGGAACAGACGAGACGGGTCGCAAGTCTTCTGTGGCGGACGGACGCGGTGCAGCAGGAGCGGCCCAGGGATTTACAGGACGCCAGGGTTCGAGACGCACATCCAATCTGCTTGCGCGCACTATCGGAGCCCACCAGGAGTGTGGAGAAAAGGCCAACACCAAGCTAAGTAAAGGGACGTCTGCAGCCTCTCACTGTCGTTGGGGAATTTGCAGTGTGTGTGCAGTGTGGTGTTTTTAAGTGTGATTTCCCCTGTCCCCCCAACCAGTGTGACCGAGGCTCGGACAGACGTAGGCAGACGCGCGCTCTGGGAGTGCGGGCGGACTGGTACGCAGAGCCAGCTCGGCCTGGATCAGCAGCGGACCAGACCAGCCCGGGGTGGCTAGACCGCGCACGCCAGATAAGTAAAAGGCCATTTTAGAGGGGCGTGATTGTGGACGGGCCCTCACAGACTGGACTGCTCAACCCTCTCCTCTGGACGTCGTGTTATCCCCCTTACTCCCCTCCCCAAAGTAGTTTAGGCGCTCCTTGTATATATTGTACATAGTTTTACTGGAGAAACAGGCTTAGACCTATTTTTAGACTCCATTGACTCTTTTAAAATACGTTGCTTTTAACGTTGAATGAAACTCATTAAAACACTGTTAACTTTTATCTGGTTGCATCATTTCCTAAGAGTGGAAGTATTTTTGGTGGTGTAGGACCAAATCGTGACATTATTTTTGGCGTTGCTGGCAGGATCCACCACTCCACTTTTAGGAAATGGATCCAACACAGAGTGGGTCAAATGCGGGAAGCTCCACCCATTTTGTAATGCCGTGGTTCATGGGTGCAGCCTGGGTCCCTAAATTTACTGGCGACTCTATTAAATTCTCAGAATGGAGGGACCAAATAGAAGTAATGATTAGAGCTCAAGGACTAAGCCCACAACAACGGACAGACTTTGTACTTGGGGCTGTAGAAGGAGATGCAAAGCGAGAACTACTGCTGTTAAGTACTGAGGAGAGGGACACTGCGAAAAAGATTTTTGATTTTTTAGACACTGTATTGTAAGCCGGCCACTAAAGCCCAGCTGCGAGTTACTTTTTTAAATTGTAAACAAAGAGCGGACGAGTCTGTAGGAGCGTTTATTCTGCGCCTTCAAGAGCATTATAAACTGTGGAAGGGGGAAGACATGGATGGGGCTGACGAGGGGGGTGAGTTACTGCTTGAACAATTATTGATAGGGATGTACAAGGGAGCAATTAGACAAGAATTGGGGCGACAGATGCGACGTCAGGAGGGCATGTCATTCAAAGATGCCTGCAAGGAAGCTTGTGCCCTAGAGCAGGAGCTAGAGGGTGACACTGCCCTGGCCAATCGGGTGGCTGCTCAAGCGCCCTTTAGCCCAGTAAGGCCAAACTTTGAACAGATGAAAAAACAGATTCAGGTTGAGCTAAAGACTGAAATGATGGGTGAAATAAAAAAGGAATTACAAGAGCAACTAAAAAGTTTGTCCTCCTCCCTGGTTAGTGAAATTAAAGCACAGCTCTCCCCACAAAACTGCCCACCCCCTTTAATGCCGCCTGCCCAGTTCAGATCGCATCAACCCTCCTACCAGTGGGATGAACGGGGCCGCCCCATCTGCTTACAGTGTGGACTTTCTGGACACGTTCGGCGCTGGTGCCCACAAAGGCAACAAAGACAGCAGGATTTTTAGCAACCCCTACAGCTGAGGGCCAAGCAGTGGGGGCAGTGATTTCGACCCAGGAGCCCACAACCCTGAGGACTTCCCAGGACAATCCTTCATCTGAGCCAGGACCCAGGTCTGCTCTAGTGGGTGAGTGCCCCAGTGTGTCCATTAAGATCAATAACGTAGATATTCCTTTTGTACTTGACACCGGTTCCCAAGTTACCCTGTTGAGCCAAACTTTCTTTAGAAAGCACCTCGGTGGGACGGGGCTCACAAGCGCGGAGGCGATCCCATGGCTCAATCTACGGGCAGCAAATGGACTCAAAATACCGTATATGGGGTATGCTATGGTCGACTGTACAGTGGGAAATATACCAGTAATTGGGAAAGGAATAATTATCGTCGAAGATTCGTGCTTGGGCCCGGAGAAGGGAATATTAGGCATGAACTTTATTGAACCAATCTGGTCTGCTTTGACACAGGGAAGCCATCCTGGACTGGCGGCCTTCCGGACCATCATCCCTCCGGCTGAAGGGAGAATGTGGATCGAAGCATTCACACAATGCCAGCGGGTGGCCTCCAAGGGTCCTCGCTCATTGTTTGAAGGAGCTGCCAAACTGCCCCGCCAGGTGGCCGTCACTATTCCACCACACTCAGAGATGGTGGTTTGGACCTGCGTAACTAATAATGCGCCGGGGAATCCATGTACGGTGCTGGTGGAACCCCTACCTGGTAGTGATAATGAGTGGTGTATTGGGTGCACTCTGGCCACCTTAAGTGGAGGCAGAGTCCCCTGTCGAGTATGCAACCCAAATCCCTATCCTGTGGAGGTCCCCCAACGGGTACCCCTAGCCCGGGTTACAGAGGTGGAAACTGATGACATTCAAGGGGAACAGGAACTAGTTTTCAGCCAGGTGGAGCCTGATGTGGTAGAAGTAGCGGTGAGGCGTGTGGGGATTTCTGCAGAAGCTGATGAGAATCTTCACCCAATATTGTCCTTACAGGGGGATGGCCTTACGGAGGAACAGCAGCAACAAATGAACAATCTACTTCGGAAATGGAGCGGCATCTTCTCCCAGCATGAGGACGATTTCGGTCGCACCAACATAGTAAGACACCAGATCCCCACAGGTGTTGCCCCGCCTAGCCGAGAGCGTTACCGCCCGGTGCCTCCGAGCCTTTATAGCGAACTCCAAGTCCTTCTTAAGAACATGCTGGAGAATGGCGTTGTGAGAGAAAGTTCAAGTCCTTGGGCGGCACCCATCGTATTAGTCAAGAAGAAAGATGGGAGCTGGAGGTTCTGTGTTGATTACCGTAAGCTGAATGCTCTCACACATAAGGACGCTTACCCATTGCCACGGATAGAAGAATCCCTCACCGGACTGAAGGCGGCCAGGTACTATTCCACGTTGGACTTGGCTAGTGGGTATTGGCAAGTCGAGATGGATCCAGAAGATCGGGAGAAGACCGCCTTCACTACACCCTTCGGGCTCTATGAGTTCGAGCGAATGCCCTTCGGCTTATGCAACGCCCCGGCCACGTTTCAGCGGTTGATGCAGCGCTGTCTAGGGACTATGGTAAATGATTCACTTTTGATATACCTTGATGATGTGGTGGTCTTCTCTGCAGATTTCAACAGCCATGTTCGACACCAGGAGGAAGTGTTCCAAAGGTTGTCGGAGCATGGACTGAAGCTTCAGCCAAAGAAATGCAGCCTGTTCCAACGCCAGGTGATCTATTTGGGACATGTGATTAGCGAGGAAGGCGTGGCCACAGACCCGGCTAAAACGGCGGCAGTTCGAGATTGGCCAGTCCCCCAAAATGTGCGCCAGGTGAAATCATTCCTTGGGTTTGCCGGGTACTATCGTCGTTTCATCCCGAACTTCTCCAAAATTGCTAGACCCTTGCACGCTCTCACCCACAACACCACACACGAACGGCGGCCGACCCCAGTTAGCTGGTCAAGTGAATGTGAATGCGCCTTCGAACGGCTAAAAAGTTCCTTGCTGAGTGCTCCTGTGTTGGCATATGCAGATTTTTCTTTGCCTTTTCGACTCTTCACAGATGCTAGTCTAGATGGCCTAGGGGCGGTATTGGCGCAGGAACAACACGGCAAGGAACGAGTGATCGCATATGCTAGCCGGAGCCTCCAGCCAACAGAGAAAAATTACCAAAATTATAGCTCATTCAAACTAGAGTTGCTGGCGCTAAAGTGGGCAGTTACGGAGAAGTTCAAAGATTACCTGTATGGTTCTGAGTTTGTAGTCTATACAGCTAACAACCCTCTGGTACACCTGGAGACCGCACGCTTGGGTGCCGTAGAACAGAGGTGGGTGGCCCAACTGGCCAACTTCGCCTACACTATTAAATACCGCCCAGGCAAACAGAACAGAAATGCAGACGCACTTTCCAGACTGACCAGTCCATCTCTGGCGGAACCGGCTGAAGTAGACCAGATCATTGTCTCTAGAGATTACGCCTGGGGAGAACAGCAGGTTGAAGACCACGAACTGGTTCAGATAATACAGTGGAAGGAACAAGGGATAACTCGACCAGAGACTAATGCGGACATGTCCCGTAATATGACATTAATGCTAAAGGAGTGGGACAGACTATATATTTGTGATGGGGTTCTGGGGAGGTGCCGGGAAGAGGGATGCATTGGCCCCTCTGTCTTTCAGGTTCTTGTCCCGCATCAACGGAGAATGGAGGTATGGAAGGCGTACCATGGAGAGATGGGGCATCCCGGTGGCGACCGGACCGCATCCATCATCAGGGAACGCTGTTACTGGCCGGGGATGACTCAGGACATCAAGAAATGGACAGAAGAATGTCCCCAGTGTATCTGCGCAAAGGCTGGACCAGATGGACGGGCCCCTTTGCTTCCAATCCATACCTCCTATCCGTTCGAAGTTGTGGGCGTGGACTATCTCTCGCTAGGACGGCCCCAAGATAAGTACCCCTATATTCTTGTCCTGACCGATCTATTTTCTAAATATGCTATTGCTGTGCCAACCAGGGATCAATCCGCAGAATCCACTGTCCAAGCCCTCTATCGCAACTTGATCGTGACCTTTGGGTGCCCTGAAAGAATCCTCACAGATCGTGGAGGGGCGTTTGAATCCACCCTTATGAGCCAGTTGTGTCAGATATATGGTTGTACAAAAAGTCGAACCACAGCCTATCACCCCCAGGGAAACGGAGCCTGTGAACGGTTTAATCAAACTCTCCTGCAACTGCTTAATTCGCTTTCGGAGAGCCAGCAGGCCCAGTGGTCCCAACGGCTACCAGCGCTAGTCCAAGCATATAATAATACAGTTCACAGCGCAACTGGGATGACTCCGCACTATGTGTTATTTGGGAGACATGCAAGGCTACCTGTGGATTGGGTGGTCGGCTTGAAACCCCCCCTTGAGTCTTACACGCTGGACAGCTGGGTTAGGCAGCACCAGAAAGCTTTACAAGGTGCATATGATGTTGCCGAGCAAAATTTGCAACATCGCAGGGAGCAAGACAGACACAGGCATGATCAGAGGGCTCGTCTACCGCCACTTCTACCGGGTGAACGGGTGCTGATTCGAAATTTCCGCTGGCGAGCACAGGGCAAGCTGGCACATCGATGGAAGTTTGAGCCATGGGTGGTGGTGAAAAACCTAAGTGAAGGCCACCCTGTATATGTGGTTAGACCAGAAGGTAGAGGGGGACCTACTCGCACCATACATAGGAATAACCTTCGCCCGTGTCCTCTGACTATTTTACAGGAGGCTCCCCCAACTGAGCCACAGCCACAAGCAGGACCCAGTCAACAGCCCTGTCTGCCACCTGGAGCCTACTGGATACCAGGAGTAATGGTCTCGCAACAAGTTCAACCCAGAGCACCAAGTCCGGTTGAAATTGGACCCCAGAGACCCCAGGCTGCTCCAATAGAACCACAGGTCAGAAGGTCGCAGAGACGCAACTTGGGCAATCCACCTCCACGTTTTAGGTAATGATTGGCCGGGACGACCAAAGTTAAACGAGGGGGGAAATGTCAAATGGCGAGGTATGGGTTGAAAACTCTATGCACATTAACCATTTGCCTATAGCCACCGTATACCTTGTGTGCAGTGTGTAGTTTGCAGGGGCTACAGAATGACTTTGGCGAGTGGAGCACCGCAGACTGTAACCACACCCCCCCCCCCCAATAGACCTATAGCGGCATACTATTGGACGCAGATCTATAGGATGAACTATATAAACCGCCCAGAGCCGGCCCTCAAAAAAAACGCGGAAACTGAAGCAGAGTTTGAGACGAGACTCGACAGCAGGGACACGCAGAAGGGACACGCAGGACACTCGAAGAGCGGCCCCAGGAGCAGCCCCTGTACCAGCCCCGGTACCAGCCCGGAGCGGCACCAGGATCAGCGCGGAACAGACGAGACGGGTCGCGAGTCTTCTGTGGCGGACGGACGCGGTGCAGCAGGAGCGGCCCAGGGATTTACAGGACGCCAGGGTTCGAGACGCACATCCAATCTGCTTGCGCGCGCGCACTATCGGAGCCCACCAGGAGTGTGGAGAAAAGGCCAACACCAAGCTAAGTAAAGGGACGTCTGCAGCCTCTCACTGTCGTTGGGGAATTTGCAGTGTGTGTGCAGTGTGGTGTTTTTAAGTGTGATTTCCCCTGTCCCCCCAACCAGTGTGACCGAGGCTCGGACAGACGTAGGCAGACGCGTGCTCTGGGAGTGCGGGCGGACTGGTACGCGGAGCCAGCTCGGCCTGGATCAGCAGCGGACCAGACCAGCCCGGGGTGGCTAGACCGCGCACACCAGATAAGTAAAAGGCCATTTTAGAGGGGCGTGATTGTGGACGGGCCCTCACAGACTGGACTGCTCAACCCTCTCCTCTGGACGTCGTGTTATCCCCCTTACTCCCCTCCCCAAAGTAGTTTAGGCGCTCCTTGTATATATTGTACATACTTTTACTGGAGAAACAGGCTTAGACCTATTTTTAGACTCCATTGACTCTTTTAAAATACGTTGCTTTTAACGTTGAATGAAACTCATTAAAACACTGTTAACTTTTATCTGGTTGCATCATTTCCTAAGAGTGGAAGTATTTTTGGTGGTGTAGGACCAAATCGTGACATATACATTTTTACATTTTCTCCTGGAGGTGTGCCGCAAGATTTTTTCAGTGAAAAAAGTGTGCCTTGGCTCAAAAAAGGTTGAAAAACACTGCTCTAGGCAAATGTATCACAGTGCTCATGGGCCACCTTCTCATAACATGGAAACACTCTGCAGACTTACTGCCAGGACAGTCACATAGGAAGAACATAATATTCCACTAAACCCTGTTCTTTGGCTCAACAACAGAGATGCAGCCACAGAATACAAACGTGTTGCTTATCAACCATGTCGCCCTTAGTAATGTTAGCAATTAATATTTAGATATTATAAAGACATCAGACACACAGTGGGCCCAAAGCACTTCCGCGCATGTGTTCCTGAACTTTATTTTATGCAGATGTATGAGTCTTCTGTGTTCTCAAGAGATATGTAAGATCATCTTCATTTGGAAACATTTAACAATGACACAGACTTACCGCGTTTATGCTTTCCTGCTCAAGCCTAATAAAGGAAAGTCCCCAGTTTCTTATGCTCAAGGCTAATAAAGGAAAGTCCCCAGTTTCTTATGCTCAAGGCTAATAAAGGAAAGTTCCCAGTTTCTTATGCTCAAGGCTAATAAAGGAACGTCCCCAGTTTCCTATGCTAAAGGCTAATAAAGGAACGCTCCAAATTTCTTATGCTAAGGCTAATAAAAGAGCGTCCCCAGTTTCATATGCTAAAGTCTAATAAAGGAAAGTCCCACTCTCCTATTCTAGATTATGCCTTGATGCCTACCCGAAGGGTAGGGTTGCCAACCGTCCCGTAAAATACAGAATAGTTGTTGAAAAACTATGTGCGTCCTGTATTGAATGGATTGTATTTTCAGAGTCCTTAAATGCATCACTCACTCACTGCTTGTCACACGCACGACACACACGCACGCATGCACGCACACACACTCACAGTAATCACAATTTAGTCCACCTCAAAGGGGGGCGTAAGCTTGATCACATTTATGGGCTTAATGGATGTGAAGTTCGGTGAAGTTTAGCGTCATATTCCCAGATTCAGACTTCCGCGGTCAATAGCTCTCGAAAGCTACGTTGTTAAATGAAAGTCACTGTGCCAAAATTATCACCCCTACATTGATATATCAAATCCTATGCGGTGTTATAATGCCGAGAAATCTATTGAATCCAATGCGCTGCAAGCACTGCGAAAAGCGCTTATGCTGGGTTCACACCAAACGCGTCTTGTGCGTCCAAAGCGTCGGGTTTACATTGAAAATACATGGTGGACGCGCTTCTAGGAGTGTCAAGAGATCCCGCGGCGCGTCTCGAGCCTCCTGAGCAGCGCGTCTTCGCGCGTTTTGCGCTTCTGTCGCGGCATGTTTTGAGATTTTGAGCACTTTGACGCGTGTGTCGTGCCTCCAACGTGCCGACCAATCAGTATCTTTCTCCTACAGTGACCTAGTAACGCATTTCACAGCAGGACCGAGGGGGAAGACAGGAAGACAAGACAACAGCTATGGAGGACAAGCTGTGTGGTTAGCCCATTAGCCCTGCGGACTATAACCACCGTGACATGTAGGAGGGCTAGTGAGGAGGTTGGTGTCTCGGGTAAGTTATTTAAACTTTTCACAATCGTTAATACTTCCACGCGCAAAAACTACAATGTCACAGGGAAAAACAAACCCACAGATTACATATTAAAGCTACACAGAGGAAAGAGTCCATGGAGACAGCAGCTGTAGTATGCTAACATGTAGTATGCTAACATTGTTATCTGTATTCAGATTAAATTGATTCTGTATATCGTTTTTAATCCCATGATAGGACTGGGTATACTGTAAATTTATATACATTTACTGTCTATATTTGGCTTATTATGTAGCACTTTTCATACAATAGTCTGATCAATATAAGTATAGAATGATGAAATAAAAGCACATTATACAGATGTGTCTTTTGTCATTAATAAAAGACATTTACAGATGACAGTCTCAATTCCACAAAAACAGGTTTAAAGTGGTTAGCCACACTTCTAAGTTTGTTATTTGTGTGTATATTTCTATTACATTACTCTTCTGTTCTTCTGAGTTTATGGTCTGTATTAACATTATGCATTTATAAAGTCACCTGATATTGTCATTTTTTCTCTTTGTGTGATTGTGTGGTTTAACTTTTTTCACACAGGCTGTAAATTCTTGTCTTCTTGTGCACTCCTCGCTGCAGTAGACAATAACACCATAACCATCGGAAAGAGGAAAGGCCAAGTATCGTAAGTCATACTTTATTGCTTTCACACTGTATCTTGATAATAAAGAAATATATTATTTGTGCTGTCTACAGTAATGATTTGTAGACATGAACGAGTCTACAGCAAAAAGTCTCAGCCTTACACTGTGAAGGAGACTAAAGACTACAGCTCTATCCCGGACCAGCGCCTCAGCTCTGCTGGGGGACTCATGACCCCAGGACCCTGGGTCCTCTGCCCGGCATCATCCCTCCTCCTACAGCTGAACTGGAGCAGACACAACAGAGGACAGGTGATGATTATCAAATGGGAAAAAAAGTCTAAAATAATATAAAATATATTTTTCTTTCTTTTTCTAGGACTTGATATCTGGTCCCTGAACAGTGGCTGACAGCAATCAAAGATGGACACAGCACATTTATTTATATTATGTCAGATATACATATACACATTTTTTCCCAAACATTGAAATAAAAGTAAGACTTATTTCTGTGGTGATGAATTAAAATTATTCCCCACTGTGGGACGAATAAAGAGGGCTTCTTTATAACCAAGAAGTCCTGTTTCTGACCTCCCAAATAAAAAATGAAATTTGGGGCTTTTTCTGATATACGAAGCATATATTGAAAAATGAACAAATTGCCGTTTTCCATTGAATCACGGCCGTAATATTGGATTTTGCATTGTTTTCTTTAAACTATTGTAAACGTCGCAATATTCAAAATCAAATATTTGTTCAAACCGAAATAAATAAAACCATGAAGGTTTTAATATCGTTTTATTCCTTCATACTGCCCAGGCTGCAGTCCCTCCGACGCATCCTGCACACACAACCCGAGGTGAGTGAGTGCAACACTTCCAAATCTTATGCCACGTAATCCTGGATCTTTTATAACCAGCACCAACGAACTCCACTGAAAGGCAGGGTTTACCCTGCTGCAGTTTCCTCACGGTAGTGCTGTCCTTCAGACCACGGTCGCCTTCGTTCAGGTCCTCTTGGCCCCTTTGGTGATGCAAGGGCCGCGGCCGTCACCTTCACCTCACTGCGCAGAGTGTCGCACTCAGCCTGTGCACCCCATGGGGTGGTCTTGTGCGTCCGAGTTTCCAGAGCTCCCCTCTCTCTCATTCACACCGTGGATTCCCCAAGGCTTCTCTCCTGCCTCTGGGACCATGTCTCCGTTTGTCTGTGTTCATAAATGCCCACGGGTCTCCCAACCGCGCCATAACATAACATAACATAACATAACATAACGCTCCATTATTTCCCGGTCCGCCTCTTGACATGAGCTTGTTCCGATCCATATCCTCTGCACCTGCAGACGGCCCAGGCCCCATGTCTGTTCTGGGCCGCCCGGTTCCTCTCCCATGTCCCAGTTGTCCCGTGAGTGGGAGCTCAGGGCGGAAATCCGAGGCCTTTCACCCCAAACAAGTTTTAGGTCGGAAAAATTAAAATATATGAAGGAAAGGGGTATTTCAATTTTTCAACAATGGAAATAAGAAAAAGTCCCAGAGTTTGTTTTTTGATGTGCACGTCAGAAACAAAAATAGAATGAACGGAAGGTACACGGTCCGTGTACTTATGCGTTCAAATACATTTTCTATTTTTGAAGGGAAACAGTAGCTCAGTTGGTAGAGCCCTGGCCTTTGAGCCTGAAGGTCGTGGGTTCGAGCCCACCGTAAGACCTACTTCACGACTCCCACTGATGACTGCTGTCGTTGTGTCCTTAGGCAAGACACTTAACCCCACTTTGCCTGAAGCTCCCACTGAAAGATCTCAGCTCCTGTGGACTCACCACCTGCAGGAGGGTCAGTGAAGGGCTGGTGCTCTGTGTACTGGGTGGCATCTCTGGCCACCCCCCCCAACCCAGAAATGGATTAAGGGGAAGAAAATGGATGGATGAAGGGAAATTGAATATCGAAAAAATGCTATTTTGCATTTTCAGGCACACAGCAATATACAAAAAGAACCATTTTGATTTTTTTCATTGCTTATAAGACATATTTTATTATGTATTTAATACATTTTGGTGTCAATCGATTACCCGGAAGTGAAACAAGTTTGTTTACTCGCACGGGATTAGAATTACCTGTGGACCCCTGATAATTTGTGATAATCACGGAGAACGTCTGAGATTTTGCAGTACATTCACACAGGATAAGCAATATCTGTAAAATACTGTTTTCTCTGACAAAAATACAAAATGTATTGAACGCAAAAGTACATGGACCGTACACGGACCTGGCGCACACTTCCGGTTGCGCCAAAACAAAAAATGAAATCAAATCGGCATGAAAGCATTATTCAATATTTCGTTTTAAAAATGTTTGTATCGAGACGAAAAATCCAATATCAAGGCAATTTTTCTTTAAAAAAAAACAAAAAAAACAATTGAACGAAAAATACTCTGACCCAGTTAGTTGTCAACTTTACCCATAAATGGCAGAGATTGGATGATAGTTGTTAAGTATCGAGGCATCCAGACTGCTCTTTTTTAGCAGGGGCCTGATGACTGCAGTTTTTAGGGCCTTCGGGAGTATTCCAGAATGAAGGTAACAGACTGCTCAGAACAGGCTTAAGATATCTAGTGGGTAGTACATCTACGCTGCATGTGGATGAGCTCAGACTTGTGATGATCTCTTTGACAGTTTTATCATCTACAGTTGCAAAGTGACTTAGCTCAAAGAGCCTTTCTGGCTGTTGGATTGTTATGTGTAGATTGGAGACAATGGCGTTTTTGAAAAAAAACTTTCTCATTGAAAAAATTAGCTAACGTATCACATTACGTTTGGAAGTTTGTTGATCCCCCTGTTCAGTTAATCATTTCAGAAAAATTATTTCAGCAACATTGACCACGTTTACATTTGAAAAGTATTGGAGGAAATTGTTTCTGTTTTATCATAAAACACAAATTTTCAAATGACTAATGCATACTACTGAAGGGGGATCTTGCAGCTTTCTAACAGCGAGAAGTGTTTTTACTATGTTCAGTATGTTTAGGTTTGTGTTCCTTACCATGTACTGTATCTGGTAGAGTAAAATGTATTACTGACATGACATGATAAACTGCAAAAATAATTCGAAACTCGAGAAAACTATTCCAGACATTGAGTCAAATGTATTTTATTGCGCTATGAGATTTAGGCATGCTGGCTAAGATTTTTTGCAGTGTGCAGCGGTCATGGTGATCCTGTCAACTCTTTGGTTAAAGTGTTGCTGGATGGAAGGCAGGCGCATGGTTTGGTCTTTTGGTTCTTGGCTGCGCAGAACAAAGCGGTGTGCTGGTTTTCTGTTTTGCATGACTGTAAACACAAGGCCCCGAGCAGGTCTGTGGCACCAAAGTCACTTAAAGGAATTCCAGCTTCAGAGGAGAGACAATTTTATCGTCACTGACTTTTATGGTGTGGGGTTAGTGGGGATGAGGGTCAGGCAAGGTAAGGCTGTTCCTGATGTACGCCACACAAGATATGATCAACAATGTGGGATGTTATGTGGCGGGAGTTACTGCTTTATATGTTGAAATAGTTTAGTCTCAAGGTCCCCAAATTAGTAGGGTCAATATACTGCCCGCGTACCCACAACCCCAAAAAAATTGCAACATTTTGTTTTTTTTGTGGTTTTATTTTAGACTGGGTCTAATCTTTAACATACTAAAAGTTGAACAAAATCGGAGTATGAGAAAGTGTCGAATTTTGAAGATGACTTTTTCGGTTTACAAGTCATTTTCCATTTACGTGTGAAGCAGTAACTCGGTCAGTTTTCATGATAAATCAATATATCTTGGATTTTTATCCAGGTTTTCAGGGTCAATCTTTCACATGAAAGGATTACCAGTGATGCCAAATAAACCCTTATACCATATCTAGGAGTACCCCTACCCCTAAACACATTGCACCCACCCAGGTTCACATACAAGCATATGGGTGATAATTTTTTATATGGGTACCAGTGGTGAATTAGAACTTTCTTCTATTAACCCTCTATGGCATACTGTTGCCCTCAGGCAACAAACCTGTATTTTGTCTCTAACAATGGCACTTTAACTTTAATTTTGTATTTTATTTTTTTAAATGTCAGCAGACATGTTTCTGTCCAATCATATCAGGGGCTGAGGTGGGTATGGCCATTTGTCTGGGGAGTCCATTCAGGAAGCAGAGTCACAAGTGAGACGGTGCCCAATTTAGGTAAAATAGATATCTTTGTTATACAGGTTTAAAATGGATAACATGGATTGAATAAATATGTGACTGTGCAAAGATATGTCAAGAACCATATTTGATTATTTAGGGCGACAGTAGCTCAGTTGGTAGAGCATTGGCCTTCAGGCCTGAAGGTCGTGGGTTCAATTCCCACCTCTACGCCTTCTCCACCGTCTCCCACTGATGACTGCTGTCGTTGTGTCCTTGGGCAAGACACTTAACCCCACTTTGCCCAAAGCCCCCACTGAAAGATCAAGGCTATGCTCACACTCAGAGAGCAGCCGTCCTCCTGTGGACTCACCACCTGCAGAGGGTCAGTGAGGGGCTGGTGCTATGTGACTTGGGTGGCATCTCTGATTGCCACCCCCCTGACCCAGAAATGGATTAAAGGGTAGAAAATGGATGGATGGATGGATGGATGAACATATGACTTTTATAAGAAAGTATGTTCTAAAACATTGAATTTAGCTTTGTTGCCTCAAAGCAATGTCATGC
>OZ035831.1:16007475-16038446 GCA_964034765.1 Knipowitschia caucasica
ATTTTATTTTATTTTTTTCATACTTTATTGTGTCATCTTCATTAGTTCACACTGTTTTCTTAATACATACAGCTTAACCAGACACATTTTAATTTCTTTTTTGTTTTGTTTTTTCCCTTTTTTTTACCCCACTATGCTCCCCTTGTGTCAAAAAAAAGGATAAAACAAAACAAAGCAAAACAAATACAGAGAAAGTATGTATATATATACACAACACTAAAATGTATATATACCTAAAAAAATAAGAGTATTTTATTTACTTTAATATCGTTTTAACAATAGAGGGTTATTCTTATGGCTATATGTTAAATAGTTTTGATGTTATATTGATAAGTATACAGAATGTGTAGTCAGTCTTCCTGTGTCCATTTTTGTTGAATTTATATATACATACACACCCGCACAGATACTCGTTTGCACACCTATATACTCATGTACATACATATACACACACATGCATACGTCCACATACAAATTGCGATTGTTCTAATCTGATTCAATGATTCTTGCAAAACTAAAGCCATAATTGTGGTCACACAGCTGGTAGAGAAGATACAGAAGCAGATAACTGTTTACCTAGGGAGGTGGAGACTGGGCATATATTCCCAAAAGGTGCTGTTTTTATTTAGAGCTGATGTTCTAAATAAAAAGGATACTTTTGTTTATCGTTCATGGTCTGTGTTTGTTTCTTAGGCACTGAAGTCAATGTTGAAGCACTATTTCAATTCTCTCTTTTGCGTTTGTCATACAAAAATACCAAAGACTTCAGTGGATTATGATTTACAACCTCTGAATGATATGGTTTGGTTGTGTCCCCCAGATGCATGGTGGTGTCTGGCAGTGTAATACCTAGTTGTGTATTTATGTTAATTTGGGGTGTGGGGGGCGTGGCTTCCTTGTCCCTTTAAAGTCTTCATAAACCTGTCGTGTCACCAGAAACCACAATTCAAAAGTCACCACAAACCATCATATAGTCAGGTCTGATATCTCAGGCTCTGTAGCTTCTTTAGGAAAGCTAAAGTGTGCTAAATTTTTTTCAATTTTTTTTCATTGGTTTAGCCTTAGTTCTATTCCTCTAGGGTCAAGAAAAAGTTGTGTCAGTGTAATGCACCAACATACCTGTTTCAGGATTTTGTCGGTCTAAATCACATAAACCAGTATGTGTGTGTGTGTGTGTGTGTGTGTGTGTGGGAGTGCGCGGCGGTGAGGAGAGAGCTCCTCGCAGGTAGACGGGACAGAGCGAGAGAAAAAAGAGCGAGGTGTATGTAAAGTTTAGCGTATTAACATTACGCAAAAAACAAATGGTAGATGTACGATCAGGAAACAATTATTAAAGTAATACATGAAAAAACGTTACACACGTTTGTTAATAATCATTGTCATTAACAAATACTTATAACCAAGGACTACAGCATATATCAATACATGTTTAATAATGTTGTAAATATATTATTCCATTGTATTTTCAATGGAAAACGGACCCGACACGCGTCGACGGACGCAACAAATAGGATTGTTTCTATTTCGTCCGTCCGCGTCAGTTGCACCCTCCGTTAACGGAATATGTCCGACGTGTGTCGGACGGACGCATGCGGAGGCAGTGGAGCCACTTCCATTCACCCTCATGGAGATAACGGAGACGGAAATGAAACGGACATGTTTGGACGGATCCGTCGTCCGTTTTACGCACCCGGTGGAGTCGGGGCCTAAGTTTTATAGTTTTTATGCAGTTGCTCTTTTTCATCAAGTAGTGCCATTCGGAACCAATTTGGCACACTTTGTGCCAAATTGCTTTACTAACATTTCATCATCATAAAAAAATATGTTTTAGTTACTAATCTGTGTAATTTTTTTTTTTTTTTAATTCAAAATTAATTTTTTGAAGTTCAAATGCATATAAAATATAAGCAGCAATGAAACAGCGTATTTACGCACGCTTGTATTGTGAGAATTAAAAGGAGTCCCCCCATGTCCCCCCCTTGCTACAAAGCTTTTTTTACAATACAATACAATACAATACAATTTATTCTTGTAAAAGCCCTAGGTCACAACAGAAGTCATCTCAGAGGACTTAACAAAACCATTGTAATCCCCAACACAGATCAGAGAATCAACAGTTAAAACACATGAAAAATATAAAGCACACACAGAAGAAAATGTCCCTACATGTTGTAGAATGCTAAAGTGTCCTGGATCATCACCAATGCTTTCCGTTGGACACTAACTGTCCAACAAGACCCTCCTGCATCGACAAGGAAAAACTCTTTAAAAACCCAGTGGAAAAAAGTGAGAAACCTTGGGGAGAACTAGGGAAACCCACAGGGAGGGAGACCCATTTGAGAAAGGGATCCGCTCCCTTTTTTTATTGGCTACTTATACATGTCAATCATTCAGCAATAGAACACTTCCCTAGCCTATCAACAAATACAAACGGACCCTGCGCAAATTATGTTCGCTTGTCTTCTTCACGGGCCTGTTGCAGATTAACGCAGGCACCTATCTCTTCATGGAAGCTCTCATTTTGTAGCTAACGAGTTGGGGAACACGAGTATACCCTGTTTTTGGGTGAAAAACAATGCTAAAGGACCGCTAACAGTGAAAGAGCAGCGCCTGTGTTTTTTTTCTCGCTAAAACATTAATGCATATTTTTTTATTATTTCTCCAGAATGTATTTTCCAAAGTATAATCCAAGTGGATATTCTTTTTCCATGGGCATATACAGAGTGAATGAGCCTAAGCAATGATGGGGGAAGTCTAATTTGTTTAAGCAGCAGAAGACGAAAGGTAAAAACTTATACAGACGTCATTTATTTGTGCCCGTATTATGTGTTATATCTTTTTAATGCAAATTCTGATATTGTCTACACTTATATATAAATGTAGATGAGAAAATAAGCTTTAAAATGATATGTAGCTTGTGGGTTATGAAGTTCAAAATACATCTGCTATTGCCAGCAGATTTATTTTTCTCTCGTTTGCCCCCGAGCTTAAGGGGAAGCAGTGTTGTGCACGGACGAGTTCAAAAGAACGCATGGAAGTAATGGCACAGAGACATTCTCCTTATGAACATTTAAAACAATTTTACACTCTTGCAAACCAAGACCCAGACGGCAAAATTATTACCTTTCTGTGTAAGAAATGTCCACATGCACAGCAAAACAAGTTAGGACATCAACAAAGTCCTTCTCGAATTTGAAACGACACATTGAGTTAAAACATCCATCCAGTGTAAAGCATATGCACGCCCTCGAGGGTCATAAGGGAGGAAAGGGATAAAAGACCCCCTGACAACCCCAAACGCAAATGACACTGCCAGCAGCCTTCAAGAGGTCTGTGGTTTCGCAGGAGCAGATAGATAAACTGACTATCCACTACATTGTGGAAGATTTACAACCTCTAAGCAAAGTTGAGAAACCCTCGTTCATTGGACTAGTGACAGGTTTGCAACCAACCAGACATGTGCCTTCAAGAAAGCAAGTGCAGGGACTACTGAATATAGAATTTTAAAGAGTGAACTTGCCGAGGTTGATTTTGTTTGCACAACAGCTGATTGCTGGTTCTACTCGTTGTAAGGTGTAAGGTGAGTATGGACACGGCTCAAACGCTGCCCATACCCGAGCCAGAGGCCGCAACGCAGTGTATCATCCTGACTGACCACTATCAGCTGTTATTGTAACATACCTTTTACTGGAGCTCATTAAAGTTCACAAAAGAAGATCCTTTGTCATGTGTATAACCCACGCACCTCCACCACACCGGAAGGTAAAGCACAACTACTGGTGTCAGAAGTGGGATCTTGCAGTACTTCTATATGATTCCAGTGCAGAAGAAGACAATAGTCAAGCTGCAGCAGCATTGCTGTGCACCTTCCAGTCCGTTCGTATCAAAATAAAAGCGCAACAGGAAGTCACAACAAAACAAAATAAGAATAGAAAATGACTGAGGATTTACAAGGAGCTACGGCAGGCCCCTCAGAGGCAGAAACAGCTTCCAAATACAAGCTGTGTTGGAAAATCAAAATCAACAAACAAGACACCTCCAGATGATGTTGGTCCCTGTCCTTTCACACATAACGGGACAGTCAGTTACACAGCAAAACCCATCACCACTCACTACTGTTGGAGGAGGTGAAGGGCTTTTCTCAATGCATTCATATCAAGTACCACTTTTGATATTACAACTAGAGCAAGAGATTGTACTCCCTTTGCAGCTGAGCTGGTGGACATAAGTAAAAGGTCGCGGAGTTCAGGTCCATCAAGGTGGACTACAACTCCTGAACCTGACAGCAGACGCAGAGAGGGAGGCTCTGAGCATGAATCCCAACGCACGCTTGCCTACCATGATGAGAGGAGGATGAATAATTCTGGAACCTATCACAACACACTACCAGAACCTCAGAGACCTAAGCTAGCTACATTTGATGGAAACGAGGATTGGGACTCTTTTCTGATGCCGTTTGAAAGTCAAGCTAGAAAATACGGATGAAGCGCCATGGAAAGAGTGGACAGGCTACATGAGTGTTTGAGAGGAGCTGCAGTGCTGTATGTCTGCTCATTACCAGAAGGTAAAAGTTAAGGTTATGTCCTCCTGGTAGAGCAGCTCACTCAACGTTTTGGGAAAAAGACCTCCCTACCACAAGAAGAAAGATAGGGGAGGTCCGGCAACCACGAGAGACATCAACTGAGTTTGCAGAGGAGGTGAGATGCCTTATCACACTTGCTTATTCAGGAGTGGATCTCCAGCTGCAAGACCAACTAGCAACTGACGCTTTCCTCAAGGGATTACAAAACCAAAAGATGGCTTATGAAGACATGAATCGTGACCCAGGCTCCTTGGTTGAGGAGCAAGACGCAACTTATGGGTTGATGAAGGAGACTTATGTGAGGATACTGCTACAATGTCCCGCAGAGTCCAGACCACTCAGTATGTTACGGCTGACCAGTTTGCTGCACTAATGGATCAAGTGAAAACCCTTGTTAACACAGTGGGAAGCCTACGGTTCCAGGTTGAGGCACTCCAGTCCACAAACACCTGACCCCACCAACCCAAAGCCACCTATAAGTTTGTCCCAAGTTTTGTAGAGCTGGCAAGCCCCCTTCATAATCTTCTCAAAAAGGGAACAGTGTTTCAATGGACTGATGAGCAATAAGCTGCTTTTACTAAGCTCAAAGAAAAGCTGACCACCGCACCTGTGTTGGGGTATCCCCGTACTGAAAGCAAGTTCATTCTGGATACAGACGCCTCAAACAACAGTGTCGGAGCAGTCCTGTCGCAGGTCCAGTGGGGAGAAGAGAGAGTTCTGACCTATGCCAGTAGCCACCTATCACCAGCTCAACAAAGGTACTGCGTCACTCGTCGTGAGTTACTCACTGTTGTTCGCTTCACACGCCAGTTCCGCCACTATCTAGTGGGCAGGAAGTTCCTACTACGGACCGACCATGTCAGTCTCATCTGGCTTTTCTGCTTCAAATGCCCTGATGGACAGCTAGCTCGTTGGCTGGAAGAGTTGAGCCAATATGACTTTCACAGTGAGCATCGAGCTGGTAAGCAGCATGCTAATGGGAGGAGATTGTGGGTATCTTTTATCTTATAGATACATTGAAATTAAGTTGAGGTAACTAAGAGCTCTTCATAGCTAATTCTGATTTCCTTAATATTCCTTTGTCTTTTTTTTGGCCTCCTGTTAGTTCAATAAAAAACCGGACCTATTTCCAAACCTTACCTTGATACCTCCCTGTCTCTGCCATGGACTCCTGGTGGTAAGAGATTTTTTCTTCTTCTTCCTTCTACCTTACGCCCACCGGACGATTGTGGACTATCGCGGTCTTTTTTTTCTTGCCCTTAAATGGGAGAACGGACTTTATTGCTCATAGCGTGTTAAAATCATCATTATTATTATTATTAGTGAAGTTGTGGCTGTTGGGATTATCCTGCTGTACAATTTTGTGTTTGTGATTATTATTTACAGTGGGGCAAAAAAGTATTTAGTCAGCCACCGATTGTGCAAGCTCTCCCACTTAAAATAATGACAGAAGTCTGTAATTTTCATCATAGGTACACTTCAACTGTGAGAGACAGAATGTGAAAAAAAAATCCAGGAATTCACATTGTAGGATTTTTAAAGAATTTATTTGTAAATTAAGTATTTGGTCAATAACCTTTGTTGGCAATAACAGAGGTCAAATGATTACTATAGGTCTTTACTAGGTTTGCACACACAGTAGCTGGTATTTTGGCCCATTCCTCCATGCAGATCTTCTCGAGAACAGTGATGTTTTGGGGCTATCGCCAAGCAACACGGACTTTCAACTCCCTCCACAGATTTTCAATGGGTTGAGGTCTGGAGACTGGTTAGGCCACTCCAGGACTTTCAAATGCTTCTTACGGAGCCACTCCTTCGTTGCCCGGGTGGTGTGTTTGGGATCATTGTCATGCTGGAAGACCCAGCCACGTTTCATCTTCAAAGCTCTCACTGATGGAAGGAGGTTTTGGCTCAAAATCTCACGATACATGTCCCCATTCATTCTTTCCTCAACACGGATCAGTCGTCCTGTTCCCTTAGCAGAAAAACAGCCCCAAAGCATGACGTTTCCACCCCCATGCTTCACAGTAGGTATGGTGTTCTGAGGATGCAACTCAGTGTACTCCTCCAAACATGACGAGTTGAGTTTATACCAAATAGTTCTACTTTGGTTTCATCTGACCACATGACATTCTCCCAATCCTCTGCTGTATCATCCATGTGCTCTCTGGCAAACTTCAGACGGGCCTGGACATGCACTGGCAGTGTTGTGCGTGAATGAGTTCAAAAGAATGCGTTCATTGAACACGCTAATTTTTTCGTGAACGGTGAACTGAACGCAACACATTTTTTAATAAAGACCTTGAACGTGAATTAGTTCATATTATGTGTCATGAACGGCAGACCATTTCTTTTCCATTGAAAACTGAGTGACATCTGTTTTCTCTTTTGAAACGCAACGAGAGAAAGTTCCTCCCTCCTGTATTCTCCGCACTGTTTCCGCCGAAAGCTAAAAATTCCTACGGTTTCCACCGTCTGTGAACGCACCCACTACTTGCGGTGCGGCGCTGTATGCTAGTGCTCTTAATTGGTTGTTGGACTCACATGTGCCGTGATGAAAACACAGGGGTAAGTCAGTGACACAGGGCCGTTTACATTTGACATAAAGTATAGACACACGTTCTGCAGCGCATTACAGTTTGTAGTACTTATGAGCAGAGATGGGACAACTCAGTTCCCATTGAAACCCATGTAGGTTAATGTTACGGCCGCTGGCGCTGGGCCGCGTCGTACACCCGCTTCCCTCCCTCCTGTGTTGTGCTGCTGTTCTGCTCAGGCTCCGCCCCGCTGCATGGTGCACCGGCTACGCACGCTGCCTCCCAGTTCTGCCTGCCATTCGGAGATTGGGTCGCGCTTTCCACGCCTGGCCAATCCGCCGCTGCCGTTAATCAGCAGCAGCACTCAAAGCCAGCCGGCTCCTTCTGTGCGGGGCGGCTTGAATTAGTGTCTTGTCTGCCACCGTTCTGAGAGAACGTGTTACTGTGTGTGCCAAAGCAATAGTGATTGTAAGATTGCCTGTGTGGCTCTGTCTTTGTACTTTGACTTAGTTATACTGTGTTTTCCCTGTGTTTGTTTAAACTCGTGAGTTTTGTACATTCTGTTACCCCTTTTGCCTAGTTCATTAAAAAGGCCATCTACCATTATTACATCCTTGGTTTTATGTTACTTCCCTCTTCCACTACGAGCTCAACTGTAGGGTCGTAACAGTTAAATCTTGTCTGCATTGGAGTCAAAACATCCTGTGCAGTGTACAGGATATATCTATCTATCTATCTATCTATCTATCTATCTATATATATATATATATATATATATATATATATATATAATCACGTACAGTGATTTCTAGCTCGTAGTGAAAAAAAGTATTTATTTGAATATCTCTCGCAAAAAGTAAAATGAACTGAACTTTGAACTAGTTCAGAATTAAAATTGTGAACTTTGAACGTGAACTGTTCACTTTGAACATGTATGAACTGAACTTGAACTAGTTCAGAAAAGTTGTGAACTGGCACAACACTGTGGACTGGCTTCAGCAGGGGGACACGTCTGGCACTGCAATATTTGATTCCCTGTTGTCGTATTGTGTTACTGATGGTAACCTTTGTTACTTTGGTCCAAGCTCTCTGCAGGTCATTCACCAGGTCCCCCTGTGTGGTTCTGTGATCTTTGATCACAGTTCTCATGATCATTTTGACCCCACGGGATGAGATCTTGCGTGGAGCCCCAGATCGAGGGAGATTATAAGTGGTCTTGTATGTCTTCCATTTTCTGATAATTGCTCCCACAGTTTATTTGTTCACACCAAGCTGCTTGCCTATTGTAGATTCACTCTTCCCAGTCTGGTGCAGGTCTACAATTCTTTTCCTGGTGTCCTTCGACAGCTCTTTGGTCTTGGCCATAGTGGAGTTTGGAGTCTGACTGTTTGAGGCTGTGGACAGGTGTCTTTTATACAGATAAGTTCAAACAGGTGCGGCACGGTGGCTGAGTGGATAGCACTCTCGCCTCTCAGCAAGAAGGTCCTGGGTTCGAATCCCGGCCGGACCAGGGCCTTTCTGAGTGGAGTTTGCATGTTCTCCCCGTGTCTGCGTAGGTTTCCTCCGGGTACTCCGGTTTCCCCTACCACTAAAAATATGTCCAATAGTTCTGGCATGCGCCTCCTGTACTGGCGACCCCGCTCCCATCTCTGTGTGGAGTGAGAGACAAATGCCCAAAATTAACAATTGTAAACCGCTTTGAGACTCAGATCTGCAGTGAAAAGGCGGTATATAAATACAAACTTACTTACTTACTACTTACAATAATACAGGTAACAAGTGGAGGACAAAAGAGCTTCTTAAAGAAGAAGTTACAGGTCTGTGAGAGCCAGAGATCTTCCTTGTTTTAAGTGACCAAATACTTATTTTCCACCATAATTTACAAATAAATTCTTTAAAAATCCTACAATATGAATTCCTGGATTTTTTTTTCACATTCTGTCTCTCACAGTTGAAGTGTACCTATGATTAAAATTACAGACCTCTGTCATTATTTTAAGAGGGAGAACTTGCAATCGGTGGCTGACTAAATACTTTTTGCCCAACTGTATTTTCTTCTTAATACATTACCAAACTCAATCAGTGGTTTTGTATCGCTCATTTCGCACCTCACAACCCAGGCTCCTTCCCGAACCAGTCTTTTGAACAGTATTTATTTAGTTTAATTGCAGTCACATCTGGCTTAAACAACCTGTTGTTACATCTGGGTTCAATTATGAGCAAAAATGTAATATGTTTAAATAAACATCTAACCAGTCCAGCCCTAGGCTTGTAGTAAATTTGTTTTTTGGCCCTCTGATGTATTTGACTTATTCGTCCCTGCTTTAAGCCCATTTCGGTCAGTGTGACACAAATGGTTACTGAGCTACAGGAGTTCATATGTTAAAAAAAACTGCATAAACATGTTTTTTAAACCACCCCATCTTTTGTGACATTTTAAAAAACCACTCTCCCTAACACAACTCACATATATAAAAACATACTGTACCATTTGATCATTATGCCTGAGTTGTAGTCAAAATGGCTGACAACAACAGCTCCACTACACGGTCCTGGAAAATGTTTTCAGAGCTGCGATGTAGACTGTGTGCGCGCGCCCCGGTGAGCGATGGGCCGGACCATCTGTGCTCTGTCCCCTGTCAAACCGAGAGCCGTCGTCATGGAGACACGCCTAATGTTTGGGGCTGAAGACATGAATAGGCAGAGGCGGGACAAGCTTGTGTGTGCAATCCCACAAACCTAAAGCAGTATGTATGCAGCGCTGGTCGGACTGAGGCTGAGGCAATGGGAGCTTCAGGACCAGTACAAGCAAAATTTGTCTAAATTCTGGTTTAGAAAAACGACACATACATCTCAGCCTGTGAATGTCCCAAATGCATGTTTTCTGTGTCTAAAGCCCCATTTCTACTCTACTCTTACCCACAAATAACCAGTATCTGGTAAAACTCCATAGTAATCATGGTCTCTAGCAGCACTCTGGCCAATCACGGTCAGTCAGAACACTTTACTACCAGTTCAGTCCGGTGGAAACGACTTGAATAAATTAAAAGCCTCTTCCTAGCATTTAAAAATGGAAATATGTTCTATCTGAAAAGAACTGGAGATGAAACACAACTTATGTCCGTCTTGCAGAAAATATTAAACAGAAACAAATATGTACATTTTAAACTCAATACCCAAGGGATGGGTAATGGAAAAATATTATGTACATTAACATAAGGTTAGAGGCCATTGTGTAAGAAAAAACCCTATACAAATAAATCAGTTGCAGGATGAGGCCTGTGTTTCTTCAGTCTTTTATCAGATTGTTGACTAAGCTGCTTCTGTGGGTCATGTGCAGTGAAGGAAATAACGGCGTTGAAATAAATCGCGTTACTAACGCTGTTACTTTTCAGTAACGAGTTATCGCACGTTACTCAAGTCGCACGATGAACTGTTTTTAAAACTCTCATGCCAACACGCGCACGTGTTGGCATGAGAGTTTTAAAGGGATGAGAGAAGGGAGGATGAGATGACCTCCAAGCACTTATTGGCTGATGTAAAACATATTTCCTTTACAATCTACATGTCAACAGTTGAGAAGATGGGTCATTCATTTGCGATTTTGACAACAAATATGGTCTTAATCATGCTCAACCACGGCTTGTAATGTCACCAAGTGAGGCAAGCCTCAGGGTAGGGGGCGCATGTGACCGCAGAATTCGGCTGCATCCGATTCCATCAGAAAGCTCCTTTCTTGTTCTGCTAAGGGCAGCTACAGGTTTGGCTAACATACATAAAACACATTTTAAGATAATTTAAAATGCACTCAAGGTAATGTTCCAATGACAATAGGAATGATAAGAAAGAGAAGTGAAGGGTAAGAAGGTTGATTTAGAAATCGGATGCATCCGAGATTTGGCTGCAGCTAGCAAAACACGAGTGGAGTTTATGGAGAAGACACCCGTTTTGTTTTACTTTTTAAAACTCATTGGACTTTCCAAATGGAGGATTACATATCTACGCTCAAACTATTATGTGGACCTATTATATGACTCCTCACAGCAGCAGTAGAACGCTCCATTGATTTGAATGTAATTTCAAAACGTTATTACGTCATTATTTCTTGATAACTGACCTCCCAAAACAATAATGGCCGCTGCCCATGGCAACGCACCCTCTGCTTGTAATTCAGACGTGTAGATTACTCTGCAAGAAGTTAGCCACTCTCAATAAACGCCAATACCAATCAATCAACACATTTAAATCTTAATTGGAGAATACATTATACATACAAGTGCACGAAGATTTTCAGAATGATCTGTTAATGTTTTCATAACAAAAATACTGTTTTAATGCGAGAAAAAGCGATTGCAATAAACCCGGAACTACGTTCTGGGACATTTTAGGACATATTTGCAGAGGATCGAATTATGGATTTATGTTGAGTTTATGTATGGTTCACTCACCGCTGATGTTCAGAATTCTTTGTTCAGTTTTCATGCAGTTCAAGAGAGTTCTAGTTTGGAAGTTGCTAGCCTAACTGTTACTCGCACAGCCACGGAAAAACCTTTGGGAACTATTTTATTTGCAGTCATTAAATAAACCTTTCTGCATTCATAAAAGTGGACTGAAGTTTATTTTGTGTATTCTGTTGGCACAAAGCCGTATAATAAAGGGCGGAAGCAGACCGCTTCGCCCTGTTGCTACTTTTTTTCCGATAATGACCTGCCTACTATACATTATCCCTTACTTAAAGGTACACTGTGTAATATTTAGTGCCATCTAGCGTTGAGATCTTATATTGAAGTCTATTAAAGTACGGACGCCTTTGAGTTGAGGAGCACTGTCAAAGACAGAGCTCCTCAACTCTCAGTCATTCACCAGGCTGCCAAGGAAAGAATACTTTAGTTTGATAAATGACCGGATCTCTCCAAACGTCTCGGGCACTTGACAGTCGTGTGGAGGAGCACAGAGGCTGCACTGAGTTTTACCATGGATCTATTATAATATATAGTTTTACAAACGCGGTGTGAAAAGAAGAGACGCATGGAGAATAACGTCTATGGGAGATTAAAACTCCCACAGACGTTATTCTGTAATCACGGTAAGAAACAGAACAATCACTCTCGCAACTGTTTTGTGGGGATTCTGTGTGTGTTTTAATTGAGGCTTTTTCCCTGAATAAGTTTGGTTGAAACTTGTGACATAGTAGTTGGACTGCGCTTGGATCGGGTCAGAACATCCTGAGACTGTGTTGCACATTCTGCCTCGTTCTTATTATTGTCAGTGTGAAAAAGTTATGTATTGTTCAGGTGTGAGTCTGTTGTGCACAAACTACACAATGTGCCTCCTGTTGTGTCTGTCTTTCTTGTGTGGTTTGCGATGTTGACACTTCGCTGTTATGACACTGGACTTCTGCATAATTATTTTTCTAAAAGATTGTTGTTCGGATTGTTCTGTTACATAACTGTGGTCCTCCATGGTTCTTTTATATAACTGTGGTAGTCCAGGGTTCCTTCTTTCAATTTGAGAAGGCATGGTGAAAGCAACGATATCAGTAGCTCATGTCAAACGAAAACGCGATTCTCGCATCCTTTTTGTCCCTTATCCACCACCGTTTTTCAAGATGGCGCATTTTCATCGAGAGCACTCCTCTCTCATGGAGTTAAATTCTAAGCCTATGAATATGTCACCAGGGGGCGCAATGCCCCAACTAGATCTGCAAAACCAATGGTCCAAGGGGAGTAACTATTAAAACAATACACCAGGGGTGAAAAGTTAACAATTTATAACATTATAAAATGTTTAAAATGCCACTAAAAGGCTACATTAAAAGTCCAGACATTAATTCCACTAAAAACGAAATGGTCCAATACAGGTCCAAGCTGGTGCTTGGGGTGGTTGTCCGCTCACAGGGCACGTCCCGGGGGCCTATGGAGGGTCAAACGGGGAGGCAGCCAGTACAGCTGTTTACAGGAGCCTTAGCGTTACTTGGCTCGTAAGAGACGTTCTCAGTGTAAAGAGTAAAACATAACTGAGAGGAGGGGGATGGCGAACTCTCCCCCTCCGCTTCTCCACGGCGCGTCCTCTCTCAGCTTCTTCCTATGCTGGGTGCAGTGTCTGCAGAGCAGGTCCCGGAGGCCTATGGAGGATCAAACGGGGGGTAGTCAGTACAGCTGTTCTCAGGAGCCTTAGCGTTACTTGGCCCTCCGTAAGAGACGCTCTCAGTGCAAATGAGTAACACTTAGCTGAGAGGAGGGGGATGGCAAACTCTCCGCTTCTCCACAGCGCGTCCTGTCTCAGCTTCTCCTACGCTGGGTATGGTGCCTGGGACAGGGGACAGACCGGCCTTCAATCTCCCTGGTCAGTGACAGGGAAAGTATACCCCCTACTGCGCAGGCATGGCTTTGGTACACACACACACTGCACAAAAAGAAAGCCCACACGTAGCCCTGCCCGCACAGTGAAACAAAACGGGTACTTAGCTGGGAGGAGGGGGTTTGTTACACTCTCCCCCTCCGCGGTTCCCACGGTGCGTCCTGCCACTGTCACTTGATGCCCGTCTCACAGCGCTCCGTCTTGCCCAGAGTGCTGCCTCCCGCCTGTCCGGTTCTCCACACCTGCGTTCTTCTCCCCAATCACACACACCAGTCCCTATTATCCCAATTTTAGTGGGCCGGGTCATAGTCGTGCACAAACACTCAACCACTCACACGCACGCTGTCAAGTTGCCCCGTGACAAATACATATAAAAAAACGTGGTGGAAGTAAATATTCTCAAAAAGGTCACATTTGTTATTTGTTAACATGTTTCTTGCATATGGAGCAGCTGTAAAAATTACACCGGGTGGCTTTAAAACATGAAACTGGTCTGAACTGGTGTTCTGTGCAGTTCATGTTTAAGGTATGACCCATAACACACTTTTAAATGTGCTTTTTCATACTTTTGCGTTTTGTATGAGCAAACAATGCAGGCATGAAACATATTCTGCTATAGCCAAACAAATTGTGAATAAGCATAATTGTGTAGGTCCTGTTGATTTGTATGATATATGTACATATGAAGTTTTGCGCAAGTTCACCCTGGTAGACCCGGCCTGCTGCCCAGCTCCCCCAGGCCTGCTCTCATCCTCGGCTCATCGCACAGCAACACCCACTTCCAGTCAAACAATAACCGCCAGGCCAGCGAGTTAAAAGCCGGAGACGCCCACTTCCCGGCCTTCTCAAGCTTTGCATCCTCCGCCGCCCCACCTCCTCCTTCTCCCATTTCGAGCGTGCTTGCCTGCTGCCTCTGCCGCCACCAGTGCCTAGGCCCTGGGGGGGATCTCTATGCGCGCGAGCAAGCGCCGCGCTCAACAGCATCGCTCCGGAGCCTAGGGCGCCAAACATGCTTAGTAAAATACTTCTAATTGGATTTCCTGTCGTGGGTCTCTCCAGGATGAACTGATTGGGGTGAAGTCAGTGCTTCACCAATCACCAACCTCCCTGCACGTCACTGGTGGGTGTTTCCGCATTCACAGTGGCAGGTGTTTAGTGCTTACAGCACACAGAGAAAGATGAAGAGTGAGGAGGACTGCAGCAGCAAAACAGCCTTTTCCAGATGGAAATATCGGCACTATTTCAAACTCACTGAGGTTAAAAGGTAAAAATGTGCACGTCGAGTGCACATTATGTTAACTCAGTTAATAAGTTACTTTTTGGGAGAAGTAACTATAACTAATTACTTTTTCAAAGTGACGTGCCCAACACTGGTCATGTGGATGTATGTCTGTGATGAACTGAACCCGGAGGCGGTCAGAGCCATTTGAATTCTCAGGTTTTCTAATTCCGTTTTCTTCTGATTTCAAACTTACTCATAGGGAACGTCCTGCTGCTGAGAGAGCAGCAGCAGCAGAGTGGTCTGGAGCGGGCTCTAATTGAAGACCAGTCCGCATCGTGTCTTCATTAATCACAGATGTGACAACTGGTCCCAGGCCCTCACAGTGGGTGTGACGCATATACACATACACGTACACACTGACACATGCGAACACACACATATTTTTGTTAACTTGTGGGTCCCTACACTGTAATAAGTGAATCAGACCAAACTTTGATATATATATATATATATATATATACTTAATTTTCCACTATTTTATATTTTTGGTCGACAAATAAGTACTGTATAATATTATCATAACACCATGTACAATACTGATTTTATTGCTTTAAGTGAAAATACAAAATATTTCTTTTAAAAGCCTGGTGGTCCATTAATGACAAACAAATATATTGTGTTGATTGAAAAGAAAATTTGGCAAAGCAGTGATGCTACCCAGAATGCATTGCAGAGCAAAATATAAACTTCTTAAAAATTCTACATTGAAGCACTAATTTTAAGAGTGAATATGAAGCAAGTCCTAAAACAGAATACTTGAGCAACATTATAAATAAGCTAATTTGATCAAATAATTGTATTTATTTTAAAAATTAAAATTAAAAGGTTATTTTGCTTGTTAAAAACCAAATTCTAATTTGGTTGCAAGCACTATTGCTTCTCAGCATGAGAATGTCAGAGTTCAAGATCTTACAATATAATGATAAGCTAACAAACTTCCTCCAGGTGGGGGAAAGTTACTTTGAACACAAAAATATTAAATTTAATATTAAATTAAATTAAATTAAATTGATCATCTCCAAATTACTTTTGCTTTGAAATGACACACAAGTTTTAAGTAAATCAATCACTCCAAAGTAATAGTTTTTCATTCTGTCAAATTGAATTTAATATTCTTTATTACTTAATAAAGAGCTGAAGTTGATAGTACTCAAAAAGGCCGATGCAACCTCTTACTTTTTTTTTTTTTTTCTGATTAAAGCAACACTTTTTGTATGACAGGGGCGTTCCATATAGGACTCACAGACATGGTTTTAACTTTTAATCTTGCTGTATTTTTGCCAATACTGGGGTCACTTTAGAATTACTCTGCACTCTGATCTTTTTTACTGGTACTACTTTAAGTATTACAAAACATTCCAAAACAGTCAATACAAATACAAAACAGACAAATCTTTTTCAGAATTAGTAACATTTTGTTTTGTTTGTTAGCATTTAATGCCACTCCATGTCCGATGTCTAAGATCATCTGGTGAGGCAATAATGTAGGCCAGGCAGTGAGACTTCCCAGGGACTTTTCCAGTCTGTATGAAAGACATCTTAGTCTTCTCCTTAGCCTTGACCTCAGAAGCAGACCATGGCTTTCTTACACGTTCTGGTGGGAGAGAAAAAAAGATTTTAGAAATATACACTCCCAGGGTTAGGGCCAAGCAGCCTGGCTGTGACCCTCCACCACCCAGCCTCCTGGACCATCCACTGCTACTACCATGTGGTGCATCCGGTTGAATGGTTGTAAGTTCTGCGCTTCAAGTTTATTTTAGCCCGATCGTTTCTGAGAGAATTTCTACTGCTCTCTCTGTAGCGCAGAAAAAAAGAAAAGAAAAAAAAAACAACTGAAATAAGTGTCATTTGGGGGGAAATGATAATTAACCCTTCAAGATCTAAGCTCATTTTGGGGAACTTTCCACGCCTGGTTCTCTTTGTGTGTGATTGCTCATAAAACAGTCATCTTGTGATGCAGAGTCAAGCAGTATATTTGGTTTTTTTAAGTCCAACCTGGGGATTTAAAATATTTATAGAGTACAGCTGTCATATGAATTATATAAAAAATATGAAATCATGAAGACTAAGAAGAAAAATGAAACTGAATTTCAATTTCACAAAAATGTATTGAAAAAACACAATGAAATGCTATAAACAACTTTTTAGACTGCATAGAAATGTTATTTAGGGTCTTGGGGATAATGGGGAAAAAAATGAAAAAAATGCCCTTCCTGAAGCAGTTTGTCTATGAGGCTGGGGTTACTTCACTATCACAGCTGTAAGATATGTAAAGCAAAAGAAACTAAGAAAACAAAGAAATAAAAAAATAAAAAACTTATATATAATAAATAATTATAAAATCAGTAATATTATGTGTATATGATGCATACATACATAATAATATAATGTGATATAAATCATATAATTTTACTGTAAATATTACTGTCTATATCGATAATGCCAGGTGTTGGCTCCTATACCGCTGCATCTAAAGCATCTCTTTGTGTAAAACACTTTCAAGCCCAGACACACATCACTCGTAGATCACGTAGATCAGTGATCAAAAGCTACTTTAACTGTGTCGAGTACGGATTTTCGCAACATTCCCCTAAAATGACACATATTTTATGCAACAGTAATAGCAATCGCAACTGTGGGACATCAAGTACACACTGAGTGAATCATCCTACTCTCTGACGATCTTCGGCAGTCCCCATGTGAGTAAATTTTTTTACAATTGGCTGTTTTTACCTCACACCGCTTGAACGTCTGATTGGACACTGACTTTCAGACACATGTAGCTAATCCCCCCTACGTCACACAGACAAAACAAAATGAGCGTCGTAATGCCTGGAATGTGTACTTTACGGAGAAAAAAGTCGCTACCTTTTACCGTTCATGAGAAAATTGTTCACTTATAAAACATGTGCGCAGGCATTGTATCGCTGCTAGAGTGTAAAAAAAAAAAATTATTACATTACTTGATAATAAAATACATTGTAATATCAAGAATTACCTTCAGGCTCAATTTGTATCTGGTCGAGGCCCTTTCCTTTAAATTCCGACACTCTTTCCTGCTCCATGGCCAGTAATACTTTGTTGATTTTGGCCAGCTCCAGCTCTGGTAGTCTGTGGATACAAAATAAGTCTGGTAGAGGAAAACATCTCTGGATGCCTTGCACTACATTCTTTGACCTCCTGCCGTAAGGAGTCTGATCCCCTGATGAGTGTCTGCGCTCGGCCGGGAGAAGTAGTATGGATTATCGTTGGAGTTCATGAAGCTTCATCAACCCATCACTACTTCTCGAGACATACCTTTAGCTAAAAAAGAGGCAGGTCGCAAATCTTTTTCATGTAAAGCCCCTGACTGGAATCATCTGCCGGCACCTTTGAGGTCAATGATATTCTATGGACACTTTAGATCATCACTTCACACCCATCTAAAAACAACTTGTTCTTGCTTTTAATTTTTCTTTTGTCTTTACTGATATTTTAATTATAAAACTCTGAACATTATGGTGGTGAGGGAGACGGGATGTGTGAGCTTGACTGTTTTGTCTCATTGTATTGTCTTGGTTTGGTTATGTTTTGTATACTATTGTTTTGTATGTTTTGTTGTTGTTTATGTGAAAACATGATTTGTCTTTTATGTTTTGTGGTCCCCCTCTCAAACGAGATTCTTCATCTCAAGGGGCTTTCCATAAATAAATTGAAATCTTGATGCATTGCCAAAATTATTGTGGGGTGAGAGGGCCATGGTCAGCGGCCGCACTTCACTCTGACACGCAACCAGAGGTTTGAGGGAAATACTCTAAAAACAACAGAAAAAAATCTAGTTGATATGTGTCCAACCGATCTCTCACACACACACACAGATTGTGCAAAAGACAGAAGTGTGCAACATGTTAAAGCCACCCTGTGTAATTTTTACAGTTGCTCCAAATGAAAAAACATATTGACTAACAAAAAAGGTGACCTTTTTAAGAATATTTACCTCCACCTTGTTTTTTAAATTATTTTCATGAGCTTAGAATATCACTTATACATGTCCATGAGAGAGGAGTCCTCTCGGTGTCAGTGCGCCTTCTTGAAATATAGTGGTGAATAAGGGACAAAAAAAATGCGAGAATCGCGTTTTCGTTTCACATGAGCTATTGAAAGGGGCTTTCCATAAATAAATTGAAATCTTGATGCATTGCCAAAATGATTATTATTATTATTTTATTTTTTTGTTTTTTTGCTGATGCCCTCCGGTATAGGGACTGGACCCTACTTCTACCTGGTTTTGTCTGGGCATCTTTCAGTGAAAGCCGATACCTGGCCACGTGCCTCCACAGCGACTTTCACTTGAGCAATGCAGCACAGTCTATACAGTGCAAAAAGTCACTGGATTTAACTGGAGAATCTGGCTGTTTAGCTGGCACTAAAGTGCTAATGCCGGCCGGTGTTCTGTCGAGTTGGTCTGCCTGTCGAGATGATCTGGCTCAGCTGTTAATGATGTAATGCAATCCTGCGCATGCGTGTCTCACGGCAGCCAACAGAATCCAAGATGGCCTCGAATTGCTTTAAAAGTTAAAAACAAACGAATTGCTTTAAAAATAATAAATTGTATTGTATTTAAAACCTCAAAATTATGCTCGCTGTCTTCCATATTCCCGATCAAATCAAACTGAAGTTTACGTGCATGTTTTTAAGACAAATGATGGGACATTTTGTGGCAGGCCATTTAACAGTAGAGGCAAGTGCCTCTTGCTGTAATCTCTTGCTGCATGATAACAATTCTATTTGACTTTGATTCGTCATTTTCTGAATCTTGAGGAAAAGTTCTGTTGACTTTTCTTTTTCCATAATTTTCACAAGTTTCTTCTTGACAGTTTAATATTCAGAATCGGAGTCGCCTTTGTAATTTCTATTAAGTGACTCTACAATTTGTAGTCAGCACTTACCTAGGGTTTGTAAGCGTGCTCTTCAGTGTGCTCCATGATTTGACTGAAATTGCCCCTGTGTGCGCCTCCATGATCTCCTGCATGCCACCACCAGGGTTTACATACATAACACACATTTTCCAGTGGGGTCCGGTGTTCGGGCCCTACGACGTAAAACCAGTCCCCATGACGTGAGTGAAATCTCAGGTTATGGACCCCATCATGAGTTGAAAACAAGTGCACCCACCCACACCCACACCCGCACGCACTATGAAAGTTAAACAGATAAACAGTCTGGCTTCTTCGTATATCCAGGACAGAGGTTGTCGATCCAGGACTGAGGCTGCAAAACCAGGACAATGGCTATAGATTCAGGAGCTGCATCCAAGACTGAGTCTGTAGATCCAAGACTGTTCTGGGTAATAGAAGAGGGGTTGAAATTTGAGGCATGGCCCTGCTCACAAACCTCTGATAAAACATTCACTTTTGTGATAAAGACCATTTTGCATGATACTTCTCCTTTAATGAGAACGATGACATGTGTTTCATTCATGTGTCAAAGCCTTTCTCCCAAACTCAGCTCTCTCCTCTGCACTCAGCAGGTGGACAAAGCGCTGCGCGGCTGCAAGAGTGCGTGAAGTGCGTGGGTGTTGACTCAGCTGAGGGGGGGCAGACTGTCCAGGAGTGGAGAGAGCGGAGGAGTCTAAGATGGATGAGGCAGTTGGATGACTTATGGGATGGGGAGAATAGTGAGGCATTTGATGAACGAGTGTTAACTGGCAGCAGAGGCATTCACTCCAGCTCCCCCTTGCGTGACCTCCCTGAGCTGAAGTTGCTACAGGCGCCATGCCCTAAATCACAACAGCAGTTGCCTCGCAGGACTTACCTAAGCCAAGTTGTTTCGCCAACAACAGATTAGAGAATCAAACCGCTTGAACGCAAGAAATGCAATAATAACAAACACATAGGAGCCATTGGCCCAAAGGGAGCCTCCTGCATTGATTCTTAATTGACTGCCATTGACTGATTAAAAAGTCAATTGAAAAGTAAAGTTTCAATTGTATGAAAAACAATTGAAAAACAAAAGTATGTTTGAGGTTTGACTTTAGACAGTGTTTCATTGAACCAACAGATGGCACTAGCGCTCTATGGGTGTCTTGCAGGAGAGACAGAGGAAAAACGAGGCATGGAGGAATACAGCCAGGGACAGGCTTCATTTGGAGGCAGGTTGAGCAGTAAATGTGTCTCTAGAGCTGATAGGGACCATGTGGAGGGTCAGGGCATAAATGCACATATATGCACGCACAAACACACAAAGACACACAACAGTATTCTATTGCACTTATACTATAGGTATATAGTATGTTCACTTTGGTTTAATGTCAATGTTTTTTGAGTCCTTTTTGAAATATTCACGCAACACTTTGTGGATGTGGGCCACAAAACATCAGTATACATGCAGACCTCTCTTGTCTCAGTATACATGCAGATTCAGACCTCTCTTGTTTCAGTATACATGCAGACTCAGACCTCTCTTGTTTCAGTATACATGCAGACTCAGACCTCTCTTGTCTCAGTTTAGATGCAGAGTTTCATGTAAGTAGCATGAGTGTTTCAGCAGCTCACCTCAAACGCTTACCTTGCTTTAAAACCCTTTCTAACTAGAGCACATGGTGTAGTGTGTCCAGCTCTGTCCGGAGAGGTGCGAGGTCACAGTCACCTTGCCAACTTCAGTGGGGGCTGAGTCCTGCTCTGAGAGGATCATCCATTTTGTTAATGGTTCTGTCAAGTGACACCTGGGCCTTCCCCCTGTCTGCAGCACTAATGAACCGCGACGAGGAGGGAGAGGGGTGAGAGGGCCATGGTCAGCGGCCGCACTTCACTCTGACACGCAACCAGAGGTTTGAGGGAAATACTCTAAAAACAACAGAAAAAAATCTAGTTGATACTGTATGTGTCCAACCGATCTCTCACACACACATACGCACACACACACACACAGATTGTGCAAAAGACAGAAGTGTGCAACATGTTAAAGCCACCCTGTGTAATTTTTACAGTTGCTCCAAATGAAAAAACATATTGACTAACAACAAAGGTGACCTTTTTAAGAATATTTACCTCCACCTTGTTTTTTAAATTATTTTCATGAGCTTAGAATATCACTTATACATGTCCATGAGAGAGGAGTCCTCTCGGTGTCAGTGCGCCATCTTGAAATATAGCGGTGAATAAGGGACAAAAAGAATGCGAGAATCGCGTTTTCGTTTCACATGAGCTATTGAAATTGTTGCTTTTGAAATCGTTGCTTTTTTATTTTTTTATTGCTTTTTTCCACCTGAGATGTTGCTGCAGTACAGTGTTCATGGTTTTACTCTGGTCCAGACCAGAGCAGAGAGGATTCATGGTCCGAACCAAGTGGATCAGCCGAAAATCCACCGGAGGAATGCTCACTTTTTGAAAAATGCTAATGAAGCATTTAGCATTTCACTTTGGACTAGAGCAGAGAAAATGGTCCGAACCAAGCAGCTACTCCACCTTTTGGCCCTCCTACTCCACCCAGCGGCTACACCACCTCTGCCCTGCTTCACCCGGGGGCTACTCCCTCTCTGCAGCTGTGACCTGAAGGGCTGTTGCTGATTATTACTATTGTTAGCTTTTCAGAATGATCTTGTATATATATATATTTTTTTGCTGCTACTGGACACCTGAATTTCTCCTATATGGGGATCAATTGTCTGTCTGTCTGTCTCTCTCTTTCTCCCTCCTTGGTCTTACTGGTGTTCAAGCACAAGTGGTTGCGCTCACACAGGTCAACAAAGTCCATGATAACCGGCTGGTCTTCCAGTTAGTTCCCCTCAGACACTCAGCCCACGATGACGGACTCGTCCAAGAACTTCTGAAGGTGGCAGCTGTGTGTGTCGTACATCAAGGCAACAAGAGTGTGTGGCACCTGATGTTCCCAGAGGTCTTCTATCACAGTACTAACTAGCTTCTTCCCTGCATAGATTCTGAGATCTGACCAGGCAATCACATGTTGGTGGTGCCTCATAATATGAATTGTCCAATCAGTCAGTTTTGATTGATCATTTATAAAACCCAGTGGAGGGCCGTGCATTTCCTACCTGGGCCTTCAGTATAATTAATCCCTCTCAATAACTACTTTATGGCTATTTATACACCAAGTAGATGTCACCACGCAATCTGGTCAATAAGACGTTTAGAGAATCATCAAAAGATCACAACATCAGCGCATCAACAAAACATATCACTACGTCTGCAGTGTGGTTGCAATGGCATTAATACACGCAGAAGTTAGTAAAGAACAACAAAACGTGATCTTTGATGAACCCTCTGAGAGTAACAGCCAGAGCCAGCATTACTCTCAAATAACTCAATTTCTGACCCTGAATGCTGTTATATGAATATACATGTTTGGAAGCAGCGCAATCAGGGGAAAAGCAATGAAAGGAGGCAAATAGACCAATTGGAGTTTAGTATTGAGTATCTATGAATGGAAAAAATATAATTATAATACAAATAAGTCTGTATTTCAGATATTTCTTAGGCCAGCAGAGAAGGCCTTGCAGGCCCTGACAGCCCGCCATGCAACACATTTCTGACTAAAATATCAATCAATGTAACTCATGTCAAGGGAAAGAGATAAGTTATTTGTTTTAAAGACAGACTTGAAAAATGTTTTCCAGGGAGAGATCAACGAGAGAGACAAGAGAGAAACCAGAGGGAGAGATCAGAGGCAGACTAGAAATAGAGACCAGATAGATAGACCAGAGACAGACTAAAGAGAGACCAGATAGATAGGCCAGAGACAGAGACTAGAAAGGGAGACCAGAGAGATTGACCAGAGAGAGAGAGACCAGAGAGAGACTAGAAAGGGTGACTAGAAAGAGAGACCAGAGACTAGAGAGAGACCAGAGAGAGAGCGAGACTAGAAAGAGAGACCAGTGAGAAAGACTAGAGAGAAACCAGAGAGAGACTAAAGAGAAAAATCAGCGAGACTAGAGAGAGAGACAGAGACCAGACAGAGGAACCAGAGAAAGAGAGACCAGCGCTTTTAACAATCTTACAATATTGTTCCTGACCAAACAGGAACGCTATTGTAACATAGTTAATCGGTGTGAATGTAGCTCCATCCACACTTAAATTAGAAACATCTGTTGCATATCCCCCCGACCTTTCTGTCCAAATCCTCCAATCTCACATTGTGTGTGATAGAACAAAATGCCTCATTCAGACCGGATCATGTGTTGCGGTGATTTTCAATTCAAAGTCAATGGTGACGCGTGTTCGAGCGTGGAACTGCATGTGCGTCTTGAAACGCATGCGCGGTAGAGGCGCAGGAGCGGAAAATTGACGCACACAGGAGATAAACATTGCTGAAGTTTTTCCTCGGGACACTCGAGCAGCAACCAATCAGAGAGAAGCAAAGTGTTCTCGGGCAAAGCGACGCTACTAGCTTAACTAAATTTTTCAGTAGCCAAGATTTCCAAAACCAAGTAAATTTTCTGTAGCAAAGCTATTTTAATGAGCAAGTAGCACGTCCTTGGTGACGGCGCACACGCACACACACCCACACACACACGCTAACACACATGCGCGTGCGCGCTGCTGGAGGGAAGTTACAGGACGGCAGGGAGCCCAAGAGCCGTGGTTGCGGAGGACTCTCAAACTGTTACCGTGGCCATACCTCCAAAAGTACCTCACTTTAGTCGAGACGAGCCAACAGAAATACGTTTTCAGAGCCTACAGTACTTTGTAGTCACAAGAGAACGTTCCTCTGTGACTGACAATAAGGTTGTATGATGGTTGTTACGATTGTTTTCCTAAACTGGTCAGACATAGTTCTTAGCACCGTTCATTTGTAAACTTACGTGTATATTGGACTATTGTTATAAACAACAGTTAAAAAACAGTTCTAATGAAATACATGTTAATTTGTAATGGCTTATAATTTCTCAATTTATTTTATTTACAATTGCAAAAGGCCTTCTTGTGTTTTGTTGTTGGTGTTTTGGGCTATTGTTAAATAAATATATAATATAGTCTGACTGACAGCTGTATTTATCACTAAAATTGCATGGACTGCAGTTTGTTAAATTGAAAGTAGCTTCTATATATCAAGCTACTTTTGACAGGATTTTGTAACTTAACTTGCTACATTTTTATGGGCGGTAGCTTCTGTGTAGTGCAGCTGAATTTATTGTAGAGTAGCTTGTAGCTTAGCTCACTATACAAATCAAGTAGCTTGCCCATCACTGGCATGGGGACATTAGCGGTCTGAGCGAGCAGACTGAAAATACTCGTAAACAGCCCAAACAGGAGCTACACCAGGACTAAACCAGGGTCGACAATGGGGGACAAAGTGCTTGTGAACACTTGCGTTCTCATGCTCCCGTGACTGTATACAACTGCTTCTAGCGTGTTCGCCGATGCAGAAGTACTGTTTAATAATAAAATAATCTTATGGCGCACCTCCGTGAACACATACTGCTGTTATTTAAAGGCTCTGGAAGGTCTCTGGACACAGAAACACTGCAGAGCTGCATTATTGGAGAAGAACTTTTTATGTGCGTCTGGTGTGCACGGAAGCTGCGTTCCAGCGTCGGTGGTCGTCGCCCCATTTGACATCATGGAGTTTCTCCAGTTAAATTAGTATAACTGTGTCATAAAACACAGGTGCTTTTCTTTGAAGTTGAATGGAATTTCCTTATCCATTATAGATGTTCATCCATAAATATTCTGCTATCACCAATGTCAATATTCATAGATTATGAATGGACCAAAATGAAAACATAAGTGTGCTGTGTCTCGCTTCTGTCCTCACTGTGTGGAGAGAATGGGAAACTATTGGATCTATAGGAAACATTGTGAAGTGGTTTGTGACCTCGGTCTGTGAGATACTCTAAATAAATACAGATTAATGTGAGATTTCATAACACTTTGAAGCAACTTTTGTTAAAGTTAAACTCATCATTCTATCAATGTGCAGAAGCCAGTACTTTTCCCATGTTTTGTCTATCTGAAGGCCAAGCTACATGGCACCGTGGCAGCTGCTGATTGGAGGTCTCCATGCCTCCGCTCTGTATAATACACTTGCATTCTCTTGTATCTGTGATCGTGTGCTTTGTTCGTGCTGTCTCTACCATCGACAATAAAACATGTCTTCTGTCTGAATTTAAGACGCGATCCCAGACTATGTCATCTTCTTCATTACTTACTTACTTCCAGTGTTGCTTTGTTGTGTGTGACAAGCATGACTAATATAATCTTTCATTCAGTGCTACACAGCCGCTGATGTCCTCGGATCAATAGAGCATTTGGATTACCAAAAGATCTTCCAATGTTCCACTCAGCCGCACAACCCCCCTCCTCCTCAACCTCTCTCCTCCAGCCTGTTCGCAGGGGCCCTGACAGCGGCGGCTCTCCGGGGGGGACGTGTCAGGGCTTTGATAAATATTTCTCTATTAGCTGCTCCCATTGTCAGAGCTGGCCTTTGTGTCGCAGGGCAGTTCCCTGGAGCACCAGGGATCCGGGACCACTGGCTCCTCTCCCAGGTCATTACGGAGGTCCCAGCCCGTGCCTAGCCTGCTGACGAGGCAGCTTCAGGGAAAGCTTTAGCAATCAGCAGTGAGAGAGGTGCAGAAGTAACAGCGAAAACAAGACAAGCAGAGGCCCCTGGTTAGGTCGAGATTATATAAAGACACATTAAAAGTAAATATTCTCAAGATCTGGTTTAAGGGCCAACATGAACACAACTAATGCTGAGGAGGATGCAGTAGTGTAGATATCTATAGTTAATTTGCAAACACAGAAAAGTACAATTAGAAGAAACAAAATTGGAAGGATTACCAATGTCCCTTGAGCAAGTATTTCTTTGAAAAAAAAGATAAAGTTTCACTATTCTTTCAAATGTGCCAATAACAGAACATGTTGGAGAGTCCAGCGAGACCAGAGTGGTATACCGGAAAAAGTGACCAAAGAGCAAACAGAGAGAGACAGTTACCAGAGAGATACCAAAGAGAGAGAGACCAGAGGGAGACCTGTTTTGCAAATTAACTTTTCATATTAGTTCCAGTTTTTTTTTGGTAATTATTTTATGCTGTTTTCAACGTCCTCACAGTATGACGTCATGGACAGACCTGTTTTCTGCCTTTTTAAACACTCTATAAATGTCTCTAAACAAGGCCATTTCTGATCAAGGCCTGAGATAATACCATACCATGACCACTATTATTGACCTCAAATATCTCTCTCTCATACGGTATCAGTATATGCCTTATTCAGACTCGTTCAAGTTTAAAATCTGTCCAAACAATTGTTGGAATCTTGGTTTCTAGCTTCCATTGCCCCTCTGAGGCAGGCTGCTAACAGTCTTTGTGACCTGGGCTAACCTCCTGTGGGACGACGCTGTCAGGTGCTGTGAGCAATGAGAAATCACAGTGCCCCATATAACCCAGTCATAATGATGGATGGCCCTAAACCACAGCCACCGAGCGCCATCGCCGAGCGCCATTGCTGACCTTCATGTGGTTATGAGAGGATCGATTGGTGTCGCAGAAAGCACTGGTCTGATCATATTCTTATGTGATTGTGCCAAATTGTCTTCTGTAAGTGTTATGTTTGTGATGTATACTGAGGTCTTTTTCCTATGTGGGAAAACACAATGGTGATGTCACACTCCTCCAGTTCACTCCTAACATACTTTCTACGCCTCTGTCAAAACTTAAGATTCTCTTTTTCAGAGGAGTAAAAAAGAAAAGAACTCATCCAAGCGTAGTGACTCTCAGAGCTCTTACTTGAGAGTATTATTATTCATCATTCCTTATAAGATGTTGGACAAACAAGTCTTATTTATGAAAGAAAGTCATAAAGTCAGCTTTATTATTAGCAGCATGTAATTTGCCTCTTCTGCCACTAGATGTGTGTGTTGTGCTCTCAGGTGATCTCCCATCCCAAGTCCTCAGAACGTCATCAATGTCCTATAAACTCTGAATACACAAGATCAGAATGAGGAGAAATCAGTGAATTGTAAATTGTTTATTTAATAAAATACTATTTGTTCTTATCAGATAGCACAGCCATCATTAATTTCATTTATACATACATTTTGTATCTTTGTACCATTTGTCTTGTGGATTCCCACCCCCTAATAAACCCAAGAGCTTGGAAAAATATGACATCTTTGCATTTTACAGGTAGAAACAATGGCCTTGTATATGATGTATGCCGGTGTGAGCGCACACAAAAAACTGGTCTTGACTGGTTGCCTCATAGTAAGAGACAACATCATTACAATGTCTAATAAAACCAGTCAATGTTCAGCCTGAAGTAAGGTCTGTCTCTGTGGGGTTAGCAGAACTGTACTGTATTCTACAATTGTATATTTTAACCAATTTACCGTAAAAAAAAGCAGAATTCCCTAGAGTTACAGACAAGTAAAAAATAAATAGAGAATTTTCTTTTGTGGGAATCAACAAAAGTATGAAATAAAGCCACTTTTCAACCCTTATCAATGTACCGATCACAGACAAATGTGGGACTAGAGAGAGCATCAAACAGATCCAGTTTCAGCTGCCTATTGTGGCACATACAGTTCTTTTAAGACCTCTGAAGTCTGCCACCAAAACCATGTCAGGTACTTAAGCAGCACTAGCTTAAGTGTCTGATTAAAAGAACCGTATAAACTTTAAACATAAAAGAGACATGAAGAATGTTTTATATTTAGCTATAATGTGATTTATTTAAGAACTCAATAGGCCTTTGTCATCTCAATACCTGAACAAATGCATCACTATTCTCACTTCTACTTCAACCTTTAGGCTTTAGTCTGAGTAAAGTAAATATTTCCTAGGATTGTGTCCATAAAAGCATTGAAACAGAAATGTATTCCGATTTGGAATCACATAATGGAGAATAATATGACACAGACAGACTCTCCCGTCCACAAATGTTATTCTGCTCTTCTGGAAAGCTAAGATGGCCGCCACAGTCCGCAACACAACCCAAACTTTCTAATCCATGTCATCGCTCTGAGACTCCGACAGAGTTAGGCATCACTGGTATCCCAAAGCTGATGCCGATCCCAGTCTCTGCGAATACAGCGCATAAGGCGAGTAATACGGCGAGGAAGACGGGTGCATGGGCAGTCCGGGGACGGAAAGGTGCGACTTGCCGTACGGGTGGTAGCGCGCCAGGCCCAGTCCAGGCGACCCACGCAGAGAGAAGGAGCCAGGGAGCGCGCCCGGGCTGCTGGGGGGTGGCAAGTGGAGGTGACATGAAGACGAAACAGAAGAAGGATACGCCGAAAGCATTTTGTTAGCGTCCACCATCCCTGGAAGCGACGTGTGCGTGCGCAAGTGTGCTAGCAACTCCTCAGATGTAGCAAACCGCTTGTCGCACGGCCCGCCCACTGACACCCAGTTGCAGGCGTGCGGTAGAGGGTCGTTCTGCAGCATGAAGCCGTAAGTGTAGAGCGGGTGTGAGAGGGTACCCGGCGTGCTGCTGGTGGAGTGGAGCGTGTGCAGAGGGTGAGATTGATAAACGAGCGGAAACCCGGATTTCATCGAGGAACTTGGGTCATGCACGCAAGAATTACAGTTACTGCCGCTCAGATGGTGGCTGTTCGGGTACGTTAGACAGTACGGGTCCCGGCAAAGACCTTGCATCAGCGTCGGAGGTGAGGCGCCCGTGAGAGGACTAGAGCTGGCGTGTTTCCCTGGGAGTCCCAGCCCCAAACTGGACTTGGCATGGTCCAGACCCGGGACGAACTGCGACGGATAACCAGCGTAGGCCCCTATAACAGAGCCGTGGTAGCCCATCGATGCCGGGGGCAAGGGGAAGACCGAGTGTCCGGGTTTGAACGGTGAAACTGGGGCGATGTGTCCAAGCCCGGGCTGAGAGGAGAGTTGCTGGTCCTTGCTCTCTGGGTGCGGGCTTCCGGCAGAGCTAGCATTGCTGGAGTTAGCGCTGGCTCGGACGTGGCTAGAATTGGCGAGCACGTGCGCTCCGTGTTCTAGCGGAGACTTTGAAGAATCTGCGTCTTTCTTGGCGCTGGTTGAAGAATCTGATGCGTGCTGCTCTGAACCGCTGGTCGGTGTTTGGGGGAGTGCAGGGGAGCGTGTGGAGGACGGGGATTGGCTTTGGGGGTGCAAGGGAGGGGAGCGAGAGCCAGGGGAACGGGCATGAGCGGGGAAGGGTGGGCAGGCAGCGGACGGGCCGTTGGAGCCGCCGTTAGCCAGCCTGAAGGACTTGTCACTCTTGGTCACGATCACGTCCTTCCGAGACTCGCCGGAGGACTTGGCATATGGCTTGAAGCTGGACTTGTCGTCCTGGGTGTGGTGCTGCTCCCCGCTCTTGGATCGTCCGGACGGCTCCTTGTCGTGGCTCCCAGAGGATAAAGACGACAGTTTCGAAGAAGACGGAGGGTCGGGCTTGCCGATCTGAGAGCAGGTCTGAGCCAGCAATGCCAAAGGACTCTTTTTAGCGTCCAGCTGAGAGAAACAAAGCAAGACAATTGCGTCAGACTCATGATGGCTTTTGGACATATATTAAACACTAAAAGCATTCATAGCCACAAATACATTTATCTATCCTCTCATATAGATGGACATTTACTAACCCCTAAGGAAATTACCCTCTAGCCTAAGAACAACAAAATACAGAGGTTGAATTTATTTTTATTTTTTTAAATACACACACTCTCTCTCAAACACTCTTTCTCAGACACACACACATAGATCAAGATGTGATCTATGTGAACTGCTCCACTTTTTAATCCTGAAGGAAATTGTAATTGACAATGTCACACTATTTACATTTGAGAGGAATCTTAAACACCAAATGGAGCAAGGCGTTTAACATAAGACTTTTAATTTAGTGTAGTATAATTATTGTTTGTTGTAATAATAATAATGATAACAATAATAGTGAATAGTACTTATTGAGTTTACTGCCATGGGACAACAGTGTAAGGACTATACTGTAGGATGAACTACAGCCAGTGCGCGCGGTCCCCATATCAAGTTAAATTAACACGTATTTAAAACGGCTAGTGTAATATTTGTTGTTCTTCATATATAGTACATACTACAGCTACCACCATATTTGAGTTGTGTTTATCAATCAAAACTAAATTAATTTACATTTTGCTTTTCGTTTCAACTTGAATCGCAGTGCGTAAAATGGCGCATATGCCGTAGTAAAAGACATGAGGCTAAAACTCTGCTGTGGTCTCTCACCACTCATAATACACTGCAAAAAGTGATGAATAATAAGTCAAAAAT